>OZ022265.1:71820794-72313294 GCA_963978885.1 Nemotelus pantherinus | reverse complement strand
ATATATATATATATATATATATATATATATATATATATATATATATATATATATATATATATATATATATATATATCATCAAAAATTTTCAGTGAAAAAATCTCAGGAACGCGTCATTCGATTGAACTGAAATTTTCAGGACACATTGGTGTATATGCAGAATAGTGCCAGGTCTCACAAAAAGTTAATAATCTTTAACCCTTTGGCGCCGGCGGCCATTTTAGTGATATTTTTATTATACCTATTATTCCGTACACAAATGATTTTTGCAAAAATAAAGTTGACCAAATAAATTTCGAACGTGTTTTACATGTGAATCGGATAATGTTTTGGAATTTTTTAACCCCATGTGTGCGCTGGGTGCCTAAAAAGAGAGCGGAAAAATTTGAAAATTTTTAAATTGCGATAACTTTTGACAAAGCTCTTCAATCATTACGAAATTTTCAGAACATATTGATATTATTTAGTTAAAGATTTGTGTAGCTTTTACTGAGCGTGCTGGCAACCCTGTAGCTAGGGGAAGCACTGAAAGTGAAAACCTCCAAATCATCGTCTCTCTTGAAAAAATGCCGCTTCTTCAAAAAAAAGCCACTCATATGTAAATCTCATGCTTTGTTTACATAGACAAAGAAAAAAATTTGATATGGTATAACGGGCACGCCTGGTAACCCTTGCCCAATTTACCTATATTTTTAGCATCAAAAACTTCTGTTCACGGAAACTCACGATCCAATGAGCAGAATTAATTGAAATTTTCAACATGTATTGGTCTTAAATAGGACCAGGTCTGATAGAAGTGATTTTGAAATGCGGGCGATTCTGTGCCAGTGGTGCCATCTTGAAAAATCATTAAAAAAGATAACTGCTTTTAGCCCTATAAATTCTGATTGAATCGTTCGATTTTAACGAAATTTACACAGTAGCTGGATCTTATTTTAAGTCACGTTTGGTAGAAATTTGGTTGAAAAATTCGGTTGGAGCTGCCAGCTATGATAATTTTGGTGTCTTAAATTTGAAAAAATAAAAATTTGGAAGTGAAAACATTCAAACCATCGAATATCCTAAAAATGTCCGTTTCTTACAATAAAACCAATCTGTATACAAATTTTATGCTTTATCTACACGTTCAAAGTAAAACTTTGGAAATTTCATGTCGGACAAGAACGGTAACCCTTTCCCAGTCAACCTATATTTTTAGCATCAAAAACTTCTGTTCACGGGAACTCACGAATCAATAATCAGATACCATTGAAATTTACAGAAAACATTGGACTTAAGTAGGACCAGGTCTGGACTTAAGTAGGACCAGGTCTGGGCAACTCTGTGCCAGTGGTGCCATCTTGAAAAATTACAAAGAATAAAACTGCTTTTTGCCCTATGAAATGTGAATAAGTAACCAAATTTTCATGAAATTGACACAGTAGCTGCACCTTACTCTAAACTCTGTTTGATAGAAATTTGGTTGAAAAATTCGATTGGTGCTGCCAGCTATGGTAATTTTTGTGTCTTTGGTTTTGAAAATTCTCTCAGGAAAATAAAACTTTTTGCCCTATAACTTCCAGTGCAGTCATGAAATCAATACGAATTTCATACAATTTATGGAACCTATTATAAACATTATTCAGGCCAAATTTGGTTGAAAAGCCACAATAGGGTTGCCAGCTATTGTTGGTTTTGTGTTTGTTTGCAATACCTTTATTAAGCGGTTTAATCGTAGAATTTTCAATTGGTAATGATATTGTAGTGCCAATAAACAGCAAATATTAAGCTTTCGATTATTTGCAAAAACTCGCTGCAGGTAACCCTAAATTTCTTCATACTCCTATAACTTCGAATGTAATATAACAACGTGAAGCAGATGTGATATATTCTTGGCTTTGATACTGGCATAAAGTTGCCAGCACGAGTCGGTTGTGCTACTTTTGTATCAATAAATTTATACCGGAAACATTTACAATGCAAATAAATAACCGATGTTTCAATTCCCAAAGTTCATTATTTTTATACATCTCATAAACGATATTTATACATCTCATAAACGTTGAAATTCATGCCAGTGGTAATATCTGAAACCTTCTACCATATGAGTTATAATGCATTCTTGAGACCAAAGTAAAACGTGGTATTTGAAACAGTTTGGCCGTAATAAGCAGCTCATGTGGTGGAATATGCACTCAAAACCTGCACGATTCTTCTACTGTTCTTCGAACATTAGTGTTTCTAGCGGTTCAGGTGCGCTAGAGTTTTTTTTTTTTTGAACCTTTAAAATCGGACCACCTGTGAAATGAGACCATTTATTTTGGGGCGCTGATGTTGTCCGATTTCAAGGTTTCACTGTGGTTATAAAATATATATGTATAAACATGATATATCCTATCCATTTCATTTTCAAAAAATTATTCATTTTATTTCAAAGCATACTTCAATTTTTTCGCGAAACGTCGCTTGGAGGCCCGCATGTGGAATTGTTTGACGTATGTTTTCTTTTGATAGTATTTAAACGTCTAAACATAATGGTAACAGCTGATCGTCTAACCGAAAAAAATATTTATTTCAAAACTTGTTTTCATAGTTTTAAATGTATGAAATCGGATAAAATATTAATAATTGACTAATTTTAAATAAAATATCCAGCCACTAGCCATTAATACTGTTGCTTATACTAATTCATTTTTTGTGCCACCCAAAATTTGCAAGTTGTTTTTATTTTCTGTGTGAAAATATTTAAAAAAAAGTCCTTAAAAAAATAAGTGCTCCCCTACATTTACTTTTTCACGGACTTTTCTAAAGTTTTCACACAGTTCCTGATTTGAAGACAATCATAAGTTAATAAAAGTGAGTCTATCATATTGATAAGAATTGTGCAGTCCATTATACTAACAAACTAGTTGTCTGGGAAGCACTATGAAAAAAACTTACTGGAGGGTAAAGATGGTGCACATGGACTGTGCACGCTGATAGAGTGATGGAGAGAGTGGAAGGAAGGAGGAAAAAAATAGGTTATGAATAAAATTTTATCTGTATAAAATATCGGATATTTTTACTGTCTCAAACGGCTTTTGGACTGCATTTAGGACATTTATGTTACTTGGTTTGAATCTTATGGGTACAAATATTATAATTTAATCAGATGAAATGAATTGATTTAATTATAAAGACAGTTGTCTGATGTGGCGGTTTTTGGGCTACAAATAAAAACCTTCGCTATTTTGGGCTATGAAAATTTGAAATTGGGCTATATTTTCTCCCAAATATCTGGCCACACTGCTTCTAAGCATCTGAAGATAGAGCAGTTGATGAAAGGTGATGGAATTTACCTATCATCAACTGCATCAAAGACCTTATCATATCCTCTTCTATACTCAAGAAGCTTGCTGATATTTATACATCTCCTCACACATCATGGCTGCGAGTTATATTTGTAGTGCCATGAGCCATATTACATGGCTCATGGCACTATGTAATATGGCGTGTGGGGCCATAATTTTTGCGCCATGTAATTATGGCGCTGGGAGCTATACTGCATGGCTCAGGGTACTATGTACATAGCGTGTGGCACCATAAATGCTGCGCCATGTAACATGGGACCACGCGCTATGTAGATTCTGACATTATGGCGGTGGGAGCCATATAGCATGGCGCAGAGTATTATGTACATGGCGTATGGCGCCATAAATAATGCGCTATATTACATGGCTCTGGGCGCTATGTGGATTTTTTTCAGTGTAGGTTTTTTATAGTTAAAATAAACTGAATTGGAACATTGAGGTCTTTTAATGGTGACGTGTTTCCCGTCGACGGCGAAAACATCGGGGAAAATTCCAGCGCTGGACGAATTCCTTTTCAATTCTTTCCATCCATCAACTGTTAGGGTATCTGTAAATAATAAAAGAAATAAATTAGATCAGATAAATATATCAAATTAAATCAGTAAGAAGTAAACTTTTTAGCAAATTTAAAATCAGTAACTTTTTTGCATTATTTCTAGAATCTGTCACAAAACAATGAAGGAAAATTACTAGAGGCAGATGAAGACAGTGAAAGCTGTATATATTCTAATGAGTCCACTAGCAACAGCTCAAAAGAAAACTTGAAGAACAAGTCGCCCGTAAAAATGCGACCACCAGCGATGCCAGTGAAAAGAACTAAACAACGAGCAGCATCCGAAAAAAGCCCTTCCGAAATACCTATTGCGATTCAGCATTTGGATAAAATTGCACAGAATGCATCTGAAGAGAAGCCGTATGATCAGTTTGGAAAGTTTGTTGCAGCTGAGCTTCGTCAGCTACCACAGCGACACGCCATCTTATTGCAGCAAGAAATTCAAAACAGCATAATTCATGCCAAGCTATCCTCTTTGGAGCAAGTGGTTTATTCAAACCCACAAGTTATCGATGATGTATTTTCGCTATCTTCTAGCAATTCAATTGCTTCCGATTCTGTTTCTTCAAATGACGGTGATGGCGTTTGAAATCACGTTATAATTAATACGTTTGGATAAAATACTATATAATGTAACACTATATACAATATAATATTTACTGTAAAAAAAAAATTTAATCAAATACATTCTTACAAAAAACTATTGTTCATTCGTAGTAAATTATTTTTGACTCACCTCAATGAATGGTCGAAGGGCGTGAGAAATTGCCGAGAGTACTTCAGGCAAAACCTTCGATATAGTTGACTCCGGAATTCGAAATAGGTATTCTAAAGACTTGAAAGAATCACCAGTTACTAAGGTAGCAAAGCGTAACTTCTAGTTTTATGGCTACTGGAGTCGCCATTCTCATTTTCATATCACCTTTTTTGACCATTCCTTCTATTATCTGCAATAAATCGTCAAAATGAGTATATTCTAATCGCAAAATATTTCGATAAGTCAAACGATATTCGTCTTTCAATTCTTTCAGCAAACTGAATGTTGCACCGTATTTCTCACGTTTTTCTATCCATAATTTTACCCACACTTTTCTACAGCCCCTGGACACGGACGGTATAACATTCCACCATTAGCCCCTTCAATCCTCTCGCGCACAAAGCATGTTAAAGTTGTCTTTCCGCCATTTCGACCTAATTGTCAAATTGGAGGGGAACTACTTGGATTTGACCAGATTTGACAATGAGTATCTAAAAAATTACTATCATCCCCTTCAATGTAAATCTTATGGGCATGTCCACTCCATTTCTACTACCTCACTGCTTTTCTATTCCTCAATTTATGCTTCATCTTTTTGAACTCCTTCTTGATATCATGAGCTACGATAACGACCTCCGCGCAAACTAATTCCATCGACATTTTATACAGACTGAAACCAAAATCCACCGAGATACTCGTAGCTAGTTCGCTAGCAACTCTGATGACTCAAGGCTAGTTTGCTACCTACCAAGCCCACACGCCAGCAAGCAACGAGTAAAGTAGCTCGGCTTTCAACTTTATAACAGATTGTTTACAATCTGCTAGTTAGCTTAAGCCTCGATTACATTGAGCGAGCTTACAAGCTACAAGCGGGCGAATTCACTAGCCGCTTGTAAACTCGCCCAGTCTAATCATGTTAACTAGCTAACTAGCAGATTGTAAACAATCTGCGAGAAAAGTTGAAAGCCAGGCTACTTTACTCGCTGACGATTGGGCTTGTTCGGTAGTAAACTAGCCTCGTGTCATCAAAGTTGCTAGTGAACTAACTACGTGTATCTCGGTGGTTCTTGGTTTCAGTTTGGGTTTAGCTGTGAAAGGTTTTATATGTTTTGTAACATGCAGAAATATTCCTTCCAAAATTTCTGCAAGTCATATTTCGACGCGCACTGTAGTGCCCTTGAAATACAATCATTTTTCCGTCGGACTAACTGTGACTTGTTGTTCGATTTGAAAAATAACAAGTTACAGTTAGTCCGATTTGACCTTGCGAGTGCAATATGCGAGGCGAGTGAAATTGACCGTTATCGGTTTTGCGCTCGTCTCGGATCGCAACTCAAGACTCGGGAGAGTCAATTGGAAGACGTGACCGAGAGAGGTCGACGAGACAGGTCGACGGTGGAGGAGCGACACAGAAACGAATCGTGTCCGTCGATCTGTTAAGTGCCGCGATGAGGATTTATTTGTGGTTTTTTTAAAGTTTCTAAAGCTAACTACGCGTTGAGAGATCTGTTGGTGTTTCAAATCCACAAATCAAATTCAATCTGACAGTCATTTTGCAAGTAATCCAAAGTCAAGGGAATGAGGAATGGAATGTGCAAACATGTGAGCGTGACTGGTCAAGGTGTGGTGGAAAACGCGATCGAACAAAGAATTTCATGCGACTGAAAATTTGTGTAAATTTTGCGCGAAATATCTTTAACATTTCAAGTGACTCAAATTCGGTGCAAATGTTGTGATAGAGTGACCCCATGTGCCGACGTTCCGCCTTATTAATTATCTCACTCCGATCAATTCAGTTACAGTTACATTAACAGTTATTTAAGAGATTGTTATGCTGACGAAGAGGAGGATACCAACTGTCATACCCATGACAGTTGGCTCCGTCGAGGTCCAGACCAGCAAGTCGGTCAGGTATCTGGGAGTGACCCTGGACACCAAGCTGACGTATTGGGATCATACCCGCAGGGCATGTGATAGTCGTCACTTCGATGAGTAGGCTAATGGAGACTCGACGGAGGCTGCTGATGGTAACGACCGATTCCATCTTGCTATATGGAGCCGAAATCTAGGGAGATGCGCTCCGAACTGAGAATTTCCGGAAGCGCATTGCAAGTGTCCAGCGCAGGGGTGCCCTGCGTATCGCCTGTAGCTACCGCACAGTCTCAGAAGAGGCTGTGATGGTGGTATCGGGAATAATCCCGATCGACCTACTAGCGCGAGAACGCAAAGAAGAGTACCTCTATCGCTCAGAGCTGGGTAGAACTGAGGCTCTGACGCACGCGCGTACGCTTACTCTCCAACTTTGGCAACAACGTTGGAGTTTAAGTGCTAAAGGACGCTGGACGGCTAAGCTAATTGGTCTCATTGAGCCTTGGCTTAACCGGAGCCACGGAGAGGCAAACTTTTACCTTTGTCAATTCTTGACAGGGCACGGTTACTTCAGGAAATACCTGAACAGAATGGGTAAGGTGGTCACACCGTACTGCCGGTACTGTGTGACTGAGCTCGATGATGCTCAGCACACATTCTTTATGTGCAGTCGCTTCGTAAGTTTGAGGCGCACCATTGAGTCCACGATCGGCCTGGTAGCGCCTGAGACGATCGTGGATGCAATGCTGCGAAACGAGGAGAACTGGCGCGCAGTCTCAACATATGTTGAGAAAGTGCTGCGCATAAAGCGGCAGGAGGGTTGCCTTACCGACCCATGAACTGTGGTAGTTTCTGAAGTCCGTGGTTACCGATGGGTGAGTCAGCACGACCGGGTTGAAGCAGTGCTTAGGCGGGTCCCGACTCGGAACTTCGTGGGCTTGTAGATGATCCTTTTTTTTAGTGAGTCAAACCTCACATACCCCGAGGTGATAGGTCACCCGGGGATCTGGTAAGCAGATTTTTTTTTGCCATCTACACTAGGGAAAAAAACAGTTATTTAAGACCCAGGTTAATAAATGAAGAAGAAAGTAACTTACTTGTAGTGTCAGAAGTTTTTCTGTCTGATGTGGCTTATTTTCGATTGAGTGGTCCCTCATAGTTTGTTGTTGGCAAATAAAAACGTTTTAGAACGGGCTGTTTGAGTGAACAGATGAGAAAAGCCTAATGTTAGATAAAGTGCATTTCGACAATATTTCGGTGCAAACAGTGTTGCTCTCTTATGTGCATACCATTTGATTGAACCGTGAGTGCTATCTTGTCAGAAATCTTCACGAGAACGGGAGATCACGCCGAAGAAATTCTCCAGAACTCTGTTACTCACCAGTTGCGATCGTTAAAGCGTACTTTTGCACGAAAGAGCAAATTTGAAAACAATGGTGATTAGTACAATTTCGACCTTGGAAGTTTGTTTGTTGCATGTATGCCGCACTAAATAGTGCTCAGCTCTGGACGGGCCGTGATGAAAGCCGAGTAAGGTTTTCCTAAGTGACACAGGCGGCAATAACGAGCGTTCCGCTCAGTATTTAAATGACAACGCGAGCCAGTCGTTGGCACGATGGTCCACCACCCACTTGATCATCCGGACCGCAATCAAATCCATGGCCTCATCTTACTCCGCCTACCAGTCTAGTGGTTTAGAATCAACGTCGTTACTTACACTATCATTTAGTTAGCATTTTTTTCTCAAGAAGCAGTTCGACAGTTATGCAAATATACCCGGATCCTCAGACACTACGCGCTGCCATTTTTTTAAACATGTTCCTGAAATTTTGACTCGATTAGATTAGATTCTATTGATATGCAACGTCGTTCTTTTGCTAGAAAGAAAAATAATCTGTTTTGGAAAGGCGGAGAGAGGAGTAGCATTTTCCAATATTATTGCAAGTAAGTTCATTGTCTTAGTAAGGGCAAGGCAGACAACGCCAAGGGAATTCGTGCGATAAGAATATGTGACTTCGATACTGAAGTCGTCAACATTAAACTTTCTCCCGATATCGAGGCTGTGGGTGGCGTTAAACTTTCCGTGGATCCGCGTCGACCAGATCCAAAGTGCTGTCCTCCCTTCCCTTAACCAGACGAAAAAGGAAACGACATCATTATTGGTATCACTAGCTGAATTTTAACATCAATACCACACTATCATTACATCACATTGCATTGATTTGAGTGACCACTTTTTTATCACATTGCTACCAAATACTCTTCCCTTTAATTATTAATAACTATAAGGAATCGTAATCATTAATATGCGTCACTGTCGTTCATTAACATATGCATTTTTGCTAAAGCGCAGTTATAATAATAGGTTTTCCATTGACATATTATTGTTGCATGTACGCCAAACGAACCGTCTGACGTCGTGGTGGCGCCAGAAAAAGCTAGAAACGGCGAGGAAATACTCGACATACATCTCATACATGTATTTAAACAACGAAAACAATCACAGATAAAACGTAGAACAGCCCTCTAGAAGCCAGTTTGAGAATCTTCGAGAAATATATGTCTAATACATGTATTTCGTACATGCAATTTGTAAACAAGATGCAGACAGAGTCCTCTAGAAAGCAAAAGCGGAACATTCTAGAACCCAAACCATGACTCAGATCTCACATGGTAACGGACGTTCACAATAGTTTTCCAGAAACCAGATCAGGAGGCTTCGAGAACCCGAGATACACACGCGACACGACTATAAATAACGCCGCGAGAGGAGCTGGCAATCAGTTAGTAGAAAGCGAAAGTTTGTACACGCGAGTTAGCAGTGAGTTTTGGTACAATGCGATAGATTGTACAGAGTTAAGCGAAAAGTCTGTTACTGTGAAAAGCAATACAGCGAATTTAGTGTATCCGGGCGCGGTTAATTAAAAGCGATAAAGTGTTAAATTGTAATGCGAAATTATAATAGTGCGATCGTAAAGTGTAAACGGTTTAGTGTTATAGCTATTTGGGTCAATAAAAGAATAATTAGTGTTGTAAAAGAACACTGTTTTACTTCACGAATGTGAAGAATATCGAATCCACGAAAGGTGTTTAACGGCAAAACACAACCCAGCAAACATAGCACTACTTCTAAAGTGCTGCAGAAGTCGTGAGTAAACCCGTGAATGCTTTTAATGCTAGAGATAGCATTTTACCCCAAAATTCACCTATTTACTTCATATTACCCGCGTACGTGTAATATGTTTTGTTTCATGGTTGATCGTTTCCATCCCACAAATAGGAAAAAGACAAACGATAGGAATACAAGGAGTGCAAAAGCACTGCTATACTACTGCTGAAGTGGTGAAACCGCAGCACGTAAAATATACTGCTGTACTACTGCCTTAGAAGCAGTATAGCAGGACATTCATATGGCTGCCCAGCTATAATGTCACCAATAGTATATTCACATTACTTTGCATTCATGCCATCACATTTGCATTAATTTGTATTCATGTCATCTTTAATTAGAGCAAAAAAGACCTGTTTTAATTATAAATTCCAAAATATTTCACGTATCACTTGCGAAGTATGACTGACGCTTGACGTATGGGCAACTCGATTTGATTTTTGGGAAACGATTTGAATTGCACCATCTGGTCACCAGTTTGGCAGTAGTGCAGCAGTACTTTATATTCATTGTAAATAGGGAACCGTAAATATATAAGAGATTCATCAGCGTGTCGGAAAACTACAACAACTAGACAGCCTGTTCAGGAGTTAAGCAGTAGTACAGCAGCATCTATAATCATTGAGAAATAGAAAAGATAAATACTCATTAGAAAATGTATCAACACATGGAAAAGTTTTTACAACTGTATGCGAAAGTGCTGAACGCACGTTTGCTGGGAGCATTATTTTATCAAGGACGCATCTTCACTAAAGCTAGGTGTTCTCACATTCGTATTGAGAAGATTTTCTTTGTAACATAAACCCGAAAAAAAAATGAATTTCGAGCAACCATAGACAGTCCTATGTGCGTACAATCGACAAAAAATGACGATATTTTTCGGTATCGTAAACTGACCATGATCGTATCACTAAAATTTATTTACAGCTGATTGAATATTTTTTTTTTTATAATCATAAGATTGATCAATCTTTACTAACGCTTTATTTATACATCTTAAAAAGCTGTGATTATAGAACTAGACGGATTTCTAGGTGTATCTTAGGACTGTATATGTAAGTACGATATTTCTAACTAACTATCCATACCAGATCAATGACTAAAAGGAAAGATAAACAACACATTACAAAGACACTTTTCAATATTGATTTTTTTTCCTCTTTCGAAAGAAACTGAACCCCTATTTTTTTTATTTGCTTTGCCTATACAATGGGTCAAATTAATTTTCAATAATCATTCAAAGGCCAACTAACATTTAAAAATTGAAAAAGTTCTAAGCATATACAGTCATGGCGAGATCAACAGCGAAGTGTGATTAATTTCCTTGTTTAGTTGTTTGATTAAATTCTCATCAACCTTTCTATTTCTTAAGAATAGATCTATGTAATTAATGGACACATGTTAGACAAGAATAAATAGTCATGAATTTGTAAAGTTAAAGCCCGGGAAGTTCAGGCCTGGCTGGCCGATTAAATGAATGATATAGTGTTTTTGTAAATTTTCAGTATTCTTTACTTAAAGGGAGGGATGTTGGCAAGTTTTTTTTTATTTCATTATTTTTAAATTTTTGATTTTTGAACATATGGCCAATATCAGTGGGTGGAGGACCCCAGACCATCGGGATCAGGGCTCCGCCACCATTGGGGGCCCGGGGCTGTCTGCCTGGCCCGGGTTCCTGGGAAAAGAGAGGTAGTGTTTTTTAAAAATTTGCAATTTTCTGGATCCGTGTGTCGTCACGAGCACGGGGTCTGCTTAGTCAGCCCATGTTGAAGAGCCACGGTCAAGTGATGCGCCCAGTGGCAATGGTTCGACAACGGAGAAACCTATGCTCCAGTAGCTCGACTTATAACTCTAAGAATACTTTTGTCCGTCGTGTCCAACAGGCAGGTATTTACTTGAACTTTTAATTTCTGACGAGCAGATGAATCTTCGAACAGGAATCTTGGTATCAGATTTCAAAATGGTGTGTCCGTCTATAGAGGTTAGAGGAAGCTTACAGACGGTGTTTCGATCTAGAAACGCTGAAGGCTGGGCCCGATTTAAGCAGGAGTTGTCACAACAGGCCAAGCGTCACTCATGGAAAGAATACTGTGAGAGCATCGAACGAAGTATGGAAGCTGCCAGAATCAGCAAGGTCCTAAATGTAACTCCCGGCGTACCTACGCTTCGAGGTCTTGAACAAGTGCCTGGATATGCTGCTGGAAACTCACTTCCCGAAATCGGCTGACACTGCGTTGTGGAGCGTTCAATTGCCGACATTCTGCCGGTTGTCCGACCAGCTGATTAAGGATACAACAGATGAGGTCAAAATTATTACAAAGACACAGTTGTGGATGAGATCATGCCTCAAAAAGCAGACAGGACCATTATCCTTATAATGTTGCTCATTTTTGTTGCATGTTTCCGAGTTGTAGTGTGGTCTTTATTCCGAAACCTGACTGGTTGAATCACCATAAGGTGAATGATTTTAGACCAGTCAGCTTTCTACTCAAAGCACTAGAGACGCTGGTAGATGTGCACATAAAGAGATCGACTGATGTCTCGAGACTCTGTGTTAATCAGCAATCGTATCTGGTGTGCAGATTTATAGGAACAGCATCGGTATAATAGAAAAATCCTTGCATCAAAAGTAATTAATGTTAGCCGTCTTCTTAGCCAAGAAGGAAGCTTGATGTCTGTTGCGAGTATCATTGAGGTTTTAGCTCGCTAAGAAGTATATGAAACTCTGACTACTTGGGCATTGGACTTGCTCAAAAACAGGCAAATTGAGGCCAAAGCGGAAAGAATAGTTGGGAATAGTTAGTTTTGATGTGGTAACGTATGCAGAAAACATTAAGGTACTTGTGAGGGATGCGTTCTCATAAACTTTGTCGGAATTTATGCAATCAGTGCCTTCTTTATGCAATGGAAATGATTCTGGTGCTGATGAGCCTGGATCGGTTCATACACATGCTTGCCGACAATAAGTACAGACATGTGGTACATTCCAAATCATTGGGACCACAGTAGTATTTTTTCAGAATGCCACATAAGCAAAACAATATACCTTGTCAGACATAAGAACATACTGAAGGATGCAGGAACTCATCGTTGACGGTGACGCTTGGATTTATACGGATGGGTGATTATTCGACGGATTTGAAGCTTCACCTGTGCTATAGACTGTCCAACCATGATAGTGTTTCTCAGTCTGAAGTATATGTTGACGATTTGCATTGACAGTAGGGCAGCCATTCTCACTCTTCCATCTTACAGATGTTCTTCGAGAACGGTTAAAGCATGCAGAGTGGCTATCAATGCAAAGGCAAAGCATACTCTTATCTGAATTATGTGGGTGCCAGGACATAGTGGTGTCCAAGGCAAAAAAAAGCCGACGCGATGGCAAGGCGGTGCGCAATAGCTAGGAACAATGGCGTCCTCTGTGCCATCTCCTGGTCCCGCACTACAACCTAATAGATCTAGTAGTGCCAATGATGACGATTCTAATGGTCTCATTAGAGTGGTATCTCCTCCTCTTCAAATCTTCCTTTCTCGTGTTGCGGCTGATACATCTGTAGAGGACTTGAAGTTGTATATGTCTCGGAAGCTGGGAAAAGATGTCAACGTTTCTTGCAAGAAACTTACAAAGGATTCGGACAGCAGCCGTATTGTGGGCTCATTCTTGCTGACGCTTCCGATTGAACTAAGCGCGATTGGGCGCCGTGATTTCTGGCCTTCGGGAGTTTTGGTTAAGGAATTTGAACCCCGACAGCGAGGAAATTTTCGCAAAACTCCGGCCCGGGTCCAACCAGTGTAATCAGTTCCTGTCTGCCTAAAAATCAACGTTTTAACCTCTACTATCAGAACGTTCGTGGACTAAGAACCAAATCAGTACAAATAAGGCTAGCCTCTATAATTGCTTCCGATGATTTCGTCTGTTTGACTGAAACTTGGCTTTCAACGGATCTTTTTAGTGATGAGTTCTTTCCCCTGCATAACGTTTTCAGACATGATCGCAATTGTGATTTAACGAATAAAGCAGACGGCTGTGGAGTCTTAATTGCCGTTCGTAAATCTCTGTCTAGTTCACTTTGTGCTAGCTTCGTGGTGTCTCATTCTGTTGAGTGCGTTGCTGTCCGTATTTCCCTATCACATAACGTTTGTTTATTACTTGTATCTGTATATGTGCCTTGTAGTGCATCCCTCTCCACGTATGAATGTTTTTATAGTGAGCTGTCTGATTTTATTATGTCTTACTATCCTCATTCTCCTATTGTTGTTTGTGGTGACTTCAATTTGCTTTCTATTCAATGGGACCTCTCGTCTTTAGTCATCTCCTCTACCAATGCACTTTCAATTTCCCTCTCATCATTTCTTTCGTTTTATTCCTTATCCCAATTTAATTACATTCCTAATAATAATAATCGTTTGTTAGACCTTATTTTTTCTAATTTTTCTTCTTCTAATCTATCTATTTCTGCATCATCCTTTCCTTACGTTGATCCTGACCCTCATCATCCCCCTCTTTCCATTGATTTTTGCTTATCAAATAGTACACGCACCAAAAGCATAGCTGTGCCGTCTTTCAACTTTTTTAGGGCAGATTATGAACGTATTGCTGCCGAACTCCTCCCTATCAATTGGTTTTCTTTTTTTCGTGGGCTTGATATAAATGATGCTGTTTCTTCTTTTTACTCCCTCCTTAATTCCATTGTTTCTAGATTTACTCCTGTGTCTCGTTCTCGTCGTGGTTCTTGTCCTCCTTGGTTTTCTGTCGCAGTATCAAAAGCTTTGCGCGAGAAAGATAAGGCCCGTAATGAATTTCTTCGCAGTTCTTCTGTTGAAGCGTTTCAGCATTATCGGTCTCTGCGAGCAGTGGCTAAAAGGACTGTTGAAGAAGCGAAACGTGGTTATTTCGCCCATATTGAAGCGAGTCTTTCCTCAGATAACTCGAAACCTTTCTGGTCGTATGTCCGATCCCTAAAAACTAGCAACCGGTTTCCTGACACTTTTTTTCTTGAGGAAACTTCGGCTTCTATCCCTCAAGAAACTTGTGAATTATTTGCCAAGTTTTTTGCTTCTTCATTTTTCTCTCCTAATTTTGCTTCAGGGAGTTCTGCTGCGGCTGTGTTTTCTCAGGATAATTTTGTGTTGACCAATCCTCTGGAGGTTGAAATCTTAATATCCTCGTTGGATCACTCAGCAAGCAGCGGCCCGGATGGCATTCCTAATGTGTTTGTTAAGTCTCTTGCATCTTCCTTATGTGTACCTTTGTCTATATTATTTAATTTGAGTTTGTCTGTTAGTGTTTTTCCTTATATCTGGAAAGCTGCCAATGTTTTTCCGATTTTAAAATCGGGAGACATTGGCAATGTGGCCAACTACCGTCCTATATCCCTCTTGTCCTGCTTTCCGAAGTTGCTTGAGTGGATTGTTCATGACCGAATTCATGGTGCTTACAGTCATTTATTTTCTGTAGAGCAACATGGTTTCATCAAGGGACGTTCAACAACTACGAATCTAGTGGAATTCACTAACTTCGTCGCGTGTACTTTGGACAATGGTCTTCAAGCTGATGTGATTTACACTGACTTCGCAAAAGCATTTGACAGGGTAAACCACACAGCGCTGTTAGATAAGATCTGTCATTTTGGTGTTTCCAGTTCCCTTACATCCTGGCTTGATTCCTACATCCATGATCGCGTCTGCCGTGTTGTGTTTAATGGTTGTTCTTCCTCTCCTTTTTTTCCTACTTCTGGTGTTCCCTAAGGTTCCATCCTTGGTCCCCTCCTTTTCATGACCTTCCTTTTAACTTTCAGTCTGACTCTCTGTTGTATGCTGATGACCTTAAAATTTTCCGTGCTGTCGCTTCACAAAATGATTGTTGTAAGTTACAATCGGATCTTTTTGCATTGAGTGATTGGTGCTCTGCGAACTTCCTTGATCTTAATGTTTCCAAGTGTTTCGTGATGTCTTTTTCCAATAAGCCTAATCCCATTTCCTTTGAATATTTTTTGTGTGATAGTCTTTTGCAGCATGTGGATCAACATAAAGACCTTGGCATCATCTTTGATCCAAAGTTAAAATTTGATCTGCATGTTTCTTTTGTGGTTGCTAAGTCTTCAAAAGTAGCTGGATTCGTTCTGCGCTGCTCTCGCTTTGCAACCAATATCTTTACATGTGTTCGTCTTTTTATTTCTCTTGTTCGTAGCATTGTTGAATATTGCTCCCAAGTGTGGTCTCCTCGTTTCGTGTACCTGTCTAATGCTGTTGAATCCGTTCAGCGTAAGTTTACTCGCTGCCTTTTGTTCAAGTTTAATGTTGCCTATCGTCCTTATGATGACCGTCTACTTTTCTTGAATCTCCATTTGCTGAGTACTCGCAGAATATTCCTAGATGAATGCCTTCTTTATAAGCTTTATCATGGCTTACTCTCTTACAACATTCGCGTGTGTCATTTCTTACGTGTGTCTGATCGCCCGGTTAGAACTCAATCGCTATTCCTTGCTCCTTTTGCGCGTACTCTTGTGTATTTTTACTCACCTATACCTAGGATACTCAGAAGCCATGATGAGCATCAGTTTGGTTCTTTGTCCATGTCTTTTCATTCTTTTAAAAAACATGTTATTGACATGTTAACGTAGTCTTTTAGTTATTTTTATTGTGCATTTTTCTCTTTACTTTACTATTATTATTACTCCTATTATTATTATTATTATTTACTATTATTTTTATTCTTGTTTTGCTTTATATTAATGATTTTTCTTATTTTTTGTATCTCATTTTATAATTGGATTTTCTGTTAAATGAGATTTGAATAATAAATAAATAAATAAATAAATAACAATACTTGTTTTACTGTAGGACGTCCACTTGCTGACACCACAAGCAAGATGTCGCCATATCGGCTAAACTGAAATCCGAATGGGACAACAGAACGGACTGAAGAGTAGCCAGTATATTATGGCCTTCACCCAATTTAAGCAAAAGTAACAAACTGCTTAAGCTCATCAGAAACTACTCAAGAGCGACAGTTGGCTTGCTAACGAAGCACTGCCTTACTGCATCTCATGTGAATAAAATAGGACTGACATCCAGCGATTCATGCTAGAGGTGCAGAAGACACCATTGAGAATACTCTCTACGAAATATGTCCGGGCCTAGTTAACAAACGCTTCAAGATTTTAGGTTCCTACAATTTTCAAGAGTAAGCAGAGGTGACTAGTACGCGCCTGGTACCTCTAAGCACTCAGGCCAAAATACCTATATTGCTCATACCCCCAGCCTACCATAGTGTCCCAGATTTCTTAACGAAATCAAGTTTAATGGTAGCGGGAAAAGGCTAAAAAGCTGAACAACCACAGAGAAAAGTCAGCCTTATTTCGGAAGGATGGTCAGTGGTCATCCTGTTCAGTACACATGTTGTCCTAGGTAGTTGTGTCCAATCAGTATGCCTGCCATGGCTCTGAAAACTTTTCTGATAGTGTTGTGTAGGAATCCCGCGGTCGCATGATTGGTATCTGAAAGGAAAACCTGGCCGTATCAGAAGACTTCCATCTCTCTTTGTGAGCATCAACTACCCATTTCCAAAAAATTGCTTTTACAGATGCGGTCGACACACCCAAAGCGGATTCAGGGTCCTATAGTGCAAGAATCGAATTTTGCTTCTCAATGATGTCAGCAATTTCATTTCCCTCAACACCGCAGTGCCCTGGGAACCAGAGCAGATACACTCTATTGAATCTGATGACAGAGTTCAATCCTGCACTCTTGGGCAATTTTCGAAGTAGCAGCATAGCTTGACTATCACTGCAAATAGCGTTCCTTTTTGTCTTCCAATTTTCGTCAACTGCCCGTCAGCTAGCCCTCAAGATATTCGATTGTCTACCTGCATTCATTCGATGAATGTAAATAGATCCAAGCTTCCGATCTAATATCTGTCTTGGAGCCGCCTCTGAAGAATATCTCAAAGTATCTCCTAGTACAGACAGCTGTGTCCTCCCAGTCACTCTGCTCAACAAGATTATTTTGTATCTTCTCCCAAAGGAAGGAAGATCACTCAAGTGTCCGAAGGCATAGTGAGAATCGGAGAGATTTGACGCATCGAACCTCTAATAGAGTAGTACCCCACATCGTCGTTTCCTACCCACAGGCGAAGCTGTGTTATTCTATGTGCGAAGTTCATCTCCACGCTCTGAATTTGAATGTCGAGAGGAAGCAGGCTGAGAAGCATGTCAAGGGCCGCACTGGGAGTAGTACTCATGGTACCAGAGATACCTAGATACACAGTCTTTAGAAGCGTGGCAAACTTTTTGCGAGCATACAATACCTTTACAATAGTCCACCACACCATGGATGCGTACGTGATTATTGGCTTTATAATTGTTACGTGGATGCACATAACTACATGAGGCTTCATACCCCATGTGGTGGTAAAATCTCTCTTGCACAGCTCGAAAGCATTTACAGCACGAATAAGCTTCACTTCCAAATGGTTCTTCCAGAAAATTTTTTTTATCCACTCCAAGATATTTAACTTTATCTGAAAGTTGAAGAGCGATAACCTTCATATTACGAAGCACTAGTCCTTCCAGTTTTCTTTTCCTGGTAATCAAAACAAGTTTTGTTTCACCAGAGGCTTTATGCTTTATGTCTGCCTCTTGGAGGTCAATGCGGTCCGTTTGTACAACCGGGTGGATGCAATCCAGGCCCGTCGATTCGAAATTTTTTATTGGACCTGATTGAATCCCTGACCTTTTCACTAGTGAGCGCAGATCTAGCTATGCGCAAGCATTTCCAACCGTTACGAAGAGCGGGAGGTTTGGTCAGAGGCGTAAATGCCGTCTGCATTTCAATCACCGGAGCGCCCGGAAGATGAGTACCAAGAAAAGTCTGTAGAGACTCCCTTTTGGACTTGGTAAAGTCACCATTCGAACATTTTAGTTTCCTGGTACTTTTCCTGAGTTTCTGCAGTTTTTGGTACTTTTCCTGAGCTTCTGCAGTTCTTGGTTGCACAACGGAACCGTCTTGTCGCATCTGCTCTTACTAATCGGGTAGGCCTCTTCATACCTACCTATTATGTCTCTACCGGGATTCCATTGACTTTGGTGTTTTTATCCTACCACTAGGACACGTTCTGTCTACAAGAAGTCGATTGAACCTAGCCCAATAAGTGTTCCTTGGATTTCTTCTTTCCACTACGAATGTTGAATCCTGGCTAAAGAAAACACCAAGTAGCGGTGATCAGAGAGTGAGACCTTATGCAATACGCGCCATCCAGTTATTGATCTAGATACAATATTCCAGATGAACATAGTGATACATCAATAACCGCACAGTGTTTAAATTCATTAGCCCCACATGTCATAAAATCAAAAAGTCTATCTCCTCTGGCGTTACATTTGGAGCTGACCCAGCTGGTATGCTGGGAGTTCACATCGCAGCCCATCAGAAGTTCTAGTCCCTCCGATTCAGCGTACTGGACCAGGTCCTTCAGCTCCTGTGTTAACGGGAAAGGAAAGTAAAAGTAAAAGAAAAGTAAGCTGAGGCGACTATCGTGCATTTCCGCCAACCCTTTTCCCGTAATTAAAGTGAATCCTTAGACCTTGCTGCCTCGAACCTACGGCTCTTGTATAAGTGCAATGTAAGGGGAAGCTTACAGTTTCGTCATTTTTCCGCTCAAAAGATAGGATGAAGCCCTGGCATGCTGCAACTTGATCTGAACGTTTCTTATACCTCCAGGCATAGAAATGTCCGGAATCGATGTCTTTGGATCCCTTTGTTGGGACTCTGTCGTGACCTCAGTAAAAGAAATTCTATTGACGAGAAATTCCACTGAATCTCTGCTCTTTGCTCTGGAGACCTATTCAAAGACAGCCATAAGAGTTGATGTTTCACTTTTTCTTGATTCGGTTAAATTTTATCGCATACAAAAAGCAGCTCAGCACCATACGTTATCTGTCCTTGAGCATTGAGATACTTTTCAAGTCATGTAGGATCACCAGGTTGAAATCATCATCACCGGTGGCGGTGTTCTTCCTGAGATTCATGTACCTAATAATCCAGTGTTTTACATCGATGCCTGGATTCAGCTTACCAAACATGTCACCTGCGCTCTTGTAAGAACCAGAAATCTAATAGCATGATAGGTTTTGGTAAGATCGGGGTTCAACATGGTAAATTTTGGACGACTGTCAGTACCCAGTTTCGGAACGAGCAACCCTTTAGATGTATGGTTGGAGCAACCGACTTGGAGGTTACTGTCCACAAACCTCGCATGCTAACAAGCCAGCGGAGGATGGCAATCGGGCCCAATCTGGTGACCTAATACAATCCGCGTAAAGGGCAGCCTTTGTGCAACCTAACCTTTGTGGGCGATATCATACTCGCTGGAACCGATGAAGCAAAAGTCATCTCTGTAAAAACTGTACTGGAGAGGAAAATCAAACTGAAAGCGATGGAGAATCTCAATACACATCTGGGAAGTAAAATAACAAAGTTATCATGCCTGAGTGGTGCTTCAACACTGTTTCATGTAGTTGCTACTGGCCTTCATCGTGCATTGCATCATCAGGGAATTTTTTCCGAAACATCAGCATCAAGAGATGATTACATCAAGCCAGCATTCAAAAAACGGGCAAAAGAAATCTCGGCGTACTACGCCAACATAGGTGGCATGCGCTCTAAAATTAATGATTTATATGTCGCTTCTTCAGTGTTTAATTTTGACATTATTGGCTTTACCGAAACCTGGCTATGTGAAAACATCAACGATACTGAACTATTCAACAGTAATTTTGCAGTTTTTCGTCCAGATGCTCCTGTCGGTGGTGGTGTTCTACTTGCTGTACGTAAAGAACTGCTAGAATCTCGACTCGATATACGTGAAACTCTTGACCTAGAATACGTATGTATCACACTAAACCTTCATCAAAGAAGAATTTTCGTAGCAATTCTGTACATCCCGCCGTCCGCACCAAACTCAACATATGACTTGGCTTACATATATGCCGCATAATGGAATCGTCCGACGATCTCATTCTTATGGGAGATTTCAATTTACCGCATCTGGAGTGGCGAATCTCTAACGATAGTGAACACTATCTCCCTTTGTCCAATAACCGACGAGAAAGCAACTTCATTGACGCTATTGTTTCAACTGGACTAAAGCAGATCAATTGCATCCACAACACAAATGGACGACTTTTGGATCTGATTTTTTCGACGAATTCATCTGATGTCTCGATTCAACGATGTTCATCTCCTCTACTTAATGAATCTACACACCATCCAGCTCATCATATCAATTTCCAAATTAATGACGATATAATAATGGAGTCTAACTTTGTAAATCTTTTTAACTTTAACTTCAAGAAAGTTGACTTTGATACGCTGAGTGAAGTAATGACCGAATGCGACTGATCTTCGGTTGTGAATGAATCTAACGTAAACGTTGCAGTCATAAACTTTCATTCTATTGCCGTAATCACAATACAGCGTTTTTCGCTGCGGCCAACGCAGCGTTCCACAGGGGGAGGCGTGAAAGCCGCAGTTGAATTTGGTGAATCACAATGCAGCGACAATGTCGCTGTCAATGCAACCAAGGCACCAACCAAAATCATTTTTTTTTCTTTTGTGTTGCTAAATCCTGTTGTACGAGGATTAGGTTGGCTTATCACAATACTCATCAGCCGTCGCTTGTCTATTCCACCAGACCATTCAACCTAATTCAAACAGAATTAATTCAACCTAGTGGTGATGCCAACCTATGGTAGGTATCACCGCTAGCGGTGCGGCAAAATTAGAAATTTGGCAAATTTCGCCGCTGCCGCAAATTCCGCCGCAGCCATTGTGCGCGTTACCATACAAAACAGTGCATTCTAATTTTTTGACAGCACTTCCCGCAGCCCACTGCGTTGGCCGCAGCGAAAAACGCTGTATTGTGATTACGGGGTATCTTTGCTCGCTGTGTACCTTTGAGTAGCTCTGTACCTTTGAAACGCTTTCCATGGATCAATCTCAAAAATTTGAAAATCAAGGCGTGGAAAGTGTACAGCTCGTCGCGTCTAGAGGATGATTATAAAGTGTATGAGGAATTACGAAATAGATTCGAATCTGAAACTTCATCTGCCTACTCCAACTATATGGACGAACTTAGGCAGTCTTTCATAAGCCATCCCAAGCGTTTTTGGAATTTTAAAAACTCAAAAAGGTATCATGAAGGATACCCTAGCTCTTTTATATGTGACGGCATGGTCATTAATAACTCGCAAGCAATCAGTAACTTATTTGCAGATTACTTCCAATCCGCGTATGGATTACCTCTCTCCGACTTCAATAAACCTAATTTCAATTACCTGATGGACTCCCCTAAAACGACGTTGGGAATGAAAGACCTTTACATCGACATTCTCACTATGTTAAGACATATATCTCGTCTTGAGAATAATTTTCACCCCTGTCCTGATGGATAACCGACCAGAGTGCTTAAACGTTGCGCTAATATCCTCTCACCACTATTAGCTCATCTTTTTAATCCATCGATTTCCTCCGGTATTTTCCCAAACTTATGGAAATATTCTTCAATTACACCGATTCACAAAAAAGACAGCAAAGAAGTCGTGCACAACTATAGGCCAATTGCCAATTTACCATGCGTCGCCAAGCTTTTTGAAGCCATAGTTACCGAGGTGTTATCTTTTCACTCTAAGTCTTTAATCTCACCTTGCCAGCATAGTTTTGTTAAAGGTAAATCTATCACCAATAACCTTTTAGAACTTGCGAAATTAGTCATCCCTGTGATTGAAGAAGGTAAACAAGTTGACTGCATTTACACCGACCTCACGAAAGCTTTCGATAAGCTGGATCATGACATTCTTATATGTAAATAGCATCTTCTTGAGTTCCCTAATAAGTTTATAGACTGGGTTAAATCTTATCTCTCTAATCGCAAGCAAAACGTTCAATTTCGTGGCATTCTATCCACTGACATAATGGCTACATCAGGTGTTCCACAAGGCAGCCACCTTGGTCCGATTCTTTTTGCCATTTGTATAAATGATCTGATCACTTTTATTCCAAGATCTTCCATTTTACTTTACGCTGATGACGCAAAGATTTTTAATACAATATCATCACTTAATGACTACGATCCTGCAACGTAATGTGTGAAGCTTCGCTAATTGGTGCGCTCTAAACCGACTTTTACTTAACGTTGAAAAATGCTCAGTTATCTCATTCTCCCACAAATCATCTCCGATTAATTTCAGCTACACTTTAAACGATACTCTTTTAACTCGCTCCAATAAAGTTCGTGACTTAGGAGTGCTATTAAACTGCGCTTTCACATTTAATGACCACATTGACTCAATAATAATAAAAGCCAACTGTACACTTGGCTTCTTAAAACGACGATCTAAAGAATTCAATGACATTCTTATGACTAAAATCCTGTTCTGCTCTCTGGTTCGCTGTATCCTAGAATATGGGTGCTTGATGTGGTCTCCATATTACAAGGAGCACATCGATCGCATTGAGTCTGTCCAAAAGAGATTTCTAATTTTTGTTCTTAGTTCTTTTCGCTGGTCTTTCGCTTACCTTCTTATGAAAACCGCTTGCAATTATTGACCATGAAAACTCTTGAAACTCGACGTCAAAATTTCAAAGCTCTATTTCGAAACGTGAACTCTGAGTTTTTGCCAGTGAGGTAGTAGAAATAGATTTACATTGAAGGGGGTGGTAGTAATTTTTTAGCTACTCATTGTCAAATCTGGTCAAATCCAAGTAGTTCCCCTCCAATTTGACAATTAGATCGAAATGGCGGAAAGGCAACTTTAACATGCTTTGTGCGCGAGAGGATTGAAGGGGCTAATGGTGGAAAGTTATACCGTCCGTGTCCAGGGGCTGGTTTTTGCTATCAAAACTGAACTTTCGTGTTTGCCACGGTGAACGTAGACATCATAGCGCCTTATCCATTCCGTTTCATAAAACCAATTATGGATGGAATGAACCAACCTGCGCAATAGCCCGAAGCTTTAACTCAGCGTATCAAATGTTTGACTATAATTATACTGTTGATATGTTCAAGTGTCGACTTAAACGATCGATTAATTGTCATTCATAATTTCATATGTAAATATTTTTTCTGTAGTAATCATTCTGTTGATGAAATTGTCAATAAACTAAACTAAACTTGTCATGAGTCAGAAAAATCATCTTGAAAGCATACTTGCCAGAGTCAAAGTGGAGAAACTGCAACCTGCAGCTACTCCCATAGAAACTATGAAGACAACCAACTAAAGGAAAAGATTCAAGAATCAAGACCTTACCGTGAGCTCATATGATGTTTAATGTATGCAACCATCACAACGAAAAATAAAACATAAAAACTACTTTTTCTTATCGTGCGCGAGCTTTTTCATTATTTTGTATCCAACCTGCGCTACCATTAACAATTTGGTTTTTAAGCTGCCCTTGCTGTGTCACTGACGAGTGCAATTCACGCTGAAAAATCTGCCAAAGTTCTAGTTTTGCATTAAGTCTGCTTGAAATAGCTACAGTATCGTTAATAGCTGTGTTAAACGTAAGACCATTCCTGATATTATACACGTAGTATTCACTTAATGTAAGCATATGGTATAAAATTATGGTTAATTGTTGTCAGAAAAATATCGACAAATAACATCTCAACAATTAATATTTTACACTGTTTATTAAATTGATAGTTATAATAGTATATATAATATAATTACAATTATCAATAGAAAATGTTCATATTTTATAAATTATGATAGACTGTTTCTAGTTAAGTATACAAGGCACAAGTGTTATATCATCAAATGTTGTATAGATATATCAATTAAAAAAGCTGCATTTATGATTAGATACGCTTTTCTCGCCCGCATGATAAAAAATCGTATCAAACGTTATTGATTCAAAAAGTGATCACTTTTTGTTCCCTGCAACGGGGCAGTTAATTTATTGATTGTTCAAAGAAGTTCGGGACAAACTCATGCCCTTTCTTAGTAATAACTAAATGATTGTAATCAAAACGTAAACGTGTGTTTGGTTTCTAGATGCTAGCATGATGGCTACTCGATAAATGATTTTATGAACATTATAGACTTCCGCATCCCGATTAGCTTGCTCAGTATTCTGGTCCAAAAACCCTTCTCCATAATCGGCATTGAAAATTAATTTAATTTCTTTCGAAAGTAGAGTTCTACTTTCAGTACGTTTAAACATCCCACTTCGCGCTATCACTCTTTCTAATCAGTCTTTGGTACTTGGTAACAAAACATACTTTGTTTAATTGTCAACGTAATATAACGTATATTAATATGTAGTCGTATAATAGACTCAACTTATTATACTTTTAGTATATAGTGTATAAGTGTTAGCTTACGATTCCTTACTCAGAATGCTAATTTTCGCAAATTCGCCATGAGCGCAATAAATTACATTAACATAAAAATAATCATAATTACAGTAAACTTAAGAATGTTAGTTTTCACTTTACATACTAGGTGCGTGTGCTATCTGCTGTTCTTTAAGTAAAAAAATCGCATGGTCAAGGATTAACTTTAGTATTTTCATTTTTTTCTAACTTTTTTCAAAACAAGTTCCTCTAGTCGATGTTCGGGGTTACACGACTATCGAGCATGATTCTTCTACTAAGTTCAGAATGTGCACGAGTGGCCCCGGGTCGACCATGGCAGGAGTTCTCAAATACATTAGAATGAAGCACACGAAATATCAATAACTCGCTAAACAGTTTGAAAGAACTATAAATGGACATTCTATCTGTTGTGCTAAAAGTGACCTAGCAAAGATGGAGCTATTGATTGGCTATAGTAGTTGTCTGAAGTTGTTTCGATTTGCATGATTCAATGGCTGTTGCAGTTTGTTGGTGATGTTCGCTTTTGGGTATACAGTTTATCGGCAGTTGTACTAGATGATGCGCGTTTCTCAGCTTCGACTTGTTTTCGCTTGTGTCGACGATTGCCTCTCATCTCGGTCCCGGTGTCTGCGGCTATTCTGGTGTCGCCTCGTTCGTCTGCACTGGCTAGAAGTGCAGCACTCGGAGCCATCGGACGGCGTTAGTCCTTTTCGTTTCGCTGCGATCCGATTATTACAAACGGATCGTGTACATCGCTTACGATCGCAGGATATGTGTGAGTCCTAGAAATAAATGACATTAGTTCATTGTATTCAAACTAAAGCAAGGGGAGTGGAAGTAAAACTAAGCTTCGCACCATTGAACTTACCTTACAACGACATTTCACACATTTCTGCTCGCCGTGGGAGGCTACTATCGGATGCCATTCCTGACCGTTTTCGTACACTGTATTGACAACCCTACAGCCGCCGTTAGCCAAAATTTCTTCGCCTGTTTTTATGGTGGGCGTTTTCGAACGTTCGTCGTGCATTAGGTCCTTATCGCCCAAGTGAGGCTTCGACTCCGGGCAAACTTTGCAGCAGGCCTTTTTGTTTGGTCGGTACGCGACTCGTTCCACGCACGTAAGCAGAGGGCACTCCATTCGTACGCAATTAGTTTCGAGACTGGCGTAGTCGCAAGTGCACGTAGTGCATGTGTCGAAGCCGTTCGGCGGCAAGTAAGGGTGCCAACTTGCACCAGCCATGTGAAACTGCTCTCCCAGCACACATCCTCGTTGCGCGGAGTTGCTGGACTCATTCACAGTTTTGATTGGCTTGCATATGTCACAGCATTCGCCTTTGTTGATAACGCGCTCTTCGTTCGGCTTGCATTTAATTTCGGGACATTTGATTGCATCGCAATTGACCCGTCCATGCTGGCACGAACAGACGGTGCATGGAACCATTCCACTCTTCCATTGCTCGCCTTCGTCGTAAAAGCGGCCAGAGTGGTAGCACTTTGAGTCGGGCGGAAGTAGTGTGTTATCGCTGTGTTCCAAGGCCGATACGACACTGGGCACATTGTTATCTGTGTAGTGAGGGAAGCAGTGATTGGGCACCTTCGTGGATTTGAGCTTCCCACGCAACAAAATTTTTTTCGCGTCTTTCGACTCTATTTCGAGATAACATACATTCGTCTCCAGTTTGGCCAGTTCCGTTGATGGGATCTCCATGGCGAAGTCTTCAATGTACGAGCCATTGAAGTCGCGCAAAAGCTGCCTGGTTACAGGTGCGCCGGGAGCTTCGATCGGCTTCTCTTCCAAATATATTGAGAACGTTTGCTGCACCCCGAAGAGCGCGCTGATCGTGACTTCGTAGTGCAAATTGCACTCGTTATCAATCGCTATCCATGCCATTCCCATCAGATGCGCAGGCGTGTTGTTTTCAGTACGCTTCAACAGAATCGGCTCAATCGAGTCCCGGGCGTCAGCGACCGGTCGTGCAATTAGTCGCCCGCGCACCAAATTCGGTTCGTCGTCTGAGGCTATGTTGACTGCCAGCTCTTCGTTGTATAGTGGCTCCAGCACACGTGGGCTCAGCTTGTCAATGCTTCCGATTGCTTGATTAAAATTGAAAGAGGGCGTCAAGTCTTCGAGTGTCGCCTTCCGCTTCGTGCCATCATCAACGAGCGTAATCGTCGGATTCTTCTGCAGGCTGAGCTCGTCGGTCTGAATGTTGTAAATCAATGACCCTTCTCGGTTCAGATACATCCAAGCCAGCCCACTCGTGCTGGTGTTGGAGCCGATGTTGTTGGGCGTTAGGAGCGTCTGGAATAATTCGCAGACGACCCGCGTAACGATGTGCCCTTGGATCTTCAAAGCGGGGTTTTTGCGCGACTCGATCGTCAGAACGAGTTTGCCGCGACTCAGGAGTCGCAGGTCATGCGGAGACACTGGCGACGAAATTTCCAAAACGTTGACATACGGGTCGGGATCTTTGACGCGCTTTGTTTCTTCGAGGATAATTTGCTTGCGTTCAGGCGATTCAATACGCACGTTGATCAATGCGTCCATGATGTCGTCCTGCACGAACAGACCCGTGAAAACGAGTGTCAGATGGATGGAGGAGGTGACGCCGTTGCTTGTCGATACGATCGCCGTGCCCCCGGCGCCGGACATTTGGTCAGGCTTCGTGTCGAATGCGGGTTCCAGCAGCGAGCTGAACAGTTCCGTCGAAAGGGCGGTGTACTTGGCGATCCTGCCAGCCAGAGCCAACTCAGCTTGGTAGTTGCCGCCCCACAGGAGCACGACCGCAATCTTTTCCTCCCGCAACAGCTTTCGGTACTCCTTTGGCACCCTGCGCCACACTCCGCAAATTTTCCCAGTCTTGTTCTGGTACAGGTTCAATGGTCCATTGAACGGCGTCTCCAGGTTGTGTTCCTCAATGATCATGCCGACGCCGTTTATGAATTGCACGGAGCGTGGGCGGATCGCTTTGTCCGATATGTAGAATGAATAGTAGAGGTTCTTTTTGCTGAACGTAAACCTTCCGGTCGCAACGATGTTCTGTGGGTTGTTCGTCGAATACGTCGGCTTCATTTCATCTTCTTTCAGAAAATGCGAGGTACGTCCCGTCAACAGCGCAGCGAAATCTGTAACAAAGACCAATATTTCACACTTAAACTCGATATTCATTGCTTTGCGATCGATGAATGCAGTACTTACGTTTCATGTTGCGTTCTTCCTCCTCGGCCGTGACCTGATGTGGAACCACCTGAGCTATTTCCGTACCTGAGCCACATGAAAGAGATGGAAAAAAGGAAAAAGTCATAAATGGAATTCTTCACGCTTCATATTGAAAATCTTCCGAAACGTGCTCATGTACGTTGCGACGTACGTACGCAGCTACGTATGCACAATGAGCAGCGCAATACTTTTATGAAAGAAGATTTTCGGGCTTTTCAAAGGCAGCACAATGGACGGTAAGAGATCCATTCTCCTGCGCATTCCAGTCACTATGTAATTCAAACAATATATGAGATCGGACGTAAAATACGAAATACAAACGACAAAGTGAATTCGTGATGACTCTGAACCCAAATTCCGAGAAGATGAAGGTGTGACATAAAATCCACAAGATTGTTTTTTTTTAGATTTTTCTTCAATCTATTATTCATTATAGACGACTATTAAGACTTTTGTGTAGTGATCAGAGCCCCGTGATCCCTTCGACGTTGGACAGTTCAGGGTTACATTATTTGGATGGTGAATGGTGGTTTTCATCATTAATTAGGTTTTGTGTCAGACCAACTATGCTGCTAAACACATTTTAAGGAGAATTTCTAATTTAATGTTTCCGTTGGTATTATACTACTTTATTTTTCGTTGTAGTTAGTTATTTAAATGTTTGTAAGATTTGACGATTGTTGGTGTTGGGTTGGATTTGGGCGCTTTGATAATATTCAGAAGTTATCAAGCGGCTTTTATGGAATTTAAAAAAATCGGGTTTTGTGAACGCAGAATAAAGAATACATGCACCAATGAGCAAAGGATATATTGATTAGACATGGTCTTCACTATCTAGTAGCATGCCTAGTTTTAGGAGGTTTTGTGGTTTCGCAGTTTAATCATATAACAGCCCCCAACCATAACTCTGTCCTCCCGGCTTCATCAGTTCGACACCAAACTTTCGAGAGACACTGTTTCTGGTTTGGCTGTCCAGTTGTGATTCCGATCGCTTCGTAAATGTCTGCCGGTTCATGTCCGCTTTGACATTTGCTCCGGCTTCGGCGCTTTGAAATTACATTAATTATCTTGCATATCAACTAAATAAGATATACCTAGTGCTTTCGTCGTTATGCACAGGCACACTCTGATTCGGCGTTGGCCTTCGCCTTCGCTGGGGATCAGTTAAGAAAGATCAACGCCGGACGAGCCCCACGAACGAAGGTCGAGAGGCGTGAGAGGGAACATCGAGAGGGCGACAAATTTGACACCTTCGGCGATGCTTATCGTTTCGACGCACACGGTACCAACGGCCTGGAAAATTGACGAGCTCACCGGAGATATCGGCAAATAGATGTGGTCAAATAATAATGGTACGGTTGCTGCACATGGAGATCTGAGATTGCAACTGAAACTCGATGTTTTCTCGGTCCCGTTCAGTTCGGTCGCGATCTGGACGTTGATTCGCCCGGGTATTTGTTGCTGTTGGGTCCTTTGGCTCTCGTCACGGATACTTACTTGCCCGGCCTCGGATCAGATAAGATACGAAACGAACACGGTTTCTTCGAAAGCGATGATGCGCTTAGACGAGGACTGGCATTCCGTCCCTTGGATTTCATGCGACCGAAGCCTAATGAGATGATCACGGGTGATTTAAGAATTTGATTGAGAAGATAATGAATAGTATCTTCTTTGTTGTGAACATACGACCCGTACATTTATTGTTGCTGAGAGCCAGCATTGGTCCGTGGTATGCGGAGCGAACAGTATCTTTGTTCCCATTCACGGATTACTTCCGCGGAGATTTAAAGACATTCTACGTTGGTGGAAATCGTTTTGAATGGTTATCATTTTCGAATGTTTTCATCGGGTGTTGCAGGGATATTTATTGGAATTCGGTGGTCGTGGTGATTTGAGAAAAAGCGACGAGTCGGTGTGGCGTCATTTTTATGTTAAGTGTATGATTTCTTTCGGATTTAATTTGGATTGATGAGCGATGGTACAAAGAATTTGATACATTCTTTGAGAAAGGTTCTTGCTAGAAGTTTGGTAATACAATTTTAGCTTAAGTACATCTTAATCACTCGTAAAGTAGGTTTTGTTACTGTATATCTCTAGTGGGTAGAGTAGTGTAGTGAGTAGAGAACTGACTTCTAGTGTGTGGGGTCCCTGGATCGAATCTAGGTCCGCACGAGGATCCGCGCACCGAGCTATGAGTTTACTTAGCTCTGAATGGTACTTAAGTTAATCAGGGTTAAAGTGAGCCGTGGAACTAATCGGTTCACGCTCGTATTCTCATTGATTTTAAATTTATGAATTAAGCTTTCTATTAGGACCGCTATTGTTCAACCTCTTCATCAATGATCTTCCTATTGTTCTATCGTCATCTTGTTTGCTCTATGCAGATGACTTAAAATTATTTTGAGTAATCAATAGCTCAGATGATCATCTACTTCTTCAGGATGATCTGAACTCTCTTACTGATTGGTGTAACTCTAACTGCCTACCGTTAAATGTTTCAAACTGTTTTGCCATGTCTTATTCTCTGAAGTCCCAGACTAATACCTTTCCTTACTTACTATGTGAATCCGTCCTTGTCTCTGTGAATTATTTTACTGATTTGGGAGTAACCTTTGATCGTAAACTTAAATTTGATATCCATGTTCGTGACATTACTAATAGTGCCTCGCGGATTGCTGGCCTTGCTATACGTTCCTGTCACAATTCTTTTAGTATTTTTACTTGTGTTCAGATATTTGTTACCCTTGTTCGTTCCAAACTTGAATACTGTACTCAAGTTTGGTCTCCTCGTTTTGCATATCTTTCCGATGCCATTGAATCTGTTCAACGGAGGTTCAGTCGCACCCTACTCTTTGAATATAATCTTCCCTACATGCCTTATGATGAACGCTTATCGCTCCTTAATCTCCCTCTCCTCGCAAAGCGCAGAGTTTACCTTGATGAATGCTTTCCTGATGAAAGCATTTAAGATACTCAGTTAATTTCCTTTTAACTTTGTATGTCCTAGGCTGGCAAGGTATATACAAGGGGAACTTTGAACTTTCAGCTTTATAGCTGCGAACTTTTTGCAAAGCCCGACATTGTATTCTTGCATTTCCGTCATCTATGGGAAATGCGTATTGAAGCTTCGACCAGCAGCCGATCATATCTCTGCATGACCCGGGATGTGTAGATAATGAATGCTGAGTGATTGCGACTTTCATTGGAATTTCCAACAGCGTATTCTTGCATTAAGGCTGGTACTGAGTTCGAGTTCACGTGAAATTTTGACATGTCTCCATTATCTGGTCATTCTTTCGAGCGAAAATTTTGGCAATGGAGAAAAGCAGAGACAATGCTCATTTCTGACGGATAAAATGTCAAGAATTTCACTTTTCGATCGATTTTCTTATTGGAAAGACATTTGCACTGCTCCATTTTCAAATTGAAACATCAAATGTCACTTTTTCGCTCGAAAGAATGAACTGCACAAACTAAATTGGCGTGAAATGATTGGAGACATGTTTCAGTGCCATCTATATTTTCGAAGCGAAAGCAACTTCGAAGCAACTTTTCATTCTAAGAACACAGTACCGAACTTGCTTATTTTCAAGCTAAATTTTCGCCGAAACCAATTTCACGTGAAATCGAACTCAGTACTATGCTTTACACGTTACAAGGGGGTATTTGTGCTGCTGCTTGCAACGGTGGCTAAGCTTGCCTCCGCATGACTCTTAATGAATAGTATCCTAACATTTTTCTTGCCTGTGATGATTTGAAATGCTGTAAAATAACAAACAATACAGAAGCTAATGTATACTCGAAAGTTCTTTTCACCTTACTTTCACGACTAATGTTCATATGTAAATGATGGACTTTTCGGAAAACAGCTTTCATGTGTTACATCTGCATTGCTGAGAATATTTGCTTTATGCATGCTGCGAGAATGCTTTGCAGCGATTTCCTTGGGTATGGACCAACTTTGTGCTTCACAATAACACTAGCAAAGAGAGACAGTTGGCAATGAGAAATCGTGGAGCTTGTCGTATTTTCATCGCACAAGAAGAAATATTTTTTTATATCACAAGGTGCTACAATGAAGGTAATCGGCCCAAGTGGAGTTCATACATAGTTTAACAGAAAGTAGTGCAATTATGTTGCGCAAATCATTTTGATTCACTTCAATAAAGCAAATACCTTGCTGCCACGTGAATTACATTCATTTCAATGTAATTAAAATACTTTTCATTTTGATTTTTGAACATTTATTGAACTTCATTCATTTGGATCTTAATAAAAAAACTGCATTTAATTCAGCTAATAAGTTAAAACAACATTTATTGATTCTGAGGCGGTACGAAGTTCGCCGAGTCAACTAGTAGATAAATATACATATCTAGAATTTCGCTAACCTGCTCCCGTTCTTTTCTATTGCCTGTTAATAATAATCCTCTGTCTTAGGGGCCACATATACATATCATAAAGTGCCCAGGGCCCTAAATTGATCTAAGGCGGCTCTGTCTACACTCGTTTTCACATTCACCCGTATTGTGAGTGTCGAGTCGATTGCTAGTCGATATTCCACGAAGCTGTCGAGTCGATGGCGTTTTGGTATTGCGAGAGTCGATCGAAACGACTTATAAGTACTGCCATATCGAAATCGAGGAAAAAGCTTGAATTGAGTGCTATTGTGAACGAAATTGCCAATTTGAACAACTTTAGCATCCGCCAACTGTCAAGTGAAACTTTTTTAAAACCAATCTGTTATTTTTTTGGAAAGTTAGTGAAATGAATTGTTTTGATTTATTTTTTGACGACGAATAATGCAATCTTTGCGGTAGAACTTAGAATAGCAATGCAAAAAATAGTAACAGTTAATTTTTATTTTTTCAATAAACAGTAAATAAACATTTGAATTTTTACTAAACGCTAAGAAAACATTTAAATTTTTACTAAAGAATAAATTAACGTTTTCATGTATTTAGTAACAAATCTGTGGATAATTTAAAATATTGTAGCTGCAGCTAATACATTTCTTTTATTAATTTTAATTTTTGCGCACGATGTATTTTTTTATCCCTCGCATCTTCTTCATAAATTTGCAGGGTTTTTTGCTTTATTTGTAAGAACTTTTCTCGCAATTTTAACTTGTGTTTTTTTAGGTAAATTTTTTTTTGATTAAATGCAGAGTTTCTGCGACATATTTATTTATGTTTTCCTGTGCCTCAGTTTGCTTTTCGAGTAGCCGGAGTCTACTTTTCTGTTGGTCGGCGTTGGAAGATCTACTTTCTCGAGGTGTTCTTTCCATTGAAGAAGTTGCATCTATGGCAGCTGGTGGTACAGCGCTTACAACTGAGGTTGCCTGATTACTTGTGGAACAAGGTAAAATCGACGATGCAGGCTCCACACTCGTATCGCACTGTATTACGGATACACAGCCAGTGGGATTAAGCGCAACATTTAAATTCAGTAAACTAACCACACACTCTTCAAAACGAGAGAAATAAACCTGTTGGTTCGGTCCACCACCTATTTTGTCCAGTCCACCACCTAGTTTAAGAACCACCTAGTTTAAGAATTTTGATATCTTAATAACAAACCTTCTGCCAGCCACTTATATCTCTTACTGGTCGACCCATGCTATTTAGCTCTTCTGTAAAACTATTCCATCTATCCTTCACTTCGCCTTTTTACCCACAAGCTTTAACGAATCTTCTTGTGAGCTCTTCGTTATTCTTAAGTAGAGACACCAAGCGTTCAAATTGTTTGGCGTTTGTTATTTTCACCATTTAATAATTATTTTATAAGCGACTGAATATTCCAAAAAAATAACTTACATTTTGCATATATCCAACTACCTGTCGATGTAACGTCGCGAATCAAATTGCAATCGACAAAACTGTCGATATTATCGACATCGACTCGACACTCACAATAGCATATCTTTCGATATGCAGTCTATGTCGATATGCAGTCTATGTCGATATAATCGACATCGACTCGACACTCATAATATGGGTGATTATCGACATCGACTCGACACTCATAATATGGGTGAATTGCCAACTTTTTGAATGAAAAATGTTTTTCTAAAAAACGTTTTTTCTTTGTTGTAAAAGTAAGCCGAAACTGCGTCCTTCACTTCTTCGTCGTTTGAAAAATTTTGGGAAAAAATAATAGTCGCTAGAAGCCAATTCTAAAATATCGAAATCCATCTTAAGCTTATGGATGAAACAAGTTTAGCTTTATTTGCAAATATAATCTCTTCTGAGAATATTGCCACAGAAGAATTACTAGCATGGTCCTTCGGTTCAAAAGTCAAAAGCCATCTGACATTTATGACGTTTCATAGCAACTTTCACTTTGGACAGCTGGAATTACCTACAAAGCCATAATTTCTTAAATATCAATACAATATTTCACGTATACGACTAGTTTATGTCAAATAATAGAAAATAGAGCAATAATTTTCCCATTTAATCCCATTGTCGAAACGATTGACCACGAAACGAAAGGCCATTGCGGTGCCAGTATAATTTGATGAGGTTTTGTAAATATCCAGCGAGTAAACAACGCAATTTTCGCGTCGAATCGAAGCAACTGGCCGGCGTGCCAAAATCTAAGCAAATCGACTTTTAACAAGCGTGCACGACAGTAAGCAAACAATACAACTACCGCATTACTTTGCATTAATTAAATGCTTTGGCATAAAATTAAAGCGCCAGGCTGCTGTGCAAATTGTTCAAAACAGGCCATTATCCGCCACACTGTTTACATTTGTGCGCTTTATTGTTATGACATGTTGTAGATTCGTTTATTTTTCAATCCCGCCCCAATGAGCTTCGACTCAATTAAAATAAAATATTTGCATACAGACCTCAATTATGAATGGTTTCGGTCCAGGCGTGTTACTCGGCCCGAGGTTCTGTCATCCGACAGGCACCCAGGCGCGGGTGCTGCGAGTACGTCGAGTAGTGGTGCTTCCATCTTCTTCAGATCTCACTAAATTAACTGCCGCCGTCCGCACCGACGCCGCTGTCTTCGCTATGATGCGAGCGATCTGCATGCGATACTGTCTATATTTTAGTTTTTGCGACGGCGAAACGAACCGTCTTCTGAAAAGTTGATCCGTCGTCTTCGCAACGGCTTTAGAGTTCGCGCATTTTGCCGACTCGCCACGCTATTTTTAACCGCGTAATGTTTGAAAAAGGCAAATCAACAGTTAGTAAAGAGAAGTCGAATAGTCAAAATAAATAAAATATATGTGGACCATATATCAAAAATAAAAAAGCCCAAGATCCACATGGGCAACAATAAATAATGAATAAATCGAGGCGGATTTGTCTCGCAAAAGACGCATGATATAGATATGGTCCGGCCGATACTAGAGACAGAACGTCGCACTTGTCGCGGCTGCTTCTGCCTTGAGTGAGATTTCGCCGAGGCCAGTCAGCATGTGGAATGGAGCGACTTTCGGTGGACTGATTGGCGATAAGATTATAGCAGTTTCATGCGAAAATTGGAGTTTATTATCGCAAATAGGAAAAAAGTCCGTTTAGATGCATGAAGTACTTGGAGAAATTCAATTCGGTAGCCCTACACGATCGAACTGGTGAGGCAAATCACTAGGTGGAATAGTCAAACGCTTCCTGCCGACTCTCAGGAAGTGATCAATTTTTGGACTCTCGCCAAATTTGTGTGTTCATTTCAATTTCGATTTTCATTTTGGATTTTCACCTTTCTGTCTACGATAAAAATTACGAAGTAAAAAATAAACAACTGCCTGCGTCTCTGACCGTTTCATGTCATACGACAGTTTATGTGTATCTTGTAGTCCGCGTATTTTTGGAAGATTCTTTCGAATTTTCTGTCTCGCATTATATAAATGCGGATTTGACAAAAACATAAAAAATCGATACTAGTTGGCAATGGCTATTTTACTATGAGGAATTTATGTATATATAGAGCTCAGCGAAGAAAAAAATCGAGTAGAACGTTTTTTTTTTGCTGTGGATTTTGACTTATCTGAGAGCTTCATTGGATGAATCATTGAGTGGACGTCGAGTAATCGTCTTGTGATCTTCAGAGGAAGTTTTGCTAGGGCCCTTATTCCCGATACTTGGAGAATGGCCTAGGTACTTTTGTGTCGAGATTGAAAAGTGTACCAGCGTATTTATTGTAGAAGCCTATCAGACTATCCCTCCAACATCAAAAGCGATTTACAAACCCAGCAGTTTAATTAAACAAAATCACCCAGAGCAATAACTCAAGAAACATTGATTAAACAATTTTTGACCAACTAGTAGTCATTCTGCGCTTTTTGAGAAAACGTGGACTGATAATAATAAACAAAGCCTATGAAAACTGAGATATAGGCCAAATATATGCTGATAAATGGAAACTTATCAATAGTTACCACAATCTGTTTACCTATTGCATGATAAAGTCTTTGAAAAGCATCGATATGGTGTTTCTTTCGGTCCCATCGATGTCAAAATCAGAAGGATATCTGAAAATCTGCTGAAGAGCCCCGAAAAATACCTGGTACATTTGAGTCTTTGATTTGATGAATGAAGCTCCGAATTAAATAATACCATCAGTTAAGTTTGTGCATTTCGAATTCCTTCTAAGTGCCGAAATAAGGCCGAAAATTCCCTGCCTCGTCCATGTATGAAGTGTACATGCAGGAGAATATTTTTTTACTAATGTTCGAAGAACATTAGTATTATACTCGTTTAGCCGAAAATTCATATTTCTTTATATATATATATATATATATATATATATATATATATATATATATATATATATATATATATATATATATATATGCATTTCGAATTCCTTCTAAGTGCCGAAATAAGGCCAACAATTCCCTGCCTCGTCCATGTATGAAGTGTACATGCAGGAGAATATTTTTTTACTAATGTTCGAAGAACATTAGTATTATACTCGTTTCGCCGAAAATTCATATTTCTTTATATATATATATATATATATATATATATATATATATATATATATATATATATATATATATATATATTTATATTTATATATATATATATATATATATATATATATATATACCATATATATATATATATATATATATATATATATATTTATATATATATATATATATATATATATATTTATATGTATATATATATATTTTTATATATATATATATATATATATATATATATATATATATATATATATATCAGCAAAATGATTAAGGGAGATAATCTCTGGAGTGGCCGATCCGATTCAGATGAAATGTTCGGAGAACGTAGATGTATATAGTAGGTAGGTCCATGACTTTCTCAAATTCAGATATCCTAAACCATTTGGCGGCGGCGAGCGTTTTAGTGAATTTTTAATGTTTATTTTCAGTAATTCATCAAACTCAGGCTATGCATGGAAACAGTTAAGGTTACAACATTCACTCAACCATTCTAATGCAGAATTCGTTTAAGGCACCATAGCACTTCCAAATTTTTAAAAACTCAATTTTTGTTTTTTGATTGAATATGTTAGAATGAAGGTCTAAAAACATGATTTTGATAATATAAAATTGAAATTCAAAAAAAAAATTTATGAATATATATAGCGAATTATATAATTTTTAAATTAAAATTATAAATATTATAAATTATATATAATTTTTTCTACGATTTTCGTCCACTTCGCTATATCGCTACATCGACTTAAGTCTAGACAAAGATAGTCTAGACAAAGATAAGTGAGTCATCTCCTTTAAAAGAAGCAAAAAATAAGTTAGCCTTCGCAAAAAATAAAAAAAATAGCTGTAAAATATGCTTCTAAAAAAAAGTGTCGAATCTTCAAAAAAAGTTCAACTGACACTAAAATTAATGAAACATTTAGCCACATATTATGACCTAACTAATACGACGAAATCCTAATTCAGCTGAAAATATGCGCGACGAAATATGGGCAGCATATTCCCACAAAATTTCAACTGATGAGAACCCTCAACACTGTTATTGTCCTGTTGGAGAAAAGACTTGGTGTAACTGGCGCAAGGCGGAGGCAGCTAGTGGTAATGCTTTAAAAAATTTCAAGCATCTTCCACCTTTAGATGATGGGGTACAAGAAATTTTAAAGCCTATTTATGAAGACTTATCATCAGAAAATTTACTAAAGCGCTGCTTGGGCAATTTTAGGCAGAATAATAACGAAAGCTATACTTCTTGTGTTTGGAATTTGGCCCCCAAACATACTTTTGCGGGAAAAACGTACTAAATATGGCTGCAAATATTTCTGTATGTACATTTAATGAAGGATTTATGGCTATCTTGAAAATAATGCAAGTAATGGGAGTTACGATTGCCGAACGTGCGCTGGAACATGCAGAGCGTAGAGATGCTGCAAGAATTAACCAGGCGGAAAAACACTCGACTGAGGCATCTAAAGAGGCCAGAACTGCTCGAAGGGAGCAAACATCTTTGGAAGAGGAGGAGTATGAGCAAGAAGAAGGTATATTGTATGGTCCAGGCATCGCAGATTAATTTTCGGTAAGATTTATTGCAAAAAATATTGAATTTTAACTTTAAACGCGATTTTCTCGAAACAACGTTTTTCAAGTTGGCGTGCATGATTTAAAAAAACAATATTATCCAATCGTTCTGAAATTTTAACGCGTTAATTTGCACATGTTAATGCTAAGAATGAACTACGGATGAAAAAATCAGCATAACATTTTTTTAGTTATAGCCGATTTTTGGGGAAAAAAACCTCGATTTACGAAAAAACGCCGCCATTTTGTTATTTTTCAACCAATTTTTTTTTTTTAGTTCATTCCAAGGCCGCTTTGATGTTGGTCAAAACGCCGTTTTTGTTTTTTTTCAGACTTTCCTGAGGGCAGTTATCATGCACGCCAGATTTTTTTGGTGTATTTTTTGGTGTATTTTTTATTGCCACAAAACATTTTTATCAATTTTGTTTATGTAGTCTAAGACAAATAAAGTATGTGTAAAAAGTTTCACTAAGATATGTCTTTTTATTCAATTAAAAATAAGCCTTTGAAAAAAACATTTTTTTTCCAGTTTGAAGGTGCTATGTCCACTTAAGTGATACTATAGACAAATGAAAATCAAACATACTGTAAGCTTTGTTAAAGCATCTATTTCTTACAGAGACTGTTTCATTGCAATCGTAACTGGACCGATGTTGAGGGATCGACAAAAAACTCACCCACCTCATACGTTTGTCATAAGTGTTAAAATTACGTGGATTAATCCAAAAGTAATGATAATGAATATGAGCCAAGATGGTTAAACTTAAAAAAAAATATTTAGTCCATATTTTTTCCAAACCCAGGATGCCCTTAGAAAACTTTCTTTGTCTTCACTCTCCCAAAACGCCTCAACAGCGGCCATCACTTCGCTATCATCTTCAAATTTCCCGCCCCAAAGTTGTTTTTTGAGCCGAGAAAAGAGGTGGAAGTCACTAGGAGCTAGATTTGGCGAATAAGATGGATATTCAAGCAGTTTGAATCCTGTTTCTTGGATTGCAGCCATCGCAACTGCTGCCTTGTGGACCGGTGCGTTGTATTGATGAGACAGCACTCCGGTTTGCAGTTTGCCGCGTCTTTATTCCTCAATAGGCTCCCGCAATTTTCGTATTTGGTCTACGTAGTAAAAGCCTGATATAATGGCTCCCTTTTCCAAATATTCCACGATAATAATTCCTTCAGCGCCCCAAAAAACTGATGTAATAGCCTTGCCCGCCAAGCTCGATATTTTAAATTCCTTCGGCGTCGGAGAAGAGAGTCGTTTCCACGTCATCGATTGCTGTTGAAATGCGACAAAAAATTCTCCTGATCTGCCTGGAACTATTCGAGATTCACTCTCGAAATGTCGACTCGTTTCTTCTTTTGGTCGTCGGTTAACATTCTCGGCCCACAACGCGCAGAGACCTTCTACATATGTACTACGTGGGCAACGATTCTTTGAACACTACCACACGAGATTGCTGTGACCTCAGCTACATGCCTGATGGTCACTGTTTGATCTGACAGCACGGCATCTTCGAATTTTTTCACGTTGTCTTCTGTGAGACGCCCTTTGCGGTGTTCATCTACAGTGAATGTTTTTCCTATCTTAAACTCCTTGGCCAGCGTGCAACGGTGGAATATGAAGGGGTAGATTCCCTTAATGTTTCCACCAAGTCGCTAACTAAAGGTAGAACTATAATGCAATTAAGTGAACTTAAGTGAGCGCTGAAACTGAACGAAAATTCACTCAATTGAAGTCGATCGGTTAATTTGCCCATAATAGAATTAAGTGAAGGTTCATGAAGCTGCCGTCAGAGTGGCGAATATGAATTTGAATTTGGAGGCATATGAGATGAACTGATGTGAGCGTTTACGCAATATATTTGAATAGATTTTTGCTGCAATTGAAATATAGTTGTCTTCATAGCCTGCTAGCTCTGTTGCAAGAAATCGTAGAAAATTGTAGCTGAGCTGAACCTCAGCACTTTGCTGTAGATTATTAGATCTATAAAGATGGGCTTGGTGCAGGCTCTTAATTTGTGCTTATATTCAAATAAGTGTACGAAAGAAATGTTTTTTTGAGCAATATTGGTATGCGACCGGAATATATATAATCAACAAGGTCTTTACTGCTGAAGTTTAATATTCAATAGTGGACAGCTGAAGCATGGTGTGTGGTTATTCTTTGAATGAAAAAGGCTGTGAGACGGCATTTTAAGTAGTTTATGTACTTGTATTTTTAAAAGTAAGTAATTTAAAGATACAAGTAAATAAACTACTCTATAATTTATTATTTCGTATGTTGTTCAACGCGTTTTCTCTTTGAAATTATGGTTGAAACTCATTATTCCTACCTCCTGTAAAAATAGCATTTAAGTGATCGACGAAAAAATATTTTAGATACCTGTTATTCTTTTTATAATGTCACGCAGAATCATATTCGAGACATCTAATTACTACTTCCTATATTGTAAACTGTCAATGAGCCGTTTAACAATAAAAGGTATGTTCGCGTACTACGATTAATTGCAATTAATTGCAATAAAGCCGTTTTTGCACTCCGTTTTACTGAAAACGGAAAATTTCCCCTTTTTCAGTATTTCATGCCGCACATAAAGATCAATTCGTGGAAGTCAACACAGAGGTACTTTAGAGATAAACTAGGAGTGTAATCTTAAGGTAGAACTATAATGCTTCAGAATTCATCTACTTAAAAATACTGAAAACTGTCAAACGGTTTTTGGCCTAATGTTATAATATTATTATTGTGACGATAATTTATCACCGCTTAGGATGACTTTATTATCATTATTGTTCTCCTAAAAACCGACAACTGACACTTTTGTTTGTCAATTTTCAGGAAATGCAATGTGAGCGTTTTTGTACTTTTCATGAATGTCCGCCACCACATGATTCAGGAAAATTCAGTGACTGAAAGTACGCAAACAGACCTAAAATATTCAAATATTTCACATACCTATTATTGCGTCTACAATACCGCATACGAACGATCATTACTTCTACCTCCTGCAAAAATACCAAACGATCCACGAAAACATATTCAAATATTTTACGTGCCTTCTATTGGTTGTAGTCGTTACGCAAACCTCTTGTCAAATTTACTTAATTGATGTACGGTCCCAGTCGTACGCCACTTAAGTGGCCCGAATTGAACGAAACTTAACGAAACGGCAGATAAGTACATTATGGGTATGCCGCTTGATTTCTATGCAACCGTACTGTCACTTAAGCTACTTAAAGCTCACTTAATTGCATTATAGTTCTACCTTAAGTCTTTGGTGGACATTTTTTCCAAGCACAGGTACAGCTCTCTTCGGCGGGTCGTATTCAAATGAATGTACCTCCTGTTCTGGTGGAAGGTTTTGTGGTAGTGAAGTGGGGAAAAATTTGAAATAGTTGATAAAACTATTTCCTTAACTTAATAGGTGGTCGTTTGAGCTTTGCCTTTAGAGGCTTGTGGCTCGAAGTGGTATTCTTTTTGGAGTTTTTCAAATACGATATTTGTTTGTAGCTAAGCTCATATACTTAGTTACCATGGGAGTTTTTAGGAAAAAAGTGAGAGAAAAAGTCGGTTCGTTTATTAATGTGATCGTCCCAACTTAGGGTTCCATTAAACCAAACACCCAAGTTCTTTGCCTTGCCCTCATATTTTATAGCAGAGCCACTGATATGAATGGCTCTTATTATTACACGAATGGCTCTTAATACTCTTTTAAATTAGTAAGCATTTGGATTTTACAGAATTAATGCTTAAGCAATTATTCTCTGCCCATTCAACTATGCGCTGCAAATCACAATTTAATTTATGAGCACAGTCTTCTATAAGATCCAATTCACAGCTACCATATAGTTGACCATCATGTGCATACATATATATGAGTCTTGTGTAAAAACATACAAACTAAATAATAGTGGAGTAAATGTAGAACCCTAAGGCACTCTTGCTATAACTTCTTCAAGACTAGATATATTGTTCTCAAACAAAACTGCTTGTTTCCTTTGAGGCAAGTAAAAGCGAATGCTATAATGCCCTGGGTATAAGAATCTTCCTGTGCCATCACAATCCAATTGTGGCGAACTTTTGACATTGGTCGCACAAGGCAACTAATCGAACTAGGAAGGTGATCCTTCCGTACATTCTCAGGACATTGTCTTTTTAGCTGGACATTATCTATTTGGTAGGCATGCGCTGCGGATGGGTGCCCCTTACAACGACTTCTGCCGGAACTGTAGATGACAGGACGAAAAGGAATTTAGTTGATCATTTCTTGTGCGAATGACCGACCCTTGCTGGAAGATGGAAGCATCCGCTATCTTCTTGGTTTTACCGTTTTTTCAACACCTTGTTAAATTAAAAAAACAAATTCTTCGACAGATTGTTCGTTTCGGCACATGATTTTAAGTTCGTCAATGTAAGCCAACAATTGGGACGATATTATGAGGATTATACCTTTCAGGTTCACTTCGGTATCTTGGATTACTGGTTCCACCGCGAGGTTAAAGAGACCGCATGAAACCGCGTATACTGCTTTTGATGTTTAACAACCGTGATAAGCACACATCTGCCGTGAGTAGACTTTGTACATCCGTCATAGTTAGCCCTGTTAGTTTGGTTTGCTTGTTTACTTACTGGGCAATTGGGGTTACTCAGACCAGTAACATACCGGAAAACAGCCTACAGACGGTACGGTAACGCTAATGTATGCACTCTTTGGTACGTATGGGAAAGATAAATCCTTCTTGCGTATAGTACAGATCCGAACCTAAGAACCAAATCTCAGATTTTTTTTTTCGATTGGTGAACCCATTTCTTCACTCTTCGAATAGCGCAATCAGTCTCTATGAGATTGCTACATGGCTCGATATGAGGCAATTGTAGCTAGCCATATCATTCACTTGAGTTTCACTCCCAGGTCTACTTACTTAGACCATGAGGTATTGAGGTGCTGACTAATAATTCGAGGGTCAGCCTTTCGGGCTCTGTGTTGACACATATGCGATTCGTTAGCTGTCTAAAAAGTGGTCCTAGTTGATACTGCCTACCTACTAATATACATAGCGTTTTTGCGCCTCTATCGAGAGGTGGTTGGGATAACATAATTGAAAACAATTAATCTCTTTATAATTCCATTTCCACCGCGAATCTTCTCAGTACAAATAGTTCAGGGTTGAATATGAGTGAAAACTTTCTTAGTGGTAAGTACAATCGTTATTGACAGTACACAAACTGATAGTTTGGTGAAATTTAGACTTGAATTTAAAATCTCTTACATTACAACGTTAGATTTCTTGACGAGCTAGCGTTACACGTCGTGACCTAATTTTTTTGAACAATGACTTTGAAAACTATCAATATAATGACATTGACATAGAAAAAAACTTTCAGCTGCAGCAACTAGAGCGAATTAAAAGGAGGACTGTTACCTCAAGCACGGATTAGGGGTCGATCTCAAGACCTGACCTCTGGAATATTATGTGCGATCATCTGCTGTGCCTGGAAGCAGCTGCGGATGTGTTTTTGGTAGGCTACGCTGATAACTGTGTTAATCACTGGCAGATTTCGCCCAACTCAAACGAAACCATATTCTAAAAAGGGAGGAGCTATGGATTACCTCTAATTGCCGATCTCAACGACAGAGGTTATCATGCTGACGAAGCCGAGGATATTAACTGTCATACCCATAACAGTTGGCTGTTGATGTGATCAGCAATTTGGTCAGGTATCTGAAAGTGACCCTGGATACAAATCTGATCTACTGGAATCGTATCCAAACGGATATATCTCTAGGAATCTTTAGTTCGCTGAGTAGGTTAATGGCCAAAATAGGCGGGCCTAGTTAGACGAAACGGAGGCTGTTGATGGCGACAGTCAATTCCGTCTTGCTATAGGGGGCTAAAACTAAAAAGTTCTGGCCGCGCATCGTTAGCGTCTATCACAGAGGTGCTCTGCTTGTCATCTGCAGCTACTTCACGGTCTCATAAAGGCCGTGACGTTGGTATCTGGAGTAATCTCGCTAGATGTTCTAGCGTGAGAACGCAAGAAAGGGTATCCTTCTCGCTCAGAGCTCGAAAGAATTGACATTCTGATGCGCTAGCATACATAAACCCTCCAATTTCGACAATAAAGTTGGAGTAGTAAGGGACAATGGATGGCTAGGCTGATTGCCCCTATAGAGCCTTGAGTTAAGTGTAGCCACGGAGAAGTAAATTTCTACTTATGTCAATTCTTGACAGGGTACGGTTATTTTAATAAATACCTAAACAGGATGAAGAAGGTGGACACACTGTGTGACTGAGCTTGATGATGCTCAGCACACATTATTTGTGTGCAGTCGCTTCGCAAGTTTGAGGCGGACCAAATTGCTACGAAAAGAAAAACTGGCTCGCAGTCCAACATAGGTTGCGACAGTTCTGCCCATAAAACAGAAGAGGGGCTGTCTTGTCAACCCATGAGCTGTGGTAGGTATTATATTCCGTGGGCACCGATAGGGAAGGCAGCACGACCAGGTCAAAGTGTTGTTCAAGCGAGTCCCGATTTGGGACTTTCCGGGTTTGTAGATGGAATTTGTTAGTGAGTCGAACCTCGCAGCCCCTGCGGTCTGATAGGCCACCCAACGATCTGGTATGTTGATTTCAATCTATACTAGGGAAAAAGCTTGAGTGAGTATAGCAACCTAAGTCAATGTAGCGACCTATCTACTCGCGCTAATATTAAATTTCAAAATTATTACCCTTCTTCTACGCGACAAGCTAATTTTGAAGTTCTCTTATTTAGCATTTTAACGTACATTGTGCTTTCCCTGGCAAGCGTATATTTTCAAAATTAAAAACTAAGACTCGATCATATATACTCACTTTGAGAATCTCCGGGACAAGTTTTGCAGCACTTGCCAGGCAGTAAAATCGGTTCATCGCAATGGACCGGGGGACATTCGTTTTTAATATTTCGACATTGAACTCTTCCAACGATTCGACGCTTCTTTTGCACCTGAAATATAAATAAAAAGTTATTAAAATCCAAATGTTAAAATAATAAGGGAGACTTTCTCAAAATGCAATCCAAAGGATTCAGATAAATGTTACGCACTATCATTAATTTGAAAGAAACACAATAGCAGGAAATGTGGAGAGAGAAGGTAATAAAAAGAGACAAAAATTGTCTGTTAACCTTGTCACATTAAATTTTCACATGTAGAAATTGTAGTCATTATTAAGTGCTGATGTAACAAAGCTTATCTTTTGTCATGAACAGTCATTGTATCATTCGAATTCGGACATACTTTTGAATAAATTCTTGCATTAGTATTAATTTCTCTAATTTGTCGGATGTAATTTGAGAAAAGTGAAATATGATCGTATTTTATTATGAAACTCGGTTGCAGGAGCGCAATTCCCACATTGGGCGCTAACCTTAACTACGTTTTTTCTAGTGATTTCCCCAAACGATTTTAAATCTAACAGTATGCCCGCTTTTTCTGCATCGACTTAAACAATTCGTTTAGTCAACTTCATTTCCATATGCGATTTCTTACGTTTTTAGTTGATGAAGAAAGCCTTTTCTAACAATCGATAAGATGATATGCTAATAGCGTTTTTATTTTACATTCGAGAGACAACACCTCATCGAGGAAATACTTATTCATTTCAATTTACATTATCTTCTGACAAGCTGTTTACAGAATTTACCCAAAGCTTTCAGCGACAACCTCGCGTATATACGGAAGAGCCGTTACGGAACTGATACTATCACTTTAACGTTCTTTTTTCTTTTCCACAGAAAAAAGTCACTGTCTGTGCTTAACAGTTCCATCTCATCACCAATTCAGTCTATTACGTCAGTGCCGCTCTTTCTTCTATCGGCGTGTCGCCAGAACATTCATCATAGATAGGTTTCCCTGCCTCTTTCGAGGCAAGCCGACTCGGCTCGATATGATTTGGCATAACAATATTTCCGCAGCGGAATTCAGCTTGACCGCACGAAAGTTGGCTGCGAAACGCTCAACTTTCAATAGCTATTTGAATTGCATTTTCGCGTAATGCCACTAATTGTATATAACTGCCCTTAAAACATACGACACACGAAAAAATGAGCAGATTTTGCAAATTGCTTTTGCAAATGAACAAGCAATCAGACTGGACGCGACTTATAAACAAGCTGACGCTATAAAAGCTGTCCCACAGCCAGTCCATTATATTCGCAACGCAACTGGCTGATCGTAGTAGCACGGAAAAGATACGTCGGCGCCTAGTTTATCGCTAATTGTCCATGCTTATTTCGAAAGCGCTACGTACAAAACGGCATGGCACTGGCTGAGCCAGGAGAGCAAAAAATCCATGCATAACACAATTCGGTTAAAACTGACTGGTGAATCTGAATCTGAATTTTTTGTCGATCGACCTGGCGTCGAACCGAAGTGAAAAGATTTTTTTGATTCTTGAATGGCGTTTCGACTGGCGTCTTAATGACCACTTGATCTTTTTCTTCATCGCGTCGATTTAATTTTTACGTTGGTTCCAGGAGTGGAGTAGACTGAAGATTCCAATTTATTGTTGTTTGTTTTTGTCTTTTTTTGCTCGTTGGCTTGGAGACGGTCCGCCAGGCCGGCCCATATCAACCAGTTTCGATCGCGACTAGCCACAATGGTTCGTGGGGTTTTAATTCGATAAAGTTTTTTTTTTCCGGAGACCGGTGTCGCCAAATTAAAATGGAAATTTATTCACTTCACACCTCATATTTGAGAGATTTACCATTAAAATTATGCTTACGCCCAAGTTCGGTAGGTCGCGAGCAGAGATTCGCGTCGCTGACCGTAGAGGTTTCAATGGAAATTGGCGACTGATTGATGAAGATTGAGCCGTTTTTTTCGTTGCATGTAGGAGTTTAGGTTCTATGAAATAAATGGATGGAGCGGTGAAAGTTTCGTCTCATTTTCTCGGAAGCGTAGGTGTTTGATTTATTGGAAATGAGACAGTTAAGAGCGTGTTGATATCAGAAATGTTATTAAAGATGTGTCAATTATTGGTATTGTAGTTTAGGGTGGGAGCAAGAACCTTTCGAGTTTATTTACGAAAAGATTAAATTCATTATCGCGTTAGTAATATATCATTCTGAAAATTTATTTTATGAAAATCTTAAGCTTGTATAAGTTAGTACAAGTTACAAGCTAGCTTGGTTAAGTTAGTACAAGCTTATAGTACACAAGCCTGCTTACACTTCCAAATAAGCATCATCCATTGGCCACTAGCTGAATCTTCCTACCGCAGGACTTACTCCCCTTCCATCAAGCTCACAAGACACCAAACTTGTTACTAGTATTTATTTGTTTATTCATATACAAAATACATATTACATTCCAATTACATGCTATAAATTTTCATTCAAAATTTAAAATTAAAAAAAAATGCATTCTAGTTTTTAGCATAGTTTAAAATATTTCAAAGGATTGAGGTCAAGGGCCAAGCTGGAGAGTGTTATATGTTCTTAATCTTGTTAAAGGCGAATTGAAGTAGATTGACGATCTCCCGCACTTGTTGACGGAATTTGATATCTTCACAAATAGGATCATGTGAAAGGTTGCCACAGATTTGGAAGTGGAAGCGTTGATCGTGATAGATACGACGGGAAGACAGTGTATCAAGCTTGAGAAAGGAAAGACGATCTTTTTCATCTAAACGGAGAATACCGTGCTTTTAAAGTAGCGAACGAATGAATTTCCTGTATACGAATTCAATAGATTTTTGATCACATTCATATTCAGGAGACCACACAACAGAGGTATATTCCAGAGTTGACCGGACAAGGGAAGAATATAAAAGTACTATGATTGGTTGCATGGATTCGAATGTTTGCGACGATCTTCAGATAAAGCCTGACAGTTTCTCAAACATAACCCCAAGGTCTTTGACGCAGGCAAGAGAAGAGAGCACATGGGTATCCAACGAGCAATGGAATACAGTAGGCCGAGTTTTATGAAAAAAAGCAGTGTTTGGCATTTCTTTGTATTCAGAAGAAGCTGGTTTTCCTTACACCAGCTTTCGAGGATTTTAAGGTTGGATTGAAGAAGATTACAGTCATCAATGGACCTTATGGTCATGAAGAGTTTCAGATCATCGGCATAAAATAGACATTTACAAGAAAGAAGCGGCGGCAGATCATTCACATAAAGCAGGAAGAGGAGGGGACCCAGAATAGAACCTTGTGAAAAACCGGTTCTAGGCTCGTAAGGATGGGACGTACAAGCATCATATCGAACATAGCAAATCAATCGCATTGGTATAATTCTATCCATTCAATAATGTATAAATAAAAGCCAAGTCTGTGTAATTAAGAAAGAAGATTCTGGTCAACATGATTGAAAGCTTTAAAGAAGTCCGTATATACAGCGTGAGCTTCAAGCTGAGCCTCCAAACCTTTAGCAACAAAATTCGCGAAATACACGAGGTTTGTTGATGTTGAGCGACCTGGGACGAAACCGTGCTGTTCTTTAGCAATGAGATGCCCGTCTTTAATTACTATAAAATCATGTAGAGATCGTTCAAGGATCTTGGAAAAGGATGGAAGAATCGATATTGGATGAAAATTGTTTGCAGAGGACAAACCATCTGCTTTGGATGAATTATAGTCTGTTTCCAGAGGGGAGGAAAACGACCCTCAGATAGGCTCTTATTTATGATGATGATAATCAAAAGAAGATTAATGAAGTGCTCGTTTTTTTTTTTCAAAAATTTTGTTGTATTGTATTCTTGTCATGTGGGGCAACTTTGTTGATCTGAATCTGATCAGCATTTCTTGTTCCATCCTGGTAGTCGTTTTTAAATCAGAGGTCTCTTCTGCGCCAAGCTTTTGATCATTGCTATCATCTCCATCCAGATCTCGTCAGCTGGCTTTACTGTTATTTTGTAAGATGATGATTGGATTCGCCTGGAGAGTTGCTGCAAAGTTTTGACGATGCCGAGTTTGAGCAGTGATTTGGTCTTCGTCATATACATCATTATGCACTTCACACGTAAACAATTTCTGCTTCTCAAATCGAATCTTTTATCTTTTAAAGTATTTCAATATTTTTCACATGAAAGCTCCATCCGAAAAATTTATTTATTTATTTATTTATTCACCAAACAAGGTACAAAAATCACAATTAAAATATCAAATTAAAAGTAAAATGGAAAAGTAAAGTAAAGTAAAAACAAAAAGTAAAAACAAACAAGTTAAATAAGTAACAAACAAATTAAAAAAGAAACTATAGATTAATAAATAATAATCAATAAATAAAACATTGGCATAAAAGATATAGCTTAATGTTTAGGCGTATGGATGGCATGCAATAAAGAGCAAATAAATTAGTTAAAAATAAATTAGTTAAAAATAGATAACAAATAAAGTAATAAATATATGACAAATAACTAAATGAACAACAAATGACAAATAATTAAATGAATTTAAGTTTAAATTAAATATACAATACATGTATTCATATAAGTATGGTGGGGAAAGAGGGAGACTATGAAGAGAGAGCCTTCATAGCATTTTTTTTAAAAGTTGATTTAGATATCGTAGGTGAAAAGTTCTCGCTCATGCTATTGAATAGCCTGCAGCACCTATTTATTGGCTCGTTTGCTGCATATGTTGTGTTGTGTTGGTATTCAATAAGCAATCGTCGGGATCTAGTGACTCTCACGGGCTGATTGAGCACAAACTTTTCTTTCAAGTAGGTGACATTAACCACGTCTCTGATGACATCGAAGCTGAAGCAGGCAGATAGCATTAATCTTCTCGACGCAAGGGGTAACAAGTTAATGCATTTAAGGCGATATTCATATGGTGGTAGATTACAGAAATCATAAGGGTTGAAAAGATCTCTCAGAGCGAACAGTAAAAACTGCTTCTGAACAGACTTTTATCTTTGGCTGTGAATTTCGAAAGCCGGGCTCCAGATAGTGCACGCATATTCAAGAAGAGGACGCACGAGTGAAATATATAAGGATTTAGTAGCCCAGAGATTCTTAAACTCTTTGGCTCGTCGCTTAATGAAACCAAGTTGTTTACTTGCTCGGGAAAGCACTCTATCGTAATGTAGATTGAAGTGAAGCTTCTCATCCAGGATGACACCGAGATCTAATATGTTGTCAACCCTGCTGAACCCCGCGTGCAGTTTTGCGAGAGAAGCTAATTGCGCGGCATTTGGCAATGTTAAGAGGGAGCTTGTTCGCGGAGCACCAATGGTCTAGAGAGTTCAGTTTAGACTGAAAAAACGTCGCGTCAGATTGTGACCTGATGACATGGTAGATTTTGAGATCATCCGCATATAGTAAATGGACAATGTCAGATAAAACCTCCGACATGTCAGATATAAAAATATTAAAAAGAAGAGGGCCAAGATGACTTCCTTGAGGTACACCGGATTTAACTTCGACTTTCTTAGAAGTAAGACCTTGGAATTTCACGAATTGCAAGCGGCCAAGCCCCTTTAGTAAAGATCCTGCAATTCCGAATTGTTTCAGCTTGGGGATCAAAATAGAGTGATCAACTCGGTCGAATGCTTTGATAAAGTCTGTATAGACTGCGTCAATTTGATCACCTTTGTCCATTTTGCACAAAACATCAGAAACAAGCACCATAAGATTAGTTGTAGTAGAACGACCTTTCCTAAATCCATGCTGCTGCTCGTTCAGTCGAGCGTCGACCAGAGGAGAAATTTTGCAGTAGATGATATTTTCAAATAGTTTGGGAATAGCAGATAGAATGGCGATGCCTCTATAATTTTGAATAAAACGTCTATTGCCACTTCTATAAATTGGTGTAATATAAGAAGATTTCCAATACGAAGGAAATAGCCCAGAGGAGAGAGAGTTATTGAATATAGTATGAAGAGGCGAGATCAGTTGTTTAACACACTTGATCAGAAAAGTAGGAGGGAGGAGGTCAGGTCCAGGGTCCTTGTTACTGTCAAGCTCCATAATGGCAGTAAATATTTCATTCCTTGATATGGTCATATCCGCAGCAAAAATTGTTTGAGTCGCCCCCAGGAATCGATACAATGTTGGGATGCTAACTGGACTAAAAACTTCTTGAAAATTGTCAGCAAAAAAGTTACAGATCTCCTGAGGAGAAGACAACATCGAATTTTCAGTGGACATTGAAGAGGGGTAGCCGCTTGTTTTCCGCTTCATATTAACAAAATCAAAAAAAATTTTGGGGTCGCGGATTATATTCTCCCCAGTTCATCATTAGCTTCTAAAGTTTGTTTCTGTGATTTCTCAGACGTCTAAGAGTGTTGTCAAGCCAAGGTTAAGAGAGTTTATCTTTTTTCCTTATCTTAGGTACAAATTTATCGACCGCATCATTACTATCCGGACGATATTATCTTGAACAATCTCTAAAGTCTTTTCCGGGTCGCCGGCCTACTTCCATCACTTTAACATGCCATTTCAAAGCACCCAATACAACCACTTTTGGAATACTTAAAACATTGTTGGGCCAAATGAGACTCCTAGTGTACTTTACTGGCGCACGTCGATCGACAACTACAATCAGCTATTTGGCTGGGGTTGAATTTGACCTTGCCATTGTACTAAAAGAAGAATCATGTTACAGCGTCCGGCGTAAATTTTACTCGCTCTCAATACGAAGGTATTCTGCTTTCAATTGATCGCCAGAAACTGCACTGTACTATTTCAGGTGCAAGTTTCAGTGCTATGTTTCCAAACAAATCCAGACGTACAGATGACAGTAATTGCGCTTAAATTTCACTAATAAAATATCTATGGAAAATTGCTGCGCAATCTGTCAATTTCCAATTGACGACTATCTAAGGTACTTGGCTGCAAAATTTTTGAAAAATAAAACGATATGTTTCTGCTGAGCTTGTTTTCTTCTTTGACACATTCAAATGCATATCTTTCATTACATTAGCAAAAGATACATTTTCTGATTTTGTTGCGAGAGAATTACTATACCTGTCCGATGATAATATCTAACATTTATCAAACGCTGTCAATAGTGGCGCCACGGAGCTGAAATTATTATTACGCATAAGTATTTTCGCATCCGTACTCGTACACATACTCATACGTACAAAAACATGTGCACACTGTTACAAATTACGCTAAATACTCGCATCTAAATCCACGATACCGCTTACGAGTATCGTAAAAAGTTTATTTGATTCCGCGAAATAATCGAAGCTCACCGTATCGGAGCCTCCTGGCTGAGTTGTATTGCACACTATACTCGTTTATAGTCATATACAACCAGAGCGAACTCATATTTAATCTTTCTTGTTAAAACAATGAAATAATAAAATGCTCGAGTGAATAATTTCGTATTGTTGTCCTCGTTCCATGCGGTTTTTTTTTGTAATTGGAGTATGTACGTTGAAAACATGTGTGAATGTTTTGAAGCCAAGAGACGAGATAAGCGCGATAACATGCATGGAGTAGCGGATACCTGTGCGGCGATGACTGATGACTGGAGGTCATCGAGAGGTCCAAGTATCTTTTCATCAAATATCTTTTAGAATATTTCATAGAGTTTTCATTCGCGGATCGTGCAGATACCAGAGGAGTGGAAAAGCAGCAAGCATTTTTTCAGCGCCAGGGAGACAGTACTTCAGGAAGAACCTAACCTCTGGTCAAGGTCAGTAAAGTTAGATGAAATCGGATTTGCTGCGATCTATGCAGCTTCAAAACGAGTCGAATCAGGACCTTCTGAAGAGATTGGCTCAGTTAAACGATATCCTTCGAACCACGCTCATGGCCATGACTTTAAGTGATCAGTTTAGGTATGCTTGCACGTACGACATAGTCGACGCACGTGATCTGAATGATGTCGGCAGAATCGAGAGATCAAAGATGAAGGGTATTGTGATTTCTGGTGCAAACCAGACACATGCAACAATTTCAATTTTCTGCAACCAAATAAGCGACTGTTACAAATCTGTTACACAGATCCTAATCATAGCTTTCTATAAATATCCGTGCACATTGGTTACGTCAAGTTACAGATAGGACGCACGTACGCTATGTCCGCGATCGTCGTAATTTTACGGGGCGAAAAATCTCAAAGTACGTATTGATAACCACAGTCGCTATATCAACTACCAGTTCAAATCTCTAGTGATCCAATTTAAACCTGTAAATCGAATGCAGTAAAAGCAGCAACGGCAACAACAACAAACGCCAACGACACGCCATCGTCAATGGCAAAAAATAACAAAAACCAAAAAAAAGTCAACGAAAACAAAAGCGAAAACAGATGAAAAAACATAGAAAAAGGCGAACACAACTCAACAGAAACAATTATTATTTCACGATAGTGATAAAACACATGATATAACCAATGAAAACAATAACCAACGAGCCAGCTACACTACAATTGCTTTTTTATTGTTATCTCCGATACGAGTTATTGCAATATACAAGGTGGCCTAGCGCCATGATAACGAATTGTAGCAAACTCAATGGGAAATAATAATAGTATTAGCTGATAAGGCTTGGGAAAAAGCACTGAGTACCGTTCCGCGAATATGAGTGTCGCAGACGCCGATTTGTCGTGCTAGGGTTATTAAAACTACATAAATGGATTTCATTTCCTTCAGACATTTTGTGAATGGCAGCGACAAGCGCGTTATGTCACATAAAGTTCAATGAGATTGCTTGTTATTCTCATATTCAAAACAGCGCACTGGCGGCGGTCGCAGCAGCGAATTCCCCATAATTTGATTGTGCTTTTGTAAATAGAAATATCTACATAAATACATGCATGCATATCTTTGACTCTGCTCTGTACAAATATGTCTTTTGACAGATCAAAGACACAGAGAGACGTTGCATCGCACGGAAGTCTGAACTGATCTACAGTCGGGGTGTTATTCTGCAGATCTTTAATGGCTCGATTGGTAGATATGGCTTATGGAACCGATTGCCTGTGGACATCAAAGATCTATAGGAATTTTTTCATTCCTCAGAAGTCAAATCCCATCTTCGTTAAACTGGTCAGGCCGTTTTAAGGAAAAGTGGGTACAAAAATATACGCTTTTCTCGACAAATCTAACAAATCAATTTAAATTACATTTGGCACTTGTTTTTTTTAGTGCAAAAAGATAATTTACGATACCGTTTTATTAGCACTTTGATTATTTGACATTCTTTGAATATGCTCAGAAGAACTTTTGGCAACAAGCTACGAAAGCGATATTTGAGGAAAAACCCAAGTCTGTGGAGTCGGAGTCAGGAGTCGTTGTCGAGGAGTCGAACAATTTTTAATGGAGTTGGAGTCGGAGTCGAAGCTAATTTTCATCAGCCGACTCCGACTCTGAAATTCATCACCAAGCCTAAAAACTTCTGGACCAGTTTTTCAATTTTTGCCTGGATTGGGAAGAAGCTTAAAAACTTCTAGAGTTGCTATATCAACCTTATATAATGACCAAAGAATTTCAGGCAGATGACCTTACACCTGGTTTTTTTAAAAAAAATGGAAAAGTCTTATCTTTCGCCTTTCAAAAATGAATGAAAACTTGGTCGATACATTAAAAAATTCACTTCTTCATACAGAAATTTATCTCTTAATTAATGAAGTCCTTTTAGCTGCTATATACGTAGATCCTTCAGTCCGGGTTATCTTGATAGAATATCAGTAAGCCCGTGCTAAAATTGCATTATGCGAATTAAGTATTCGTTGAAAGGATTACATACGGAAAGTGAAGCCATGACTAGACCGCAGTAGAGAACCATTCTGTCGTCATCACTTCCACCAAGTACTGAAGTTTATGATGAAGATGAATTCGAAAAATATCTTGACGAACAAGAAAGAGCAAAGCGGCAGTGCTTAAGTTTGGAAAAAAGTGACGAAGGAGGAAATTCATCGCAACTGGAAGCCTTCAAATTGGATTTTTATAGGGCACTGAATGATGTTGGGAAGTTTGACCGAAGTAGTAGTAGTAGAAGATGCCATAACGAAGTATCCCGAAATCGGCCAAAATGCAGCATTGCTCGTCTACCCCCGACTCAAGTATCTGTGGAACGCTTGTTTTCTGCCCTTAGAATAATTAAATCGGATTTAAGAGGAGCAATGAAGTCAGATCTGATTGAAGCAGTATTATTTTTAAGGACTAACTCGAATTAAGTGTTTTCTGCGTTTTTATATTAGTGTGAGAAATGTAATAGGAATATTTTCTGTTTTGAAATAAATCTCTTTGACAATATAGCGTAGTTTATAATTTAATGTTACTAAAGGAAACAAACTAGTAAGAAAATATGATCTAATTGTAAGACAAAAAACGATTTTAACCTTCTGGCTTTAACTTTATATTAGAGCTACGAATATTTGGAGTAGAAGTACGGAATCGGAGTCGTTACTGGGGAGTCAGAGTTGCAAATGTTAGAAAGCTTATCTTTGGAGTCGGAGTCGCAAGTTTTTCTTCGCGACTCCACAGCCTTGGAAAAACCTTCCTTATCATGGGCAGCAAAATACTGAAATTCTGGAGAAACAATCGTCACAACTGGATAAGTGTATAAATTAGTAGCCATTAGACAAATAGAAGCAACTGATGCACGTTCTTTTTCGGACAAATAATAAACATCAGACGTATATGCAGGGTTTTTGCAATTGATGGCAAATCAGCGGGAAGATAGTGAAATATTGAAAAGAGGTTGAATCCTAAGGATGGAAAGAGAGGTCTCAGACCCAAGAACTGATTCCTACAAAGCTGCATAACTATTTTGACATATACAAAGGTGGGCCATTAAGTTCGCAGAATGAGTAGGTAAATCATTAATGAGGATAGTTTAATGACACGTATTGAGTTCAGAGATTCATTAAAAGTATAAACAGCAAATTTTGTTTCAATCATCGGAAATCGAGCCATTAGTTTTTGAATTACCATCGACTAAGCAACTCAATCCGGAAGAAAATGTAAAATATGGAGAATATCGAATACCGCGCAGTTATAAAGTTCCCCTCTAAACAGGGAAAGTCGGCTCAAACCATAACGGAACCGATGGCATCCGTTTATACGGAGACTTTTGTCCAGGTAAAACCATAATTTAAAAGTGGCACAGTCTTTTTAAACATGGAAGGGACTCACTTGAAGACGACCCACGACCAAAACGGCCAATCAAAGTGAACACTCCGGAAATTGTTCAAAAAGTCGAAAAGGTTGTATTGAAAGATGCCTAGACTGGAGAATAAACAGCTCGCCGAAATGATTGGAGTATCAGAAACAACCATTTTAAATATTCTTGACGATCATCTTAACGTGACTAAGGTCAGCACAAGGTGAGTGCCAAGTATGCCAACGCCGCCTCAAAAACAACAGCGCGTTGAGTGTTGTCGCGTGTTTATGGGCCTCTGTAATGAAGACGAAGAGAGAGTATTGAGTCGAATCGTTGCTGGAGACGAGACTTGGATTCATCATTATGAGCCTGAGTCTAAACAAGACTCTAACCAGTGTGCCAAAAAAGATACACCAATACCAACCAAGAAGTTAAAGGTTTCACAGTCTGCTAGAAGAGTCATGGCAATCGTTTTTGAGACTCAGAAAGGAACCTGTGGATTGATTCTATAAACAAAAGCGTCTCCATAGCCGGAGATAATAGGCTTTAATTCTGGAGCGGTTGAAAGAAGCCATCAATTAAAAAATGAAGAGAAAAATGAACCAAAGTTGTCCTCTTTCTGCATGACAACGTGCCTGTTAACAAGAGTCATTTTGCGTTGGCTGTCCTGCATCATGTGGGTTTCGATAATTTAGATCACCTATCCTGCAGCCCTACCCTGGCTTTCAACAATCATTGACTTTTCACAAAATTGAAAAATTCATTTTCGTGGGAATTTTTTTTCAAACAATGATAGAATGCAGTTCCAGCTTACTTTTCCGACAAATAAATTTGCATTTTTCCTTGCATGTCTTGAGGCTAGTATCCACCAAACGCGCTGCTTACCTGGTGTTCGCGATCAGCCAGCAAGCTATCGTCTACACCAAAAGCTGCTCTCGAACTGAGTGCGAACAAGAGCTGTGCGTGAGCTGCTCGCGGGCTGCATTTCAGATACGTCTCCACTGAAAATGTTCGCGGGTTCGGATGCAACGCTCTGTTCGCGAGCAAACACACTTGGTGTGGACGAGCAAACATTGCATTTCGATTGCTCGTCGAGCTGCTTCCTTGCTTTCAACTCTCGTTGGAAAGCAGACGTGCAAAGTGCCATTCAGTATGAAATGGACCAATGAATTAGTCATTAAGTCAATCAATAAAGAGGAGAAATATCCTATTTTTTGGGATCACATTAATAAAGATGATAAATACCGAAGGAAAAAAAGAAAATATTTTTGGGAAAATCGGAAAAATAGTGCAAAGTGATGGGATAGAAATAGAGAGGGCGTGGAAGCGAGTCTTACATCATGGATATTTAGGTTTTTGTTTTTTTTTTTGGAAAGGTTAGACAATATTATGTAGCACGCATAAGAAACTCGTCTTCATCAAAATCCATTTTGCACATTCACGAAACTTGTTTTTTAGATGTACTGATATAAGAATTTTGATCGGAAAGCAAAGAAGCAGTGCGCGTACAGAACGCGCGCACAGAAGTAAATGTCTACACTAAAAGTGCTAGCACGCAAGGTACTTTTCTGTTTGCGTACTGGATATGGACGTTGCGGATAGAGAGCGCGTACATTGTTCGCGTCCAGCTCGTGTGAAAACATTAATGACGTCAAATCTGAGCGCAAGCTGTGCGTGAGCTCTGGTGGATACGAGCCTTTACTCCTCCTTCTGCGAACTTATTGACCCGCCCATATTGCTCGTTTGACAAGCAACCCTAGAGTCTCCACACTTCACATAGAAATCAAAAAGTGATAGCACCGATCAAAATTTCCAGGCATATCAGGTTCCATGTCACCGCGTTCCAGCTAAAACTTATTCGGACATTATGGGGGCTATTCGCATATGAACTGAACTGAACGAAACCGGCAAACAAGTTCACCAGGCCAGGAAAACTGTTAGAGGAGGGGTTCTGCTGGGAATTTTGCGATGCAGTGATCACGCAAAACTACAGAATTCGATTCGGACCGCCTTAGATGGCCAAGGAGTTATGGGCTCATGGCTCCTAGAGTCAACATTGAGTTTATAACATCTAGTATATGAATATAGTTTCCATAGCTATAAAATATAGCTCCAAGTGCCCCAAATCTATATATTATAGGTTTTTTCCTATGCTCATGGTCTCGACTTTCATTAAACATGGCCTCAACTCCTATGTAAAATAACGCAAACTTCTATGAATAGCTATTTTTATTTAGCCTATTTTAATAATTTGTGCGAAGAATGTCGCAAATGTTATTAAAATAGGATAAATAGAAATAGGTTTCCAATAATCGAAGCGTAGAATCACGGGTTTGAATCCGCACCGCATTTGAGCAGGAACCATTTGGAAGAGTTGGAAATTAAATTTCAATAGTGAAGGAAGGAATCGTAATTTCCCATAATTGTAAACATCCCATCGTGTGGTATAATATATGGCGTTGCGGGCTGTACTACATGGCTTTGCACGCTATAATACATAGCATCTACTAGGAATTTTTCTCCAAGCATAACGGTGTCAGCCATAGTACTTGAAGTCTATAAATTATAGTCTCTGGCACTATGCTTTCTCTCAGCATAGATGCCAATGCAAAGGCTCGAAATGGAGCCGTAGCTGCCGGACATGTGGTCAGGTGGGCCATCGCGCAGGAAGTTGCTCTATAGACTTTCAATTAATGGTCTTCATCGAAGGATCGCACCAAACATGTCATGGATTTAAGTACATGTATGGCCTTTAGGGACACACTCAATGCCAAGGCAAGGAAGCAGGAGAGGAAATGAAAGTCCTTTAAGACAATCTGCAGAGCAGCTGATGATCTCTTCACGCCGCCCGTCTGTGATCATAAGGCCCATATCGTACTGATAAATAAGCCTTTTGTAACGAGAATTCCACCCATTTGAAGCTTTCTACCAGCTTCAATCCTTAGACCCGTACGAGGACTGTCGTGGGACTACTTTACTCCTGCAGTATAGTGGATAGAGAACTATATTTTAGTGTGTGGAGTCCCTAGTTCGTTTCCCGGTGAGTTCATCTAGCTCTAAACAGGTGGCTGAGATAAATCAGGGGTAAAGTGAGTCGTGGAACTAATCACTTTACACTCGTATTTATTGACTGTAAATAATCAAATGATATCAACTTCAGCCCTTAAACCCGCCGATGGTTGTCGTGGTATTACTTTGCTCCTTCTTTTCGAATGACTCAATACAGGAATCCGGAGATAAGCGAAGCTCATTGGAGACACTTTTTGTAGCACTCAAGGCAGCTTCATCGCAGGAGATAAGTTCAATGCAAGGACATTGGAGTGGGATATGTGATGAGTGATCACAACTACACATTGTCGAAACCAGGAAATGGCAAAGGCTTGGCTGGAATGCCACAAAGCTCAACAGAAGTGAGATGATCGAATCATCAAATGAAGTTCGGAGATTGAGTCTTTATCCGCTAGAAAGTAAAGGGGAACGAGGGAGTCTTTATCGTGGAGGTTGTTATGGGAAACACGATAGGGTGGATTTGAAGAGCTTATGAGATCGCAAGCTTATGAGTGAAATAGACCTACTGATGGAACGATAAGATTAACGAACTACGACGCATCGTACTAGCGCTCAAATGCAGGGCATAGCGAACGAAGAATTGACGGGGAGCAGTCAAGCTTTCTGCAGATATAACGTCAACACGAAAAGAGTTGGCCAAAGTCATAAAGAGGGGCAAACTCTCCAAATGACATACCCTTTTCGAGGAGTTCAACTCGGAGCTGTGCGATGAGGAGTATGAAGGCTTACCTGCTTAAGTGCTCCGAAGAACGTTGTAGCCCTGGAGCGCACCATCTGCTTGCTGTTCCTGATGCAACCGCCAAGGACGGTTGATGGCATCATCGTCCACCCAAGGGACGCACTTCTTTTGACGGAGGAATAGCTGGTTAAAGTGGTGTCTGCGATGAAGAATAGGAAAGGCTCGAGGCCTGATGGAGTGCCGGTCAAAGCACTTAAAGTTGTAGTGGAGAGTCAACTGGTGCTATTGCTGGATTTATACAATTCCTGTTTAGTGGCGGGCGTCTTTCCATCACGACGGAACGTTCTCCAGCTGGCACTCATCGAGAAGGAGGTGAGACCCAAATAGTCCACTTGCGTACTGTCCGCTCTGCACGCTACACGCAGCGGGGAACTCCTCGAACGGTTGCTGAAGACACGGCTACTGTCCGCAATTATATCAGTTGATGATCTGACTGACAGTTTTGCCACATACCAGTGCCAGACCGGTCGTTTTTCTGGTGATGTTAGATCCCCGAATTGCCATCAATTTGGCGAGGTAGCCGGCCATACTCTGGGCTCTCGAGCATAGCTTCCTCATTCTTGACTACTTGTTAGTTATGATGCGGGACTATTTTAGGGACCTATGGCTGCCATTTGACACTGACGAAGGAGTTAAGAGGAGACGTATCATCTCAGAGGCTGCACAGGGGTTAATGATTGGACTTGATCTGTGGAACATCGTTTATGATGGACTGGTGGACCTGGAAATGCCCGCGGATGTGTTTCTGGTGGCGCCTCAGCTGTTTTCGTTCAGAGTCGCGTTTGCAATTGGGTTCAAATGTGTAAGCGACTTTACACTCATGATACAATAATGGTCGGATTTTGAGGAGGCACAAACGAAATATATTATCCTGCCTTTGAAATTGAATTCTATGTCATTCTCGTGGGATCAAAATGATTGCCGGTAGCAATCGAAGGAAAAATCAAATAATAAGGTTACAGTTAAGCTGCTTTGTTCACTCTTATTTGCCATACCATTACTTCGGTTTAGTCCTTTTATGTATATAATCTGTATTCAGTTGAATATGTTTTTCAAGGTATCTGTTTTAAGGAGCCGTCTTAACTTTCATTATCCAGGATACCTTGATTTAGATTGAAGTCGTCTAGTTATGTAAAAATTGGAAGTAGTCTTTGTTGCAGCCACTAAAGTGGTCGTATCACAACGCACCTCTTCATTTATTTTCAAACCTCTTTAGCGAAGCAGGTACGAGGCAGTAACATTTCAAAGTTATAGTAAAAGCTAAATGATTTAGCTCTTCGTAATTTCGACGGCAAGCTATTTCCACCAAGTTCATGGAACGGAATAAAGTTTTTAAACAATGAAAATCCCATGATTTGATAGTTTCTGCAGTGATGGGAGTTTCGAACAGATAGGTTGGAGTATTTTTCGATACTGAAAAAACTGAGTAACAACCATCATATAATTTCAACTGTATCTCATGCGAATACTCTGATCACCCTTTATCCTGATGTCTACTTGCCTAAATAATACGAGTACAAGCGAAAAGGACAACAACTTAGGAGCGAGGATAACTGTTGAATAATGAGGATACGACAGCTATGAGGACCCAAAAAAAACAGCAATTATCTCAAATTTTCATGGTAGCAATGATAACTCTTAAACAAATCGTTTCATCCTGTGGAAGTGCTAAAGCGGTATCTGAATCAGTGATAAAGTGTGTTGACCATGATAATATTCTATGTATCTAAACAATTTATTTCACTGCAGATGTTCTAGTTTCGGAACGAAAATATGGCAAAAATTAAGATAGTTTCACTAGTTACCATAGCATATTTGGTACAGTAGTTTCTACTATATTGATTTAATTTGCTACCCCGATATTTCATTAATTTTTATATCATGCCCCAGAAGCGGGACAACAAGAAACCAATCATAACTCTCTTGTCTTTCGTTTCAACTAATCCTTGGCACAAATTAGTTGATGGCTTTCAATATGCAGCGAGCGGCCAAATTCCCAAAGCCATAATTTTTCCTGAAACAACTTCAATTTTTTATTTACATATTCCGGACCAATTATATGATATTTTCGTCTATAAATAATTTCGCGTCTGTTAAGATTTAATCATTTTCATATTTTACTGGGACCGACGACTTTACCGCCGCCAAAGCGTCGACTATTATAATAATCATTCGCGATGACGTTGCTTTCTATTAGATTTTTTCCGAATAAAAAACTTTCATGTCGCATGTCAAATTTATAATAAATGATAATTTCCCTCGAGTTATTTTCATCGGGACCGACTCGTCCCGTCCGCCTGTTGTTCCTTGAAATTGCCTCAACTGTTCCAAATGTCCGTCGGGATGAAATTTTTGAGAAAAAGTCAAATTCTAACAAGATTTTTAGCTTCATAAAACGAGACCAGATTAGATAGATGGATTCGGATTTTGACTTGTTGGATATCTTGTTATGATTCATCCTGGCGACCAGGTTCAACCGAAAAGTTGTGATATGATACAAAAAAAATCATCAAAGCGCGTGCTACGCTTGTGTGGAAACGAATTCGATTCGGTTTTCTTTCCCAGTAGGCAAATATACGACGCCAGTGGATGAAAATATTTGTTATTAGGTCTGAAACGCTGAAATTTGCACATATAACTTCTGCATGCGTGTATGTAGAGGTGCAGCTCATCCACTTTATAATTGCTTTGACGCATTATCTACTGTTGTGACACTGGTGGGATTACGGTAGGAATTTGCTGAAAAATTACGATTTCGGTGGAGGTAAGGCTTAGTAAAATGAGTAATGATCAACCGCTTTCATGTAGCTGTCTGCTCATTGAAGCCAACAATACAAACTTAAAAGTCTAGTCGATTTTTATGATACGCGCCAAAAGTAATAATAGCTTTGTAATCAGAAGTTCGAACAATCATTTAGCTTCGCTGTGTAAACATCCAACTACATCGCATAAATAAATGCAGTGGAATCTAAAATTAAAGCGAGAAATTAAGTTTTGGCATTACATTCAATCGAACCGTATGAAATTCATTTTATGATTTCCGGTCAGCGATCAATAGATTCATAACAAGACAGTGCCTATTGTTTGATAATTTCAACGAAACACATGTTCATTTCACAGTTTCTGCACATTTGCGTGCGTTTCGGCACATTCGCATCCGCTAAATTAGCTATTCAACTATTTAGCTTGGTTCTAGCAATAGACCAGGCATGTCATGGCATTTAAAATTAATATAGTATTTACAAATTGCACTGCGATGAACAGCTTAAATTATTGTTTGAAAATTGAAATTTAAAAACATTTTCAAATGGAAATTTGGAGAAAATTTCAAATATACTCACCGAAACACATTCACATTTGATGCAGTACATTACACCAAAAGGCGGACCTAAATCCGCATACCATGTCGATCCAAGCTCGCGAACTGTCTTTCCAAATTGACATTCTGAAACTGAAGAAAGGGAAACATTTCAGTATTTTCCAAGGGAAACAAAAAATATTTAATTCGTTATGGTAATATTTTAATAATAATTCTTTCGGCGGACATAATTACTATTACGTTTCGAACGAAACCAAATGTTGCATGACTCCATTTTATATTTTTAACCGTTTTTAATGCTCTCCAAAACCATGAAACTATGAAAGACATAAAATGCAATGAATACAGGCATGGAAAGTTTTAAAAAGTTTTGCGAAAATAGCAAAGAAGACTTTTGCTTGAAGAAATGTAGCAACTGTGGAGGGATTCATACTGCCAACTTCTGAAGCTGCATGTTTTATAAACTGCTTAGGCGGAAAATGTACTCTGTGCAACGAAACTAGCACAACATCACGTCCGGTATTTCCCTAAGAATGAAAAATTACCGTTATCTCAAGGTAATATTTCCCAAAAATATTCAAAATAAAACTCGAAAACGACTATTAGTTTATAGGAACCTTGGGCAAATTTATCCTGGAATTAATATCAATTTTTCGATCATTATACGAGGGTTGATCAATAAGTGATGATAATGAATATAAACCAAGGTGATTAAACTTATAAGATATATTTATTTTTCAACATAGTCTCCTAACAAGTTAATGCATTTAGTCCTTCTTTTTTTCCAAACCCAGGATACCTTTAGAAAAATATTCTTTATGTTGACTCTCCCAAAATGTCTCAAAAGCGGCAATCACTTCGCTGTCATGTTCAATTTTCTTACCCCGAAGGTGTTCCTTGAGCCGAGAAAAGATGTAAAAGTCACTGGATGATGTAAAAAAAAGTTTTCCGAGGAAAGATGTAAAAGTTCGATTCCCTTTTTTTAAATTGCAGCCATCGAAACTGCAGCCTTGTGAGCCGGTGCGTTATCTTGATGAAACAGAACTGCGGCTCTCAGTTTGCCGCGTCTTTTTCCTTCATTGCTTCGCAATCTTCTTATTTGGTCTGCGTAGTAACAGCCTGATATAGTGGCTCTCTTTTCCAAACATTCCACTATGATATTTCCTTCAGCGTCCCAAAAAACTCATGCATAACCTTCCCCGTCGAGCTCGACACTTTGAATTCCTTCGGGATTGTTGAAGAGGGTTACTTCCACGTCATCGATTGCTAGGTTTCTGGATCAAAATGGTAGATTCAAATCTCATCCATGATCACGAAACGTGACAAAAAAAATCTCCTAATCTGCCTGGGACTTTTCAAGATTTATCCTTGAAATGTCGATTCGTTTATTATTTTGCCAGTCGGCTAACATTCTTGGCTCCCAACACGCAGAGACCTTCTTCATATGTAATTCGTGGGTAACCATTCTTTGAACACGGCCATTTGAGTTCACTGTGACCTCAGCTACTTGCCTGATGGTCACTCTTCGATTTACCAACATGACATCTTTGATTTTTTTCACATTCACCTTAATTGGATGTTCTTCCCAGCTTAAACTCTTTGACTCAGCGTGCAACGGTGGAATATGGCGAAGCAGAGTCCCTTAATGTTTCCACTATGTCCCCGTGTATGTCTCTGGGACAATTTTTTTCAAACAGAGGGCAGCTATAATTTTCTCCATTTTGGTGTTCTCTCTTCGACTGTTCGTACTCAAATGAATGTACCTCCCTGGAATCATGGCCTATTTATCTGTTTTTTTTTTTGGCTTAGTGAGTATGTGGTAGTAAAAATTTTTTTTTACTAATGTTCGAAGAAGAACATTAGTATTAAAATCACTTTGGCCAAAAATTCATATTTCTATATATATATATATATATATATATATATATATATATATATATATATATATATATATATATATATATATATATATATATATATAAATATATATATACGAGGGTGGTCCGATAAGTACTTAGCCTCAACGATCGATGGCGCCAGTATCGCAAGAAAAATTTCCTGTCGTGTAGTACATTCTCGTAGACGGCTACTGCCAAAATTTCAGCCGAATTGGACTCGTTGTTTGGTTTTGACCGCGTGTGGGAGCGGGCTTGTCCGCGAATTTGAGAAAAATGGAAAAAGAGCAATATCGGTTGGTGATTCGATTATTGTTTTTGGAAGGGAAATCGCGCAGTGATATCAAAGAGCGCTTGGGTGATGTGTACGGTGGCTCTTCTCCTTTGATGGCGACCGTCAAAAATTTGTTACCGAGTTTCAATGTGGTCGCACGTCGATTTTTGATGAGCCACGACCAGGAACCACAAAAACGGCTACCACGGAGGATAAACACGACAAAAATCCACGATCTCATATTGGCAGACCGGCAATTGAAGATGCGCGAGATAGCTGAGACAGTAGGCATTTGAAAAGTTTGCATATGTTATATCCTGCATGAAATTTTGGGCATGAGAAAGCTGCCGGCGCGATGTGTGCCGCGTTTGCTCACTCCGGACAACAAGCACAACCGTGAGACCACTTCAGAGCAGTGTTTTACGCTGCTTAAGCGCAACCCGAAGGAGTTTCTGCGCCGTTTCGTGACCGTCGACGAAACATAAATCCACTGGTACACACCAGAGACCAAAGAACAGTCGAAACAGTGGACTTCACCCGGCAAACGTGCTCCGGAGAAGGCGAAGAATGTCCTATCGGCCGGAAAGGTGAGGGCCACCGTTTTCTTGGATTCAGAAGGTGTGATCTACATCGACTACCTATAGAAGGGCAAAACGGTCACAGGGCTCTACTATACCAAATTATTAGGCCGATTCGACGCCGGATTGCAGAAAAAACGGCCCCATTTGGCGAAGAAAATAGTGTTCTTCCACCATGACAACGCACCGGTTCACACCTTTGCCATCGCCACGGCCAAATTGGTTGAAGTGGGCTACGAACTGCTGCCCAATCACCGTATTCTCCAAAATTGGCCCCGTGTGGCTTCTTTTTGTTTCCAAACTTGAAGAAGTCACTCGCCGGGCAGAAATTTGAGTCTTATGGAGAGGTCATCGCCGCCACGGAGGCCTATTTTGCAGACCTCGAGAAAACGTCTTTTTCAGGCGGATTTAAGAAGTTGGAGCATCGCTGGGTCAAGTGTATCGAGCTAAAGGGAGACCATGTTGAAAAGTAAATCACCACTTTTCCAAAATATCCATTTTTTTTTTGTAGGCTAAGTACTTATCGGACCACCCTCGTATATATATATATATATATATATATATATATATATATATATATATATATATATATATATATATATATCATCCAAAAATTTCAGTGAAAAAATCTCAGGAACGCGCCATCCGATTGAGCTGAAATTTTCAGGACACATTGGTGTATATGCAGAATAGTGCCAGGTTTCAGAAAAAGTTAAAAATCTTTAACCCTTTGGCGCCGGCGGCCATTTTAGTGATATTTTTAATATACCTATTATTCCGTACAAAAATAAGTTTTGCAAAAATAAAGTTAACAAAATAAATTTCCAACGTGTTTTACATGTAAATCGGATAATGTTTTGGAATTTTTTAACCCCATGTGTGCGCTGGGTGCCTAAAAAGAGATCGGGAAAAATTGAAAATTTTTAAATTGCGATAACTTTTGACAGAGCTATTCAATCATTACCAAATTTTCAGGACATATTGGTATTATTTAGTTGTAAGTTTGTGTAGCTTTTAATGAGCGTGCTGGCAACCCTGAAGCTAGGGCAAGCACTGAAAGTGAAAACTTCCAAATTATCGTCTCTCTTGAAAAAATGCCGTTTCTTCAAAACAAAGCCACTTATATGTAAATTTCGTGCTTTGTTTACATAGACAAAAAATAAAATTTGATATGGTATAACGGGCACGCCTGGTAACCCTTCCCCAATTTACCTATATTTTTAGCATCAAAAACTTCTGTTCACGGAAACTCACGATCCGATGAGCAGAATTAATTGAAATTTGCAGACTGTATTGGTCTTAACTAGGACCAGGTCTGATAGAAGTAATTTTGAAATGCGGGCGATTCTGTGCCAGTGGTTCCATCTTGAAAAATCACTAAAAAAGATAACTGTTTTTAGCCCTATAAATTTTGATTGAATCGTTCGATTTTCACGAAATTCACACAGTAGCTGGACCTTACTTTAAACCACGTTTGGTAGAAATTTGGTCGAAAAATTCGGTTGGAGCTGCCAGCTATGATAATTTTGGTGTCTTAAATTTGAAAAAATAAAAATTTGGAAGTGAAAACATTCAAATCATCGAATATCCTAAAAATGTCCGTTTCTTACAATAAAACCAATCTGTATACAAATCTTATGCTTTATCTACACGTTCAAAGTAAAACTTTGGAAATCTCATGTCGGACAAGAACGGTAACCCTCTCCCAGTTAACCTATATTTTTAGCATCAAAAACTTCTGTTCACGGGAATTCACGAACCAATAATCAGATACCATTGAAATTTACAGAATGCATTGGACTTAAGTAGAACCAGGTCTGATAGAAGCGATTTTGAATTGTGGGCAACTCTGTGCCAGTGGTGCCATCTTGAAAAATTACAAAGAAAAAAAAAACTGCTTTTTGCCCTAAGAAATGTGAATTAGTAACCAGATTTTCATGAAATTGACACAGTAGCTGCACCTTACTCTAAACTCTGTTTGATAGAAATTTAGTTGAAACATTCGATTGGTGCTGCCAGCTATGGTAATTTTTGTGTCTTTGGTTTTGAGAATTCGCTCAGGAAAATAAAACTTTTTGCCCTATAGCTTCCAGTGCAGTCATGAAATCAATACGAATTTCATACAATTAATGGAACCTATTATAAGCATTATTCAGGACAAATTTGGTTGAAAAGCCACGATAGGGTTGCCAGCTATTGTTGGTTTTGTGTTTGTTTGCAATATCTTTATTAAGCGGTTTTATCGTAGAATTTTCAATTGGTAATGATATTGTAGTGACAATAAACAGCAAATATTAAGCTTTCGATTATTTGAAAAAACTTGCTGTAGGTAACCCTAAATTTCTTTATACTCCTATAACTTCGAATGTAATATAACAACGTGAAGCAGATGTGATATATTCTTGGCTTCGATACTGGCAGAAGGTTGCCAGCACGAGTCGGTTGTGCATCTTTTGTCTCAATAAATGCTTACAGTTAGTATTCATACCGGAAACATTTACAATGAAAATAAATAACCAATGTTTCAATTCCCAAAGTTCTGCAAATTTTTCGGATCGCAGCCCCAAGCACCAACTTCAGTTACAGTGCTGCAGGCACTGAGCATTTTCTTCATTGATGTTATATGAGATGCTGCTTTCAAAGTTTGGTGAAATAAGCAACTGATAAGGAATATACTTAACAAGTGTTTTTCTTTCATAAACTTTGAAATCCATGCCAGTGGTAATATCTGAAACCTTCTACCATATGAGTTATAATGCATTCTTGAGACCAAAGTAAAACGTGGCATTTGAAACAGTTTGGCCGTAATAAGCAGCTCATGTGGTGGAATATGCACTCAAAACCTGCACGATTGTTCTACTGTTCTTCGAACATTAGTGTTTCTAGCGGTTCAGGTGCGCTAGAGTTTTTTAATTTTATCCGAACTGGAAATAATTGATTGTCATTACTATTTCTCAACCCTCGTATTTCACGATAAACTTTCAATTATTATTCGATAAAGCTTGTTACGGCTTCATTTCCTGACCCATAAAATAATTTCGAAGATATCAATTCATCGCTATCAGTTTATCTGTCATTTGGCCATTTCTGTTGGAGCTGTGCCTCAGTGAATGAAGAGGAATCCGCCCTTCAACTCATGTGACAGTGCCGGAATTTGGCGAGGAGAATAATGGTCTCTCTCGCAGCACCCTTCATCTTACGTCTGACTGGTATATATTTTATCAACTTAAAGAGAATTCTGCCGTTTATCGAAGGAACTAGATCGCTTTCTGGTTACAGTACTTGTAGGAAAGCGCTATTCGTGGTATCATAACAGTGCCTATGTTAGTCATTCAGTAAAGCTCTTTGATTGACTGCCACTTGGCCTACTTATGTACAACAGTTTTTTTTCTGAAAGCCAAATTAATCGGTTTCACGGGAATAATATAAATTTGACTCACTAAGTTTCTGTTACAGAAGCTTGTAAAAAATTTTAATAGTTTTAAATTCAATAGTTTTTATCACAAATTCTGTATTTCAACTATAAAAAATTTGATTTTAACTATACAAAATAACAAACAATTTATGACAGATTTTATGCTTTTTGAAGTTCTTTTAATTTATATTTGATATCCAAAGAATCTATTTTGACGTTTCGTGGGCGAAACTTTGACATAGGGTAAGCCTATTTGAGTTCTTTTTTTCAAAAAGCTTCCTTGTATAGCAATGGTAAAATAGCAGCAAAAATGATTTTTTTGTGGAAGGGGTAAAAATTTACAGCTCTAGAAGTTCTACTAAATGAGAATAGGACGATTCTGCCGTCCTTTAAAATGCCGAAAATTTGGAGTCAGACATGTTCAACTCCTTTGTTGCCATGAAGAGCCTGCGATGCCAGTTTCTCTCTGAATTGTGGCAATTTAATATTATATCCTCAATCAACTGAAAATTTGGAAAATTCCGACGATACCATGACGGCCCGTGTGCGGCCGTGAAACGAGGGCGACAACAATTATGCTTTTGCACACTTGATGATTGTAAAACGCATCTCTCGCACTTCGCATGGGCAACCCCCCGTGTGCGGACTGACTAATATAGCATTTACACTTCTGATGTAGGAAATACATATTGGCCCAAACAAGACCAACAGAGGCTGCGACGAATGAGTGTACACCCCGTTGGCACGAGGTGGCCATAATTGCTCGATTTTGGGCTTACTTCCGATCTGAGTAGGTTTTTGGGGCATCAACATGCACCAACCAAACGGATTTGACAAGCTGGCGAACATTATGCTCATGGTTGCTTACCAATTCCCACCATGGTGTGGACAGCAGCATTTGAACACTCTCGAATTGGCCTATTTTGGCCCAGCTGGAGGTGGTTCAGGTTGGGCCAATATGTATTTGAAGCATAAGATTTACACTCAAACACTCTACTCTCGCTCACTTAAGAGTGTAAGCTCTACGAGAGAGTATCAATATTACCGAGCGGCTGTAGCGTTTAAGTCAAAGTTACACTTACAAAAGTACAAAAGCACACTTTCCACCTACCCTGGAGTCTGGTAGATAAGTTTTTTAACAAGTTTTTTTTTATGGTCCTCTTAAACATAGAAAAACCAACTCACAAATATTCCAAGTCGTAATCAAAATCGGATAATATCAACATGCCGTTGAGAAAGAGGATGCTGTTAGTAGCAAATGTTTAGATCAATATATCTCAAAAAAGGTTATGGTTACAAGAAAAAGTTATAAAATCTTTCTTGTTGGAAATTTTCAAATTCGTCATACATTGTTTTTCTAAAGACGTGACCGTTACTGAGATATTTAGCAAAGGTCACTTTTGGTGACTTTTGACCCCCTTATAAAAAGTAACGCAGCACTCGGATCCCCGGGGACTTTTGACATTTTCTTTAACATGCCAGTACCAAGGCTCATACCAAAATTCAGCTTTCCCCTAATTTTTCCGAAGCACCATGTTAAATTTCCCCGGACTATGCTGTGTATGCGAGAGTGTGATCAAAAACTTGCAAGAAGGCCTTGCCTAAAGCTGCGTACACACTTAAGCGCGAACGCGACAAACTGAGGCACAACTTATGCCTCCTATGACTCTATCTAGGCACTGAACGAAGACGGCTGAAACAAAGAACGTCGCAGTATTTCAACTGCTTTCGTGCGTTCGGAAAACATAGTAGCGCATCACAGTAACACAAAACATTCAAATACACTGAGAAAAGGCGCCAGACGCCATAATTTATAGACTTCTGGCGCCATGTACATAGTCGATTTAGGGATTGTGATAAAATATAGCGCCACACGCCATAATACATGGCGAAAAGTACATAGGCCTACACGCCATGTACTATAGTCCTCCACGCCATGTACATGGCGTGGCGGATTATATTACATGGCGTGGAGGACTATAGCACATGGCGTGGAGAACTATAGTGCATGGCGTGGAGGACTATACTGTATGGCGTGGAGGACTATAGTACATGGCGTGGAGGGCTATAAGCATAGCGTCTGCTCCTATGTACTATGGCGTGTGGCGCTATATTTTATCACAAATCGATCGAAATCGACTATGTACATGGCGCCAGAAGTCTATAAATTATGGCATCTGGCGCTATGTGTTTTTTCAGTGCATCTGAAGATGATCCAGTTTGCATCCAAAAAAAGGCCACGAACCTTCTCAGTTCGGAGCATCTGGAGGTAGAGCACTTGATGTTAGGTAATGGAATTCTATCAAAGAAATTCCCGAATGATTAATGACATCAAAGATCATATCCTCTCCTATACTCAAGAAGCTTGCTGATATTTATACATCTCCTCATACAGCATGGCTGCGAGTTATAATTGTAGTGCCATGAGCCATATTACATGGCTCATGGCACTATGTAATATGGCGGGTGAGGCCATAATTTCTGCGCCATGTAATTATGGCGCTGGGAGCTATACTGCATGGCTCAGGGTACTATGTACATAGCGTGTGGGACCATAAATCCTGCGCCATGTTACATGAGACCACGCGCTATGTAGATTCTGACATTATGGCGCTGGGAGCCATATTGCATGGCTCAGAGTACTATGTACATGGCGTATGGGGCCATAAATAATGCGCTATGTTACATGGCTCTGGGCGCTATGTGGATTTTTTTCAGTGTAGTGTCCACACCAAAAACGAGTTCTATTCGAAGTACCGAAAAGTCATGGATGGCAGACGTATACATTTAGATGCTCATATAGGATTGTCTAGCCGCATTCGTGCTGAGATGTGTACGTAACTTAATATACAACGTGAGGATTAAGTCAAATTTTTCGATGAGACCTTTAGACGAGAGAACTTTAATGCGAATCTTTAATTAACTCATTTCCAACTTCCACCATCGGATAAAAAACAAACCATTATCTACAACTATCACAAAAATGCTTTCCACCAACTAAATTTTGGTTTGAATATGGATACGATTCACAAGCACGTTTTGTTCTTTTTGTTTTTTGGTTTCCAATGAATTCTTTTCAATTTAACATTATACAATAACAATTTTGCATTATACAATAAAAACAAGGAGTAGGCCCAGAACTGCAAAGGGCCCGGAACTGCAAAACAAACAAACACACAAAAACATACTTACATTGCCATAGTCGCCTTTTAATTGTGAACATTTTTTTTTTGCCTAAAATCAAGTCATTCGAACCATTCTGAAATACACTGCTACCGGTATACAATTATACTTTTTTACTAGTAAGAATGCAATAAACGACAACAAATAACAGCTCCATCGAATACTGAGAGTCAGGGGAATCAGCTAGAAGCTTCGCGGGCTACTAACATTTCCTATAGAAGCTGCGGTGAAATATGAGTGAATTCGAACAGAGTGAGTCGCATTTAACAGTCAATGATAAAATTTTAGCGAAAGGATACAGTGAAAATACGAACTAGTAAAAGACATGCATTTGAATGCAATAGATTTTGTTAAGGGAATTTTTTGAGGGTAATTAGAAAGTTAAATAAAGTGCGATAATTCAAGTTTAAACACTAAATTAGAGAGCGCGAACCCGAAAAGCGCTAAATCATATATTAAAAACGATCATGAAAGTGAAATACAAAAGTGTCTTATTTAAAGCTAACTTGCAATACTTAAACAAGTGGTTTCTTTAACGACGGACCATTATCTTACTATTCAGTAGCTATATCCCTGTTAACGCCATCGACGAGCTTTGCGCTCTAAAACTATCAATATGCTTTAACATCAAATATCTCTAAACCATTCGCAGATGTCTTCATCACGAACATCTTTAGGATCTGCCATGAGTTTTTCGAGAATAAAATCAAACCTGCAGAGTTTAAGTACCATGTTTTTTTTAGATTTTTATGACCATCGCTTCTAACCAAATTCAAACAAATATTTTATTCCACTGAAACCACTCTTTTCATCAGCCACGATCGTCCTTGCTTGCATCTAATTTCGTGAAATGCAAATTCACCATCTACAAAAAAAAAACTCTCATATCTAACACTGAAAGAAAAATCTTGGTAAAATCAACAATTTTCCTTAGTTGTTTTTGCGTCAACTACGGGCTATAGTTAAAACAACCATAAAAAAATAGTTGATTACTTTTATGCACCATGACGCGTGGTTGATAAGCAACGTCCGTGGTGCAAAAAAAGTAAGCAACCACAAACAATGGTATTCCAACCATATACATAGTACGAAATATAGGCAGGGGAGGCGTGAATGCCGCAGTTGAATTTGGTGTATCCCAATGCAGCGACAATGTCGCTGTCAATGCAATCAAGGCACCAACCAAATTCATTTTTTTTTTCTTTTGTATTGCTAAATCCTGTTGTACGAGGATTAGGTTGGCCAGACCATTCAACCTAATTCAATCAGGTTTACTTCAACCTAGTGGTGATGCCAACCTATGGTAGGTAAAATTAGAAATTTGGCAAATTCTGCCGCTGCCGCAAATTCTGCCGCTGCCACAAATTCGGCAGCAGCCATTGTGCGCGTTACCATACAAAACAGTGCATTCTAATTTTTTGACTGCGCTTTGCCGCAGCCCACTGTTTTGCCACAGCGAAAAACGCTGTATTCTGAACAAAATAGCGTCATGCAACGTAATATAAAGGCTTCACAGCATAACATGAATATGAATTATATCGAACAGCAAACCGAACACAATTTTGCCATGTATCATATGAAACTTCTATGATAGAATAGGAGTATGAGTATGAGGAGTATGAAAAATCAACAGTTTTCCTTAGTTTTGCCATCAACTAGGGCTATAGTTAAAACAACCATAAGAAAATGGTTGATTACTTTTATGCACCATAACGCGTAGTTGATAAACAATTTCATTCGGAGCATGAAAAACGTCCAAATGTTGAAACTATTCTACTTTGCGTAGAATAATTCCAAAGACTTTGCTGACTGAATTACGTTTGTTGAAATCAACTATTGCAAAGTAGTTTAAGTACCATAAAAACTGTTGATAATTCGAAACGTTGAAGTTTTGAGTGAATTGATGAATATTTTCTATTTATCAACTAATTTTCGTGGTTATGAAACAATTAAAACAGTTGATTTCATGAACGTTGCGATATTTTTTGTATAACCAGAGCCAACTACTTTTATATCGTTAAATTAACTATATTAACATAGTAAAAATAACTATTTTCCGTAGTTCGTTTAACGATTTTGAATGAATCGTTGCAATACTATTAAAAATAGTTGAATCAACCAAGAGTTTTTCTTTCAGTGAATAAGAAGTGTTATCTTGAATTTTATGAGGGTGTTGAATGAATACTGAAATTCAGCAGCAGATTCACTGACTTTCGGCACTTTGGCACAGTTTTGTGATCAAATTGTCCAAATGTTCATAAAACTTATTTCGGGATAAACTTGATTTATGTGCACGTATAAATCTACAATCTGTTACGTCTCGCCGTCTTTCGACAACAACGACCAGTTCAAGGGAACAGGATGCCGACGATCTAAGCTCGCTCCAAAAAGCTCTTCGCCGCGTCGAGATAAACAGATACAGCATGTGAATAAATAGATACATTATTTTTTAATCGTCGTGTTTGACCCTTTGTGCATTCCGCGCATTCCTTTGATCGAAATAATACCACAATATGGTTCGATAGCGATTTATTTTCGTTTGAGCATAGCCCTTGCCAATTCTGCGGCGTATGACTGGTTAATCTTCCGAACCGGAAACGTGACCAAAACATCGAAATCTTTATTAGTTTACATTTCCGATCGCTTGTCGATCGTCGTTCGAACCGTTCAATCCGTTGGTGATGCTACGTGTGAATAATTGGCACGATCAACACGTGACGCTTTACTTAGTCACAAAAGACGGAATTCAGAAAAGACAGAGGAGAAATCAGATAAAATGTCTGGCCATCATCGACTCGCCGATTTTCATTTATTTTTATAGTATCTCGTTAAAACGTTGCGGATCAATTAAACGGCGGAAGCGAAGTGGAAGTTCACAGTGAAGGAGGAAAGAGAAGCCGAGGAAAGAGTCTTAGAGACAGTTTGAAATGGAGAGCTGTATCATTTGGGATTCCAAGCAAGGACTTTTGCGGTAGGATGGGGGTGATCATATCACGCGGTATATTTCGAGACCTGTCCGTGTCGAAAGTCCAACCTTTAGACAATCTATTTAGGGACAAGCCGCTAAAAGCGCTGAGTCGACTGACACCTGCACGTCTGCAGTTAGCTTCGCGTCCGAATGGGGGCGTATCTCGTACTCACTCCGAAAGATACGAGAATATTGACCGCGTTCGAAGACAAGACGCGACAGCGATTTGGCATGATCTCGAAGTTAATTATTTTCCCGCAAGTCTTCGAATTTTCCTCCGAAATGTTTATTCCACCGTTGCGACAGGAGGGGTGGTGGACATTGTGCACAGGCGGGCGGAACAACGAGCCCCCGCAAAACGTTCAGCGGCACAAACATACAATTTGACGGGTACTCGTCATCGCATCGAGTACAGATCGACGATATTACTTCCAAGTACGTTCATACGTACGCGCTGTATCTAATCTACGTCTGCACACCGTCAGGTACATTCATAGTATGCCTCATTATATATTCCGATCTCGTGATTTGACATCACCCATTTCAAAAGCGAGAAAGCAAAATATTTACCAAGGTAAGATGCGATATTTAGCAAAGTCGTGTGTCACAGGCAAGTCTATTTTTTCATTCAGTCTTGCCTCTAGAATTCTCGTCAAAACTCAACAAAAGCACTAGGCAAGCACCAGCACTGCTGCATAGTCGTCGCCGATTTGTTGTTGTTGTTGCCACTAATGCTGCTGATGCTGTCGTTTTCTGGTTGTCGGGTTGTCGTCGCAACATTCAAGCAAACTAAATTTAGTTTAGCGAAACAGATACAATAAAACGCTAGATTTCGCATAGTTTTCTGTCTCAGGAACATTATTTGATGTAATTCACTGTCAAAAATAGAATTCCTTTCCTTTCTCACAGAAAAAAATTCCCACATCGCATAAATGGAGTGACGAGCCATGTGCGTTAGGCATTGTATCTTTTTGATGTAGCCCCGTTTTAGGCGGAGAAAAAGGAGATTAAATCAGTGATCAGAGTAAGTTGAATAATCAGAATTTTCAGACGAGTGGATTTGAACGTGATTCACTCAGCCATACATATGTACGTACATACATGGAAGAATAGAAAAGTGGCAGTTGACATTGGGGAAGGAAAATTGTGCCACTGGAAATATACTTTGTTTTAAATAATATTAAGAAATCGTGAATTTAACGCAAGGTGCTAAATTTATACCCTCAATACTACCAATTGCGACAAGCGGTCAATAGGTCATAAGCAAAGCCATCTCTTCGCTGCAAACGCTAAAATTGACCATCCTAAAAGCCAGCTGCGCCATAAATCTTCTATTCCCACTCAAGTCTTAACCAAGTCCTCGGATCTGATAATTAATTACCATATAATCTCCACTTTTCGAGCCTAAATGCAAATTAATACGTCGAATGACCTTGGACACAAACCAGACGTGTACTGGTCCGGTAACGCTTCGTTGCTAATGAGCAAAGAATAGGAAAAGAAAGTATGCATTGTTAATGCAAAACACACGGCTCGCACATTTCATGAATGCACCACACATACCTCCATTCCGCATACAAACGCGTCAGTTTCGTATGTGCCGATATGATTGCGGTGCTAGCTTATGAATATTCACGAGAAGGTTTCAGTCGCTAAACATACACCGTTCGTTTGTGAAGAATCTATTATACAACTCCAACTGGAAGTGGAAGATGAAGATGGGCTCGCGCAGTTAGACTACTAGAAAATGTGCTAACTGCCATGCATGTGATATCGAGAAATGGCTAGATTGGCTGTTTATCGCTGAGAAGTGTATAATAACACGGTTTCCAGGCGAACGCGCTCGCCGTGCATGATTCTGGGAATGGGTTTTCGAAGAAGGATGTTAACAGATTTAGATTCTGCAGATTTACAACTAATTCTCTACCTACTCCCACTGAACCGAACTAATCTTGAAACTTAAGATTTAGGCAATGATTCGATTTTATCATGAAATACGGCCCTGATTAGATAGACGCAGTGCCATAAATCGTGGGCAATACCAAAATTAGTTCGACTTTGATAAAAAAAAATCATCTTTTATGACTTTCGATCGAGAACACTTCGATTTTCTAGGTATGTTTGGCTGTGCGCCATTGCCCAACATCATAACAACCGAGCACAGTAATAGTTTTTGAACTGTTTTTCTCGCGTTGACATGCTAATTACTGTCTTGTTATACCGTTTTGACGTCTAAAAAAAGCATTGTACCAAATATGATTTCGTGATATTTATCTACGATCTTTTTTTTTGATTTCACGTTTAGTCTAATCAAATGATCAACAGGAGTAAAGCGATAGCAGAAGTTATCTACTTAGTTTATTAATATTTATAGATTTCAATAAAGATTTTTTAGGGCTCCTCAAGTCTGTAATAGAATAATATCTTATTAGGGAGGAGCGGCCCCCAACTAACCTATCAATCTCTTGAAAATTCTATTCGGTATCTTGTTTTGCATCGTTGTAAAGATTTTAGTATTTTATCCTCATCAAAGCTCTATCAATTGTTGAATTATTCAGGTTTGCATTTTGCAGATTCCAAATTTCGCGAATTCTCAAGTGGACTTCACCAATATAATGTCACTTTTAGATGAATTAACCTGAAGGAGACAAAAAACTCTAGCGCATCAGAGCCGCTAGAAAACTGATTTTAGAAGAAATTGTTTTTGAGTGGCCAAAAAATGTGAAAACGTAATTCACTTTTTTGAAGTATCATACTAACCATTTCTCAGCCAAAGCAACAAAAACCAATTCTCAACTAAAACATAAATGATGAAAATGTTCAGTGCTGGCAACACTTTTCCAACGAAGCAACAATAAGTCTAACATAACAAGCCCATGCTCAAATCAAACTATCCTTTGAATTACGTTTTCATCCGAGGATTTCATGGAAAGTTTCAGTGATTAAACGTTGTTTGAGACTGCCATAAGAAAAATTTTCAAAATTTAAACCTTAATTCCTTATTTTTAACGCAAATGCTTTGCATATGAATATATAATGGAAGCATTTGTTGGTGAAATGGTTACGAAAATGTCTGGTGCTGGAAACCCTGTTTTAGCAGCAAAGCAAAATACTCACCAAATCTGCTTCACGTTAAGTTAAGCCCACCCTGTGAATGTCGTTTCGATTGAATCACTGCGCTGGAGGTTATAGGGGTGAAAAGAATTTGATGGGTTGCCGTTCTTGTGCAACTCGGAATTTTGAAAATTTCCAATTGACATGGTGGACAAAACTTAAAGTTTATCAATAATTTGCATTTTTTGTCAAAAAGCAAAAATTTTTCAGGAGGGTCGATGATTTAAAGGTTTTTTCTCGTGCCTGCCATAGCTATAGGGTTGCCCGCACAGTCTTGAAAACCCGTGTGCTTATAATTTTAGCTTAAATCAATACGCTCTGCAAACTTCACGATGATCTAATGTTTGTGTTAAGGCGCCTACACATAATACCAACGAACGGCCAATGACAGTTTGATCGAATGTTGGTCGTTGACCTTGGCGTTGGTCCTGCCGGCTACACAGGAACAGATTGGGCCCAATGGCTTGGAGCCAAGACATTGGCTGTTGCCAGACTTTGTCGAACGCCTTGGCCACATCAAACATGACCAAGCTCGTTGATTTTCTTTTGTTGAGCCCTGTACGTATGTGTTGTACCACTCTTGCGAGCTGGAATTCAGTGGAATGTAGTGGCTTAAAGCCGAATTGTACCTCCGGGATTGTTGATTTTTTCACAATTATTTCTTTTAGCCGGTTGAGAAAAAGGCGCTCAGCGATTTTTCCTACGGAGGACAGGAGGCTTATTGGTCTCCAGTTTTGTGGGAATTGGAGGTATTTGCCTGGCTTAGGCACCACAGTAATAATCGCTGTCTTCCGGACCTCTGCGAAGATCCTCGTATAGAATATAGCGTTGATTATATCCGTCAAGGCCTCCTTTGCCAATAGAGTCTGGCCCAGGTGATTTCCGCTTGTCTAACCCATTGACAATTTGTTTGATCTCTCCGAAGTCAGTTGGTCTGATTCGAGAGTCTCTTGCTGTCACAGACGCAAGGAGCCGATCAACAGACTCAGAAACTTCCTCTTCCTCGCTAAGGTCATCCTCCAGAGAACGGTTTTCTTGGAATTGCAGCTCCAACACCCCGGCAAAGGCCTCCGCTTTGCAGCATCGTCAAACTTTAGCCCATGTGGCCCATGTATGGGGGGCATGACGGTTTTATTTTTCTGGCGAAAGTACTTCGTCATGCGCCAGTAATTGTTGTCTCCAGACTCCATGCTCTCTAGGAAGTCACCCCACTTCTCATTGCGGAATTGTGAGATCCGACAGCTGATGGTATTTGTAAGCCGGTTTGCTTCCGTTCTAGTGCTAGGGTCACCCGTACGCCTAGCTCTTCTCCGCATTCTATTCCTCCTCCTTATGAGATTTTTTATTTCTCTTGGGAGTTCGTAAGGGTTATTCCCCTTCGTCTGAGTATGAATCGTGTTGTTCTCTTTTGCCTGCTTGATTTTGGCTGTCAGAGTTATATTCGAAGAGTCCCTAAGCTTAAATATAAAATGTGACAGCTGTAAGTGTGGTACCACAAATACTAGAAGACATTGGAAGACGCCTATTTGAAAATTAAGACCATTCTCACCATGACTTAGGCCACATGTGACAGTTAAGCGAGAACTATGCCCTAATGCTAAGGGTAATACGTCTGAGGTAGTTTAGTAAACAGGTTTTCTCTTCGAAAAAAATGAGACCTGAGGTCTCGATTATCCGCCGACTTTAATATTTTGCAAAAACAAATATTCTTGTTCAAAAAATACTCCCCAAAACCAAAACAACTCATTTCGATCTCGCAAAATTTGATTTAAGACTACAAATCGCATTCATTCATCATCTGCGCATTTCACGGTTGCTCGGCACAGAATCTGTTATACTTCACCGAATCCACCTTGAGCAAATCAACTTTCTAGCAATCGTTCTAGCTTCATTATATTAATGAATGATGGCAGATCTTTCAAAACAAAAGCACATCGCCTATAGCATCGACACCACAGTCACACATTAGTGATATCAGCACTTACCTCGGCAACACATTTAGACCGTTCGTGCGTCACTGCGTCCGAGACTTATGCCAACACCAAGTCAAACAGCCAGATTATTTTATAAACATGCGGATCCAACATTTGATGTGTATATTACACCAACGGACGTTTAGCTTTGCGTCCAACGAAAGTCATCTCGCCGCACGCACCATGTGTGCATTACCGCACAATGCTCTGATTTTGGGGAAACAATGGCTCTGCTTGCAATAGCAGTCGACCAGACCATTCATTCAGGCTTCCAATAAAAGGTCTCGGTGTCGCGAAAGGAAAGGAGCGACTCGATGTCTAGTTGCGGCGTTGCACGTCAGAGTGCGATGCATCTGACACGCCGCCCTCATATAATAATTGCACGTTCGCAATGCGCCATTGCGGTTAAATGTCTGGCCACATCGCTGGCTTTTTAGTCGGTCTGGCACGCATTTCGCTTTTCGTGTCCTGCTTTCGGGGTATTTTATGTGATTACTTAGTGATCAGATCATCACCGTCATCTACGCTTTCGGATTCCGAATATAAATAGACTTTATAGAGAATTATGGCGCTTTCATTCAAATCAGCCTGCGCCGCGTTTGCCTCTTGGGTCAGTCTAACTAATAGTAGAACTGGAGGTCCCAGGAAGAGAGGTTCGAGGAGAGCTACCGTCGCCAATGAAGCATTGGCAGTATATTGTGTATGCCGTTTCTCCACATTAACAAACAAGCTTGCCAAAGTGCTCGTAAATTGTCCCACTTGCCTGCCCTCTCTCGTTCATTCCGAAGCATGCGATGATGTCACAGTCCTCTAGCCCTCAACTCGAACTTAAATTTAGTTTGCGTTTTGGCATCGAAAATAGCTTCCTGTAAGCGAACGATGAGTGCACGGCATGTACCTACATACATGTACACGCAGCGACCGTTACTTCGTACAGTTGTTTAGCACAATGCATTTCGCGGCTCCAAATATAAATTGGCGCAATCGGTGCATCCCGCGCTAGGGTGTGCGATATCTTTGGAAAATGTGGTAGCCGATCGCATGCTACTGCTACCGCTACAGCCATATTGTTTTCTATTTCCGCCATATTCGAAGCAATCGCGACCCGCACAATCCTCGCGTCACGCACATAAATACGCGTCCGATGTGTGTCAGCTCAACCTCAGATTCAATTCGAGACCATATCAGCACACAAAACTTTCAGATACTGTCGATTGCCGTCCATCCCGCATTCCCTGGGCCCCTAGCACACCACAGCATAGCACAATCAAATTCAGTGTTTTTTGCACCGATACATTTCCACGGTTATTGATGGCGAATTTAATTGATTGAAAAATGAGTTAAAATCAAGTTACGTCATTTCGCTAAATTAGCCTAGCACCCACCGAAGACATATCAAGCGCACGATGAGTGCGAACATTTCTTATTCTTTGCACAGCGAACCAGCAGCCAAACCTGCCAGCCAAGCCAAGTCAACCCAGGCCAGGCTAGCCGGGGAGGGTTAGTCATCGCAAATGGTCTGAATCTGACTCCGGAACGTAAACGAGCAAGTGCTCCAAGTATTCCGCGGAGATGTCTTCGCAGGCAGCAAGGTGACGACCAGACCATCCAAGACCATCTTCTGCTTCGTTTTTGGCTCTTTTCGGTTGCAGATGATCAGCTTCAGGATTATGTATGTACATTGCGTTACGGCACCGAACTGGAGAATAACGAACGCAACGCTGCTGCTGTCTAATGTGTCTGTCTGTCTGTCTGTTTGTCTGTCAAGCCTTTGCGCGAGCGAGTCGCTTCAGTGCGAAATCTATGAATATGAAGTATGATTATCGTTTTGGATTTCCGTTTGTTAGCTGACAGCGCGTCGTCTTTTATTCGATGTAGCCAATTCGATTGTGAAAAATTCAAATCTGATTGGTTTTTTCCGCGGATCTGTGGCGATGTGTACGTCAGCGTGTGAATAATCTCGTTCTTATTTGGTAGTCAAATGTTATAAAAAGGTTTGACAAATTTCATGGAGCACGTTTTCGATTGAATCTTTGATCGTGCAAGATGCATAAGTATTTGTTTTCTTTGAAATATTGACACCGACAAGCAGAGCTGTGAATTTTTTTGTCAATGTCTACTACATAACATAGATACATATGTAGTTATTATTACTAATCAGATGACGATTGATAGGAATGACTAGGAGTACACTATAAACTACTAAACCATTGATATTGAAATACACTTAACAACATTCAGATTCATACGCAGTATGTGTTTCCAAGACATTCTTTAATTTAGCCCGAAAAAATTGCAGCTTTCTGCATGATTTTTGTTTCTGTTCTGTAATCTGTTTTATTAGTTATATTTTGTAATCTGTTTTTTTTTAGTTTTGTATTGAAGTAAGTTATTTTTTATAATTTTTTTTATACAATTTATCCAGGTCATTGGAAAATAATATACTAAATTTAATCTAAAAACATTGTTTTTTTTAATGCATTTTTAAACAAAATCTAAAATAATTGGGTTTGTGCTAATGATTGGTTCAAAACGAAAAACAGTTTGAAAAAAAAACGTTTGGCTGCAAACAACGAACGAACAGTTTTTCCAAATAACGTCAAACAGTGTTTCTAAAGCGAAACTTTTTTTTCGAAAACGAACAGCATTTCTAAAACGAATCGTTTTTCTACAACGAATAGTATTTTTAAAACCAATTATTCCAACTATTCCCCAACGAATAGTTTTTCGAAAGCCAGTCGTTTTTCTAAAACGAATCGTTTTTTTAAAACGAGCTGTTTTTTTTAAAACGACCTATTCTTTAAGAAAATCGTTTTTCGTTTTTTTTAACCCTTATGTGTATACCCAACTTAAGTAACGTTGTTGTATACCCGGGTACCTGGGTGCCCACCTCCAGTTTGTCCTCAATCCTGAGTCCGTAATTCCATGAAATCGCTTACAATATTTTTTAACAATAATTCAACATCATCAGAAACTCCCAAAATTATTTTGTTGTCAATTAGCATTTTATAATTCCAGGAAAAATTTTACAGGGTCGCGATGTGCGGCTGGATTGAAGACACATTTCCATGAAATCGTTTAGAAATTTTTTTTACAACGGAATGTTTCATAAACATCATTAGAAACGTACGCAGACGCTGTTCAGGTAACGCGAAAAAAATGTCGATCTACTGCCGTATTCAAAATTACATAATTGTTAAGGGTTGCTTCAACCCGCTTACCCTCTAGCATAAAAACTGCCACATGCTGCGTTTTGTGTTATTCTGAATAGTGCTGCTGAGACGAACAAGTGATATTTTTATAATTGAATTAAGTGTTATTTTTATAATAAATCATGGAAGAACTATCGAGAGCTGAATTTGCAAGGTGAATATCATTTCCAAAAATATATAGATAACTATCTCATTTTTGTATAATAATAAACTCGTTTTTATCATTCTATTAGATTGAGTCGCTTGGAACGAGAAATTTATCTGAAAAATCTGCTTGGAGAAAGTGATGAAGAATCAGATTTCGAAGACGACAGCGATGATGAGAATTGGTTGCCTGAGAGTATAGTAAAAGAGCCACCGTCAGACACAGGAACTCCTGCCGAAACGACCGAAGGTGAAGAGGATTCTGAGTCGGCTGAGAGTGGCAACGAGTATCAAACGCCCAGTACATCAGCGGTTGGATATGGTGAGGAAAGATCAAATGAATATATATCGAAAGATAAAACTGTGTGGAGCAAGACGCCGCCTCCAATACACAAAACACACGCGCAAAATATTTTACGTCAAAGATGTGGTCCACATAGGTCGACAGAAACCCTATCGATAAGAGACACCTTCAAGAAAATCTTTACAGTGGAGATGGTGGATCTAATTGTTCGACATACAAACAGGAAGGCTGAAGCAGAAATTTCTATATATAACGAAAGGAACCCGAATTCGATACGATCATGGAAACCAATTAGTGTGCAAGAATTTTATGCATACATTGGGGTTTTAATTTCTTCTGGCGCAAACAATTCGAATACTGACCACATAAACGAAATGTGGAAAGCTACTTCATACCCTCTCTATCGCGCATCAATGGGAAACAATAGATTTCGATCTATAATGCGATTTATTCGTTTCGACGATGCTCGTACGCGCCAGAGCAAACAGGATAAAGCAGCTCCTATTCGTGACATTTGGACAATGTTGAACTCTAATTTGGATAAGATGTACAAGCCGACAGCAAATTTTATTGATGAGCAGCTTTATGCTTTCCGCGGCCATACCAGGTTTACCCAATATATACCTTCCAAGCCAGCCAAATAAGGCATCAAGATTTGGTGGATTTGCGATGCCGAAAATTCATACCCTATTCAGGGCATCATTTACACGGGCAACCAGGGAAATGTTCGCGAAACAAACCAAGAGGAGAGGGTTGTGAAAGAACTTGCTGCGCCGTTCAAAGGAAGTGGGAGAAACATTACAATGGACAATTTTTTTACCACTTTGCCTCTTGCCAAGCACTTATTATCGTGGCAATTGACTATAGTTGGTACCCTGAAGAAGAATAAACCATATATTCCCGAGCAAATGTATTCTTCTAGATCGAGAGAGCTATACTCTTCTCTCTTTGGTTTCCACGAGCATGTAGCAATCTGCTCGTATGTGCCAAAGAAAAATAAAACTGTAATCCTACTCTCGACGATGCACTCAGATACTGCTGTAACTGATGATGAAAAAAAGAAGCCTCACATGATTACCTATTATAACAAATACAAATCAGGCGTGGATGTAATGGATCAGATGGTTAGCCGTTATACCGTGCAAAGGCGTACCCAACGATGGCCTCTGGCTTTATTTTTCAACGTCATAGACATAGCGGCTCTAGCATCATATATCATTTATTATGAAAATAATAAAATGATAAAGAAAAAAACTCATCAACGACGACTCTTCCTACGTCAACTGAGCGATGAGTTATCAAAACCTTTCATTGAAGATCGCGCTAAAAATGACCAAATACTCCGGAACTTTACTACAAAGACTTCGATCGAGAGTGTAATTGGACCAATCGGACCACAGCTGTCTGCTTCCGCCTTTCTTCCACAAACTCAATGTCGAGACAACACTGGTAGATTAAAAATAACTGGCTCTTGCCATATATGTTACAAAGACACAATAAAAAGACGCAGGAAAACGCGAAAGTCTTGTTGTGTTTGCAAAAATCCTGTGTGTGATGAACATTCAACATCCACTACAAAATGTAACCATTGTATTATGAACCAATAAAAATGTTTTATAATATGCTAAAATTATTCCTAATTGTTTATTTATTGACTTCAATCTTCATAATATATCAATATCATTGAATTTCTGGGCTGAAATACTAGTGGGCACCCAGGTACCCGGGTGTGAGCTAACGGTATGTTGACTTTGACCTCACTTTTCATAGGTTCAAAAATATCGCAAAAATTTTTCGAGTTTGTCATTAGCTTCTAAAAGAGTTAAAAGGAGAATTCCTGAAGCCTCAGGTTGCTACCTCAATTATTTTAAAAGTTATAACTAAAACAATGACGAAGTGGGCACCCGGGTACCCGGGTATGCACATAAGGGTTAAACGAACCGTTTTTCGTTTTTTTTGAGCGAACCGTTTTTCGTTTGCTAAAACGAACTGTTTAGCAGTGGAAAACTGTTTAGCTGCGGAAAACAGTATTTTTGTACTTGCGAGCATTTTCGTACCTGCAAGTATTTTATTCAAATATTCAAAAAGTTTTTAGGGCAAAAGGAGCTGAAATCGGACAAAATCGGCCAATTTTGGGTTAGAGTGGTTTGGGACATAACGGGCCAAGACTTATTGCTGAGATACAAAAATTTCGGTTTTGTAGGGGAGTAAGGGGTCTTTTGGCCATAGTTTGGCAAAAATGAACTTTACGGCGCTTTCGATGATTGAAAGTGGTCGGGGAGGGCGAAAAATTGTTTATATGGGAAATTGGGCAAAACGTATATTTTTAAAAAAAATTTTTTTTGGTCGAGCATGAATTCGGGGACCTTTTTGAGTTGTTTCGGGCGAAATTTCCATACAAGTCTGGGAAAAAACGGCCTAGTTACGAAGATACGGCAAAATGAAATCCGGCGGAAAAACTAAAAGTAGCACTAAAAGTGCCAAGGAGGAAAAGGTTGAGATTTTTTTTGGTTCACCAGTTGGCGTCTCCGGGTGTGCTGAGGCCCTCCTCGTGACTGCAGGTCGCCACGAGGGTGTCTCCAACCTTACCGGGGCTGTAAAATTTACGAGACCGCGGGAGGTAAAGTGCCCCTGGACTCATGTCCAGTCTTACAGAAGAGGTATGCCCCTAGTGGGTAGATGTTCAATAAACGAAACATTTTTTTTATTTCTTAATAAAAACTTCATGCTTCATTGAGGCGAATTGGAAATCCGACTGCTGTAGATTAGTCAGGAAAAGTTTGGTATCAGAGATCGCTCGATGAAAAGTCATATAGATGACAACAGGATTGAATTTTTTTTACTTTGGTCATTTGAACGAATACAGGAGGTGTTTTTTTGCATATAATAAAATTAAAAACAAATGAAATTGATTGAATTTGATGGCCTCTAGATTGGAGCCTTGCCAAATAAATGACCGACCATTGGAAAGTTACGGACAAGCTGCACAGACTAATGACTCGGTATTCTTTGAAGGTCATCTTGCACCATCACCACTCTAGCTTGGGAACGTTGTTTCTGGAGGGTGGTGGAGGGCATATCAGTCCGTTTCATTACATCACTACAAATCGTATGCATTGTATGTACATACACTCAGAGAAAAATCGTTGTATAAATAAAAAAAATAGATATGAATCAAATATTTTCAAATATGATTTGGCGTCATATACGTTTCTTTTTCATTCAAATAATCTGACTTCATTTCAATAACGCTGTATCAAAGTGTGTCTTGTTTAGCACAAAATGTTTTGTTTTACATTCAATGATGAAAATTATGATATGAAAATAACATTTTTATAATAAAATGGAATCATTTTTATTGAATTATTTATTAAAATCAAATAAGATTCGGGTTTATTTAAATCAAATAAGATTCGTTTTTTATTTAAAAATGTTTCAACTTTTAATTTAAATTTGATTCTATTACATGTTAAGTGGTGAAATTTTTCTGAGTGTATGTACATACTTCAAACAGGTATTCGGAACAGGTATTTTTTCGTACTCGTACTAGTTATACCTATTATGTGAAAATCCTTGTACGACCCAACCTTTATTATCGTACAGCATAAAATTTGTTTCTTTTCGTTAATTCAAACTGTTTTTTTCAAACAGTTTTAAAAAACAGTTCTTTTAAAAAAAAAAAACAGTTCGTTTTCGTTTTTTGAAAATAACAGAAACGCCCAACACTAGTTTGTGCCAATATCCATAAATGTTTGCTCAGGTTGTTAATGCTCATCATCATACAGTGCAGTGCTCACTAAAGATTAAATTGAAGATGGCAGCAGTTGTCAATAAAAACTAAGAAATGTGGTTTCGCATCTTTTAACAGGTACTCACCAAAATTTCAGCCATTTTGGACGCGCAGTTGGTATTTGACAATCGTTTGAGTGAGTCGTTGTAAGTGTTTTTATGAATATGAAAAAAAATAGAGCATAGAGTTGTCATTAAATACAGTCAGTTACATGGATATTGGCACAGATAATATCTTAGAAATACTTCACACCCGCATTTTATGGCATTGCCTTTAGGTGGTCAATTCTCTTCTTAGTGTAGCCAGGTGGATGCCATCCAGGCTTGGAATTTTGAAATTTTCAAGAGACATCACTAGATATAGAGGTTTATCAGCATTTCCAACTGATGCGAATTGCAGAAGGTATGATCGGAGGCACAAACGCCTTTTGCGTACACTCCTTTTTGTACCTAGTAAACTCATCATCTAGACGTATTAGAGAGTCCAGTTTAGTGGATTGGTACTTTTTCAGGACCTTTGACAGCCTTCAGGTCTATCGTGAGCCTTCCAGTCTCTTACAGAACGATATGAATGATTTTCTCTTGAATTTGAGCACCAGATTCTTTGTCCGAGATTCATTTCGAGATTCTTTGTCCCATAAAAATTATCAAATCAAAGAGTCTGTCTCCTCTGGTGTTGCATATGTTTCTGACTCAACTAGTATGCTTGCTGAGAGTTTCTGCCATAAATTTTAAGTCGCTCCGATCAGCATTCTGAATCAGGTCCTTTAGCTCCTGTGTTGGCAGCGAAAGCAAAGAGCAGTTTGGAAACCAGAACACAGGTCCTCAGCTTCGTTGACCTTTTGGCATAAAAGATTTTTGCTGCTTTGTCTGAACTGAGCCCGCAGATCTTTCTGCTGCGAGTCCACGGCTCCTCCTGTATAAGTAGGATGTATGGGGGTTGCTTGCTGTTTTGCCAATTCTTAGCTTAGAAGAAAGAACGAATTTTCAGCATGCTCCAAATTAATTTGAATAAATTTTAAATTATCAGGCACCGAATTGTTCAGAGTCAACGACTAATAGCTTAGTTGATAATGTTCAGTTATCTTAGCTTTGCTGCCTGTCACCTGCTCGAGACTTTTCAGTCCCGAACTGATAATATTGGTAAAACCAGTCAAACTTGTTCCCACTTCTCCAGACAGGCTTTGAGGTTTCACTGTCTAGAATCCAGTTTCCTAAAAAACGCTAGCAGTTTTCACTGAATTGATTTCCCTGTTCACCTAGCCGGCAGCTTTTCCGATTTTCGCAGCTTGCTGCTGCCTGCGACTGAGAGGCTCTAAAGGTTTGTAGGATCCAGAGCGGAGAGCACTCTCTCCTCTTATACTTCCTGCGAATGTTTCGCATACACTAGCCGGAGTGGTCTCCTTCAGTACTTCCCTTCTTCTTTTTTTGTGAAAATTTGGAAGTAGGCATTTTTTTCTCAGGTATGTTTGTAGTTGGACTTCCAGCTGCCGCTGTGCTCGAACCATGGAAGGTGCAATCAGGAAGTTTAAAAACTCGTTGGAAATGGAATCTTCGACGATGGTAACTTGGGCGCTTCCACTGCAACCAGATTCCTTCCGACTCTTTGCCGTACTGAGCGATCCCAGCACAGGTGGATTTGCACTCCATTTAGCTGCCACCCGCAAAGATTCAATCAATTGGATACACGTTCATGCTGTTTTCTAGACGCTCTGAGGTAATATATTGCGATACATAAAGCCTTGCTCCACGAAAAGGTGGTGATAAACTTTCAGTAGAAAAAAATATCCAGAATGGATGTCTCAACGAACTTGGTCTGTTGGCTTTCAAGAAGCATAATACTAATTTTAGAGGTTGCCAAAAAGAATTTGGCTGTTCTTTTTTGGGCTATACACAGGAATTAATTATTAAAAAACGATTGGAACGGCTTCCTGGGATTTTGTGGTGGGAATTCATTTCGATGGAGATTAGGCTGGTAGAACGACGTTCATTATCATTATCCCTCATTATCATATGGAACTGTTTTTCCATAATGACAGTTATGCAAATTCTCAACCTGCAACTTATTTGTTGCAGATTTTTCAATTGATATTGGAGACAGGTTTTTGTTAGGTCAATGATGGTCAACTACGAACGTCCTATGACAGCGGATAATTTTGTTGTCTGAATTTCACGGTCAGAAACCTATATCAAAAGTGGGTTCAACAATATGATGTGATGAACCATGAATCAAGTATGAACCTTTTACATTTGCAAAGAAAGTTTTCAAAAGAGGTCATTTCATCAAGGTGACGTCGATGGACACTAAGATCGTGAAACTATTGGGCCCTATTCGGAGAGTCATCTCACGTGAGATCTCTCGTCACTTGGAAAGTTACGTCACTTACGAATCGGTATTCTGACAGTCACGTGAAATGACTCTAGGTGAGGTGACTATGAATATGTGTTTGAATGGCAACGCTTGAGCGTTTGAAATTTACCATTTCATTGAAATTTATCATCGCTCGAAATTCACCACGTCCATAGCACACTGGCATCTGTTCGATCACCGAAGTTAAGCAGTGTTGGGCATGGTCAGTACTTAGATGGGGGACGGCTTGGGTACACCGCATATCGTTGGCGCGCACAATCTTTTCATAACTTTGTATCACAAGCTCGGCTTACTTTGGAGGGAGTGCAATTAATAAAAAAAATTAAGTTCAAATGGAAAGTAAAGAAAATCGAACGCAAACAGGAAATTTCTAGGGATAAGCAAATGATTAGTGAAATAAAAAAGAGGACGGTGTTTACAAGTGTACCAGGTATACTTAAACTTGCTATACAAGATTATAAATATAGTGATTAGGAAGAAGTATTGGCGAAGATTAGAAGTTATTTTTATGTGTTCGCTGTGTTGTTTCAGGCTTTGTGGATGACTTTCCATCAGTCCAATAAGGCATTCGCATTGTCGCTTGTTTTTCCAATAAGAAAATACATCGAAAATTGATATTCTTCACATTTTATCCGTCAGGAATAAGCTGTGTATCTGTTTTTCTCCATTGTTAAAATTTTTCGCTCGAAAGAATGACGAGATGATGGAGACTTGTCAAAATTTAGCTTCACGGTTTACTTTTTAAGGCTGGCACTTTGCTGATCAATTTTCGATTGATTTTCTTATTGGAAACACATTTGCACGGTTCAATTTTCAAATTTAAACACCAGATGTAGCTCTTTAGCTCGAAAAAATGAGCTGCACATAATAAATTGGCGTGAAATGATTGTAGACATGTGTCAATGCCATCTGCATTTTCAAAACGACAGCAACAAAAACAACCAATCAAACATAAAACACCCCAAAAATTAACACGCAACTACCAAATCACAAACATATGAGCCAAAAATTTATCAGAAAACGGCTAACGGCTATGTCAAACACGAAGTTGAGTTTAACCGCATTATTCAAATAAAAATATTTAAATTATCTTCAAAATAAGATTTGCTTACTTTTTTTTCATGATTCATGATGCAAACTTCGTGAAAATCCTTCTTCTTTTTACTCAAAATATCAATTTATTATCATTTCTGACCACAGTCACTTGATATTATCAAGTGACTGAAAATCTTACTTTACGTGACGCTCGTCACTTCACGTGACTCGAAATCGAAAATGTCACTTGAAGTCATCTCACGTGACTCTCAGAATACGAAATCATGAGTCATCTCATTCGTCACGTGAGGTGACTCTCAGAATAGGGCCCTTTGTTTTTGAGAAGATCGTCAAGCGTTTTTCCATTAGTTTTGCAGCAGCATTCGGTAGCTTAGCAGCGAGCTACTGCCCGCGGGTTCGAATCCCGCCGTGTCCATGGCTGTATTTGTTCGTCTTGTGTTGTCTTAACAGACGGTGACTGGGCATAATAGCAGCGCTTCATTAATTAAGTGCCACATTAAAGCTTAAGTAGCGACTAGGCATAGCACTAGCGCTTTAGAAAATAAGAAATAGATGTGGAACTTAAAAAGAATATCGGCTTCTTCCATATGTGTTGCCCTACCGCCATCGCTAAGCATTCGCTTCAAAGGGCAATCCCCTGAGCTTTGGCATTATCATAAAAGAAACAAGTGTATATGTTCAATTGGATATATCCAATTTCAAAATAAGGCTATCTGATCGACTTCTATAAATGAAGAGGTGAATAGCATCTCAGTCATGCTTTTTTTTGAAAAAAAAAAAAAAACAACGGTAAGGCCAAATAATTAACAATATGAATCATAATGTTTATCATACAACACGTAAAACCCTTTTTATTCGAAGCTGGGGTTTATAAAGTTTGGCTGAAAACTCAAATAAAAAAGTTAATACCTACATATAACTGGATAGTCGCTGAAATGAAAAAGATTTCGGTTTAGTTTCCAAGAAATATCTGAGTGTTTTCTCCTTCAGTTGCTAAACCGCTTGAAAAAATAAGATAAGTGGCCGATAAGATAATACGATAAGTAAAAAACTAGATAGCTTGAAATATTGAACTCAGAGTTTTTTTTTATTCTATGAAAGAAAATAAGAAAATAATACTTCGCAGAGTCTATTCGTATGGATCTCATGAGACGCTCTAAGGATAATAAAGTCAGGATTGAGGAGCATCTATATGGTGGTATTAGCTGTGTCCTAGCTAATATTTTAGGCTCTCTTTTACTTTAAGAATGGCAGCTTTTGATTATTGCTTGCTTCCCAAAGAACTGGGAGATGATTTTATATTCCACTTTTATTCTTTTTGTACTAGGTAAAGCCTATTTACCATTTTTAAGTGATTAGAACTTTTCAATCGTTTTTATCGAAATTATACTTTGTGAAACTGTTGCACATCCAACTTTCTGGAAATTCGACGACCATCAAAACCACCAGCCTGAGGTAAACTGAGTCGTCAGCAGCCAGTTAAGCGTCGAATTTCGGTCAGCCGAGGCCTGTTTTCTCAAGTGGCTACGGGCTCCAAAACGATGAAAAAATGGACAGTTCGCTATCAGCAGCGACAAAACAAAATCTTCCAAAACACACATAATTACGTACAGAAGCACAATATAGCGCGCAAGACCCGTTTCGTCATTTCATTGAACGTACACGTACCCTTTCCGTTCCGCGATTCGACGCCTGTCCGGCGTTCGGTTGGTATCGTTGCGGCGCGTCCGAATCGCGCATAAACACAAATTGTCGTAAATAAATTTATTTACGATGCGAATTTAATACTGTTTATTAATAAGGTGGCGCCGTCCATCCAATCCATCGCAATCGGTCAAGACGAAAAACGAATATGTGCTGGCTCCGCGACCCAGTCCGTCGGCTACAGCGTTCACACGGTCGCCTCACCATCTTTTTCGCACTCGCCCGACAACATCGCATCGCTTCTCGGTTCGGCCTCACTCATTTCATTGCCCGCGAAGGCCTTCCTTTCCTGCGCGAATAACGAGAATAATTGCCCTGATTGGGATTGGCGACTTAAATGATTTGTATAAATCGGATTTAATGGCAAATACAGACGTCCACTGTTCGAATTTCGATGTCGAACGATATATTTTAATTTCGAATTACTCAACAAATAGCACAAATAACGCGAATTCAATTCAGTTTATTGAGTGCATGTTATGGCGATTTGCTCGGTACATATTTGCAGCTATGCAACAGGCGACAGGGTCGGACAAATGCGAATTCCTTGCATCAGAATATCGACGGGATGAAGTCGAGACGATACCCACCCTCGACTAGCACAATCCAATGCAGCATCCGATCACTTTCGATCTCCAGTCAGCCCACAGTGTTCAGCATGCGAAATGAAAGTGGGACGGAAGGGGATGATGCATTGGATGTCGAGCATTGATGACAATAACAAGCAAACTGTCGTTAACTTGGAGACGGTTTGAACTTTGTTCAGGATCATTTCAGATCGATTAAGGCGAATCAGACTGGAAATGAGAACTAGTCTCTTCAATCCTCCCCGGCGTCTTCGCGAAATTAAGACAATAGCCACTCAATTGTTTCAGCGCCGTTGTCGCCTTTCTCGATTCGACGCGCTTTCATTCATTGACCTTCGCTCGGCCAAGCATCTAAATTTCAATCGAAATCTCGATTCTCAATTTTCGCATGGTATCGCATCGAATCCACTGAAATGGAGAAATGCACACCGCATAATGTCATAGCGTGCGAGAATCATACCAAAACTCAGATACTAATGCCTTGCGATTGTTGATTGTCGTCTTACGGCCCTGCCGTTGTTGATGCGTCTCGGATGGAAGTGAGGACGAGACGGGTGACATGACAAGATGATCCGACCACTGACGCAACGACTCCAATTGACTCGACGAAGATGACTCTGATTGAATGATGGACTGGGATCGAGGAGAGAAGGGTTATGCGCTGTATCGCCAGGCGTGTCAATTTCACAGCCCCAGGAGCGCCCACGAGCCCTCCAAATTTCTTTTGCTTTGGCCTCATCAACTTTGACGACACCTCCGCACGGCCAGCAAGCCAGCCAGACGTGCAGCTAGCTACACAAAGACACGCTGCCGTTGCTAAATCTTTCGGCAAATCAATATTTTTTGCCGGTTAGCACGACTGTGACATTCAATGATCTTCAAGATATCGATAGCTAATAATTAACTGAAACGAGTGAAATGTCGAAGATTCTGCCATGCTACCGGGGGAGTTTGTGGGTTTTTCGACTTCTTTTTTTTTTGGGGCGATCAAAATGCTTCGATGATGGTTTGATGGTGTCATGCAGCACAATTTCAGATTTGGCTATGATCTATTCGTTCGTTTGCTTGTTAATGAGGTGATGAATGAATGATTTTATTTATGCCTCTTTGAAATTGGATGTGAAAAAAACTTTACAAAAAAACTTTACAAAAAACTTTACAGTTCGGATAAGCTATCTAAGCTAAATACAAACAAGGTAAAGAAAAAATGTCAAAATATTTTAAATATCTTCTATTTTTTCTTTAATATTTCACATAATTATCCTCAGTAAGCTCTAAACATTAATTTTACCCACTATAGTTGCGCCAAGGTAGCATACTCCTTATTCTCATCCATTAGAGATGATTATAAATATAAAACCAATTAGATGATTATAAAAAAGGTAGAGTATTCATAATCACGGAAAAAAATAGCGGGGGAGTTGATAAACTAGTTGATGTAGATTTAAGAAAAAGGTTTTTTCAATAGGGACTTACTAGTTTTGACAGCTAATCGCGGCCATATTTGTGAACCGATTTGTGTCATGATTTTTCAGTTGTGTTTAGAAAGGTTTACAATTTAACTATGGTTCATTTCACGTTAAAATAACGTTGAGAATTTTTCCAATTTTACCACCCAAATTCGCGTTGGCTTCGTGTTACTCAAAGAGCAATTCAGGCTCATCATGGGACTCGTCATGGTGGTCTTTCTGAACATGTTATTGTTCGTGTAATCAAAAAATTTGGAAGTGAGTTTACTCTACAATTTAAAAAATACTGTAGTGCCTAAAAGACAAAAAAAAAAATCAGAAGTATTGAAAATGATACTGCTACTCAAGTAGGTGTCAGCGAAAATTCAAATGTCAAAGCTATGTGAAGTTGCGAAGGCTTATGGTGTGGATGACGTCCAAGTTAAGTGGATACATGCCATACCGACGCAAAGATTGTTGTTGGTTGAAGCTGGATCCGACTGCTACTTGAGAACGGAGGCGACAAATGGATGCCCTTGATATCACCGCTCCTGTTGAGTATGCTAGTTAATTCCCTGCTAAACGAACTGCACCAAAAATGGCTGCACGCGCAGTCTTAGGCCGATGACGTGGCCACACTAGCAGTCAGTAAAGATCTGAATATGGTATGTAGAAATACACAATGCGCATTGGATCTAATTGATAGTTGGTGTTCGAGGCGTGGCTTAACAGTGAATCCTGGTAAGACGAAACTTGTTTTGCTTACCAGAAAAAGAAAACTGGAAGGATTTAGTGCTTTCTAATATGAAGGGATGAAGTCAAATATCTTGGAGTAATCTTGGACAAAAAACTTCTCTAGAAGAATCGTGTTGAAGTGAAGTTTAATCGTGCTTTAAATGCTTTCTCGGGTACTGCAAGAGAGCTTTTGCCACAACATGGGGTCTAAAGCCTCGTTTAGTTATGTGGATCTACGTAAAAATCATAAGGCCGATGATCACGTACGCATCTGTGGTGTAGTGGACTATTGTAAAGCTATTGTATGCTCGCAAGAAGTTAGTCATGCTGCAAAGTACTGTGTGCCTGGGTATCTGTGGTGCCATGAGTACTACTCCGTGTGCGGCCCTTGATGCGCTTTTCATTCCGCTTCCTTTCGACATTCAAATTCAGAGTGTGGCGATGATCTCTAACCATAGATTAACTCAGCTTGGTCTATGGATAGGAGATGAAGGGGTGGGACACTGCTCTATTAAAGGTTCGATGCATCACATTTCTCCGATTTTCACTATACCTTCGGACGCTCGAGAGCCCTTACTCGACTTCGTGAGAAGGTACGAAGTAAGCTTATTGAGCAGAAATGACTTTAAGGATCCAGATGTCAGTTTGAGGGGTTACTCCCAGAGTTTATTCACGGAAGGCTAGAAGACAGATTGTTAGATATGGAGCTGGTGACTACCTGCATTAATCGAATGACAAGTGGGCCCCTTCCCTCGGAGAGCATGTTTCTGTTTTTCAAGCAAAAACATTCGCTATCCTGAGAGGCAATTGAATAAAAGTGAAGGGAAAAACATATAGCTATTTGCAGAGACAGTCAAGCTGCGCTGATGGCGCTGCCGACTATTTGGAAAATTGCTCAGCAGTGCAGATTCAATAGAGTGCATCGGCTCTGGGTACCGGGACACTGTGGTGTTGAGCGAAATGAAATTGCTGATGCCATTGCAAAGCAAGGTTCGAGGCTGAACCCGCCTTGAGTTTGCCGACCGCATCTGCACATGCCATTCTTCGGAAGTGGGTAGTTGATGATCACAAAGATAGATGGATAACTTCTGATTAGGGCATTAATCCCGAGATTGAAGTGTTAATCTCGATTAGATTAATCTCGAATAGATTTCGGGACTAATCTCGAATAGATTTCGGGATTTTATAAAAAAAACTATATTAAGGGAATTCAAACAGATATATTGGCTTATTCGTCTGGGGGTGTATAGCGGCGGTATCAATTGGCAATCTAGTTTTTATAGAGACAACAATGGATCGGTTCGCTTATCTAAATATTTTGAAGACTAATATGAAGCAAAGCGTTCAACAGTTGGGGCTTGATGACGACTTCTGATTCCAGCATGATAACGAACCCAAGCAAGGGGCATATAATGTAAAGCTTCGGTTTTATTTCATCATTGTAACGAGTTCTACATCACAAACCTAAGTTTTTTCCATGAAACACCAGTAAACTCCTAAAACTCCGTGCAGACAAATAATAATGAGAAACAATTAAACCCTACATTTTTCCTCTGATTCGAAAATGGCGAACAATAATTATCTGGACCAAGTCCAATCTGTTTAGTGATCGAATCATGACCTGAATCGGTGCTCCTGAAAAGTTGCTTCACGTTGACGTTGTTCGATTTGCTGATTCGGACGGACAAATGCATTTTACTGGTTCTTACATAGCAGCTTATTTGCTCGACACTGGTCGTGTTGTCTCCGCCGATAGTCGCCAATCCTTCCTATCCGCACTGAGTGTAGTAACAATGACGAGAACAGTTGTTTGCATGCTCCTCGGATCGGATCCCGGCGGCCGGATGGATTAGTCAGCTCAACACCAAGCAAGCAGCCCAACCAAATGTTCCTTTTGAATCTCGAAAGACGCTACACACTGGAATCGCAGAAAACGAAGAAGCAGAAGAACTGAACGAGGTTCCTATGGGCCGTTGGAGCCGCCGAGATAAAATCAGTTTCATGTAAAACTCAATTTAAAAACGAAATGGATAGGCAGCGTGTGAGAAAAAGCAGCATTATCCTGGTGAATCCGAGCGGTATTTCATTATAACACCTTTCTGTGTTGAGTTCATGGCGTGTTTCTTGTTGTTTTCTGTCGTCCCGTTCGGGCTGCGCTGCGACTCAACTCGCTTGGCCTGGCAAAAGAATCGAACGGAATGTGATACATATAATGTGCATGAGGTGAGCACTTATGCTTGTGGTCATGGCTGTAGTGCATACCATGGTTCTGTTCGCGGCACGGTATGCAACCGCAAGTTTGTGGAGCTGCGGACGTCAAAAGTGGAAACACACAAGCCCATCTTTGGTACAATGTAGTATTTATAAAAGTTCTCGGAATAAATAAATACCGGCCCAATGGCACATTGCATATAAATAAGGTGCTAAGCGGATTAAAGATCCCTCGTTACATATAGCATATTCGAAACAGTCAGTCGGCTTGGCATCAATGCGTTTCGCCCTGCTACTCCGCGGTGAGGTGGCGGGCCCTTAGTGCTTGTCGTCTTGTACTTTTCACCATATTTTCGTATTTGTTCCCAATCGACGCCGCAGTTGCAAGCAAGTTGCACCAAGCGCTGCTTATTAGCTAGCCTTTCGCCGATGGCGCGCTCTACAAATCCATATTTTTCGCACAAAAGGTCGATCAGCCCCATAGCCACGGCTTGGCCGTTGGACAATAAATTCGAAGTTTTCAGGCATGTCTCATTTGTTATAAGACTTGTCGTTACCATCATCGTCGGCGGCTCCGTGTAGTTGTCGGTTGGTGTCGCTGCGTCTTGAGGAATGCATTCATCCTGCGGTGAGGCGAGGAGTCCGACAAGACGGGGGATGGTAATGTCGGCAACAATCGAAATCTGACCAATGGACATTTTTCGCTTTGGAAACAGTCTTAAATATTCGTTTTATTCATTAGGCTGGGTGAGAGGTGAGCATTGGCAATACATTATGTTTGAAGGTGTTTGAATGGCCAATTTAGCCTTCCAGCATTCGGAGCTATATTTGACCGTAATAGCTTGATTATGGGTGCATAGTATTGGTCTTAATGATGTGGAGCATAGCATTTTTCGAGCTGCCTGGTCATTAAATGTTTCAAACAAATGTTAAATAGCATTTTTCCCAAGCAAAAAAAACATTCACTCAATGAGCTTAAATTCAGTTTCATTGTGATGATGGTGAATCACGCCACCCGGTTATAACAATCAATGAAAATTAGATTTATCGTCGGTGTCCACTTTTTTTAATAAATAGTTGCCATCACTTACGGATCATTGTGATCATTATACGAAACGTGCCATTCATTTGTCAATTGCATTAACGTCGCCACGAACGATTCATCATCTACTTAGCCAGTCTGGAGCAACACTAGGGAGGTTTGGATAAGGTTGATACTTGCGTTGATTGCAAACTGTTATCATTTTGAGTATTTGCCTACATAGGTTCATACGCTTTGACTAGTAAGTTTCAGGAATGAGTCTCCCAAATCGCCTGCGTTAATTGTTTCTTAATGTTTTCATTTTTCGTACCTTGGTAGTATTATAATGCAATATGACACTGAGTTTTATCGCGATCTGCTATTTATTTTGTTGCAAGAGTCAGTAGCAGAAGTGGGCGCAATAGTGTCTGGCGGTTTTTACTATTTTCTTTAAACAAAAAAAAAATATTTCTGCTTCTAGTTTTATTTTTCAATTTCCACGAAAAACAACAACAACAAAACATTCCAACCAGCACAAACAAATAAAAGTTTATTATAAATAAATTAAATGATGCGCCATTTAAAGAGGGTGCATATAACGGCATGCGTTACGTATTTCTGCATTTTCATTGTTATTCTAGCTCTGGAGTGTGATAAGGATTTCTATTGAAAATGTGTTTATCATTTGGACTGATCAGTAGTAGTAGAAATAAGGAGTTTATTTGAAATTGGTCGGCGAACAACAATTGAAGAGTGTGCGCTCATTATTGAACAAACGAACACAAAAGAAATAGCGGACATCACGTACAAATCAAACTCTACAGTCCAGTACACAATTGAACAGTTTGTTCATGAAAATCGCATAGAAAATAAGCGTAGAACGGCGCCCAGCAAAATATTTCCCCTTCTGATTCACGCTGAATTGGAGAGCAGGCGAGGTTTTCTTCCCGAACTCAGCGCAGGAGGTGGAATTTTTTTTTCACAAGAAGTGTAACCCAGAAACCGCACGAAAAGTTTTAACTTATTCGAATTTTAAGGGAAGAGTACCCAGTAAAAAATCTTACATTAGGTGCGTTTTTTTGCTCCCCTTATCCATAACAGAACAATGCAGACGCATGGGAAACAACAACTTCTGTTATGGAAATGGGGAGTTGTTGTTGTTCCCAATGCGTCTGCATTGTTCGGTTGTACACTGAAAAAAATCCACATAGCGCCCAGAGCCATGTAACATAGCGCATTATTTATGGCCCCATACGCCATGTACATAGTACTCTGAGCCATGCTATATGGCTCCCAGCGCCATAATGTCTGAATCTACATAGCGCGTGGTCCCATGTTACATGGCGCAGCATTTATGGTGCCACACGCTATGTACATAGTAGCCTGAGCCATGCAGTATAGCTCCCAGCGCCATAATTACATGGCGCAGAAATTATGGCCCCACACGCCATATTACATAGTACCATGAGCCATGTAATATGGCTCATGGCACTACAATTATAACTCGCAGCCATGCTGTGTGAGGAGATGAATAAATATCAGCAAGCTTCTTGAATATAGGAGAGGATATGATCTTTGATCTCATTAATCCCTTGGGAATTTCTATCACCTAATTCTATCGATAGAATTCTATCACCTAACATCAAGTGTCTACCTCCAAATGCTCCGAACTGAGAAGGTTCGTGGCCTTTTTGTTGGTTGCAAACTGGATCATCTTCAGATGCACTGAAAAACACATAGCGCCAGACGCCATAATTTATAGACTTCTGGCGCCATGTACATAGTCGATTTCGGTTGATTTGTGATAAAATATAGCGCCACACGCCATAGTACATAGGAGCAGACACTATGCTTATAGCCCTCCACGCCATACAGTATAGTCCTCCACGCCATGCACTAAAGTTCTCCACGCCATGTAATATAGTCCGCCACGCCATGTACATGGCGTGGAGGACTATAGTACATGGCGTGTAGGCCTATGTACTTTTCGCCATGTATTATGGCGTGTGGCGCTATATTTTGATATGATGCTTGGTACATTATTAAAAAAATGATGAACGAAAAACAAACTGCTTCACAAATGTCCTTTTAAATAATATATTTCTCCAAAAGTCTTTGGACGCCGTGAAATTAGAAATTTTGAGTGAGAGAAAGGTTTGCTAAAAATTGCTATAGGAACCATGAGAAAGTTCTTCTCTTCTCCCATAGCCCAGGTGAAGTACAGGCGGCTTCACCGATTACCTTGTCCTATTTTCGACCCATTCATATACCGTTTCTAAACAACTCTCGCTGCCATATTTTGACAGAGACATGAAGCACATACTCCTATCATAAATTATCAGACTTCCATACGAGTAGAGTGCAGTTTTGGTTACGAAATAATTGGTAGCCAAACAAAGTCTATTTCACATTCACTTATTTGTTTCACTTCATTTCCAACGAACCGGCTACTTTATGTCCATCCCGATATAGATACGCATTAAAAACTGAATTCGCAACAAACTTCGCTTTCCAGGCGACAGTAGTGTGCGTGGAAGGAGCCAAGCAAGCGGCTGTCTCTGTGGGTGCAACCATTTTTGCACCTAATCTGCCCATTCGGCGCGACTATTCGATCTATGCAGTAAAAGCAATTTATTGCTATTTTTCACTTTGTTCGAGTTTTTAGTATCGCCAGCGGCCCAAGATAGACTTGCAGTTTATGAATCATAGCGTGGTCAAGCTTGGGTCAACGATCGATCTTTATTAGCCATTTTACTTAAATGTAGATACGGCGAGCGAATTAGCACTAACATTACAGTCGTGTAAGCTAGATACTCGTCGTATCGTATTTGCGCAAGGCTCGCGTCCGAGACCGGGTCGCTCGATCTGTCGCTATTCGAGTTCTAGGCTTGGCTCGCGAACTGGCTGGCGTCTCGACTTGGCATTCGATAGCTGCCCATAGCCAAGCTGAACTAAGCTGAATGGTAATGGGGAATATGGTGCAGATTCTGAACAGACGTTCGGAATGCAATCTGAAAACGCCATACCGGTCCGGCCGTGCCTCCATTTCGAGTGATGCTGCGGTGGAAGGCGAAAAGCCAGGAATGCCAGTTAGTCGACTTGTTTCATTGTTCCCTTATATGATAGGTTTCGAGTCATGAACGTAGAGGACCTTAGAGGTCCTAGGAACTGCGATCGAAATTATGGACTGGCTAGACCCTATGATTTATGTGCGGAATGGATTTTTTCGTTTCCATTTTATTAGGTGTATCGATTCGAGCCATGTAGTATTAGACTTACAATTAATGGGGTTTAGATGTTAAGTCATGCGATTCAGTCCCATTTTATCGCAAACACGACTTAGTTAAGTGTACAGTGTCAGCGATTGTACGAACTAGATATGACACATCTAGAATTCTTTAAAAACTAGCTATTACAACCGACCCTGTCAAGTAAAGTTTGCGCAAATTTTGTTGTTGTTTTAATAGAAAACGGTATAAATGTCTAGATGAACAGTCAGTCGATTGAAAGGGGTGAGGATGACCTTCCACAATAATATAAAAATATTTGGAGATGGAGGCGCAGGAGATGTAGTTTTCTTTTGGGAATGTATGAAAATTTTAAGAAAACAATCCAATTTTCACCTCCGCTTCCAGCGCTTTCACTTAATCAACAGAAGGGAGTCAATCGCCTACTATCCACCCCCTCCCATCTAAGCGACGGTCCCATAATCTAGACATTCACTGAATTTGGGCTTATCTTTTTCTTCAAAGGAATAACCCAACTTTAATGAAGATTTGCGGTTGGCTCTTCTTGGCCCCTCCTCTACACACCGATTCATGGCAAGGTACATACTTACTTTCATACCTTTATTTACCGAAATTCACTGTTTGCCTTCATGCATTCCAAATTTACTTCTCAATGAAATAAAACTCTTGGATATTTACTGGAATATCGAAATGGGTTGCGTGCATCCAACGACGGACGGGGGCCGCATGTCCAGACCATTATTCCTCCCGCTCGAAGCGTCGAAGAAGACGTTGATTGCTTGTTGACACTCTGACATTCTGTGTACACAAGATTCACTCAAAAATCAATAAGGCATGACACTTTTATAGCTATGTACACAGAACATACTATCTGACAAAACGAAAGTGTTAACCTGTTGTGCTTATCGCGCGGTGCGGCGCTGTGAGACGGGATGCGAGACGGTGCTCAAGGCGCTGCTCAAAAGTCATTATTCTATTTGGGCAGTGTCACATTTTGACTCGATTTCGGTGCCGTCGCTATTATTATTTGCTGTTGTTGGTGCACCGATAAATTATCGTTATTGTTGATAAGCTGGCAACTGTTTGTGAAGAATAAATAGGGGTGCCGGAATTGTCCCGGCCCGGGCAGGGGAGCGTGATCGGTGTGATCGAATTGAAAACAGTCGAATTGTTTTTTGCCGACACAGAACAATGCAACTACCCGCATTATCGGAAAAAATTAATACGAGTCGTTGCCTATTGTCTGCAAGTTTTGACCATCAGTGATTTGAGACAGTATCTTCGAAATCCATGTGTTTTGCAGCCCCCTGGGAAGATTAAGTATTACTTTGGAGAGCAATCTGTTGAGTTCTCTCGGAGACACAGTAGCATCCAGCGAATCGAAGAAGTTGCGGTCGATAATTTTGGTATGGAAAATTTTTCTGGCTCCGAATTTGACATTTTCCTTTCTACTTTGTAAATTCTCCAAGAATACCAAGCAAACCGGCGACACACATGTGGAACAATTCATATCCGCTTGAGAACACATCTTGAATCGCAAGCAGTAATCGAGCTAACGGCTTGTCTACAGTTCCACACATTAGAATCAAATTAATAAAAAAACCGAATCACATTTGAGCCATCGAATTTACCAATTTATATATAATGTCTTTGAAGCAACAGCAGCAGCCTATTTACCTAGTCGATTGTTCCAAATTCAGTGTGCGTACATAGAATGCTAGATGAAGGCAGCCAAAAGGCAACGAAGCGAGCAATGGAAATTCAATTCTTCAATATTATTGCGATTTAGACTATTGGAAATAAAGTGTGCAAGCAATGCAAATTAAATGTCTGTCCGTCGATGATTCAGTTCGCTGCGAATAAGTTCGCCATTACTGCGTAGTACGTACAGTTGCGATCAATATGGTAGTCATTGATTGAGAGAATACTTTGGAATGTAGCGGTTGCTAATGATGATTTTGTTGTTGGTCCAGAAGTGTGGGAGAGGAGCGAGAGGGCTGAGGGTCTACAGATACATGTTCGAAAATAATAATGTATCAGACAAAGCAGCTCCACTCTAAATAATGAGCCTTAAGCAAGGCAGTAGCATTCAACAGAATGCGACAATTCAGATTTCTGTACTATGAACAATTATATACATACACTCAGAGTCATAAGTTTACAAGCAACCAATAAAAAAATGTTATTTAGAATATTTTTCCAAAAGTCAACAAATTAGCAAACTCAGTTTTTATTTTTCTGATGAAATATTCAATGCACAGTGTCGACGCCAAATTTTTTTGCACGTGTTCGTAAAACAGCCGAGATAACAGTACTTTTGTTCTTCAGCGTAACATAACAAACAATCAAAAGTCTACAAGCGGTCATTATTGCTGCGATCTTGCGAGCATGCAGAAGGTAATTTGCTTAAAATTTTGATTGCATTTTCTTGATATCTTAATTGATCAGATAGCTGGAATAAAAACTCTTGTTAAAGCTTAAAGGAAAGAAATAAGTGTCGGCGAGAAGGAAATCATCATTAAGCTCTGGAAGGAAGGGAAGACAAACCGAGAAATTGGACAATTGGTTGAAAGATCACACTGGTCAGTGTATACCATAGTAAAAATACTTAAAACTACCGGAATTATCACGTCAAAACCTCGTTCTGGTCGCCCACCGAAGCTGACGTCCCGTGAAAACCGCTCAATATTGAATGCAGTGTCGAATAATCCACGCTTGACTGCATTGCAAATTGCAAATGATGTTCAGGAAAGATTTGCCGAAAGTATTTCTGTCGTTACTTCACGACGAATTTTGAGACGGTCTGGTTTTCATGCTAGAGTAGCACGAAAAAAAAACCGCTTATTTCTGTAATCAATCGAAAAAAGTTATCGCAAAGAAATATTTAAATATGCCTGAAGAGTTCTCTAACACCGCGCTTTTCTCCGATGAATCGAAGTTCTGTATTCTCGGTGTAAAGGGACGAAAATTAATATGGCGTAAGCGAGGAGAAGCATACAATAAGAACAATCTTTACCCAACGGTAAAACATGGAGGTGGTGGAGTGATGGTTTGGGGTTGTATGGCAGCCAATGGTACGGGCAACCTGGAGTTTGTGGAGACAACGATGGATAAACATATATATTTAAATATTTTAAAACGTAATATGCAATCCAGTGCTGACAAATTGGGACCCCAAAGATTTTTTTTATTTTCAATACGATAACGACCCCAAGCACACTGTGGAAATTGTGCGCACTTGGTTACAAACAATTACACACGCCTTCGCAATCACTAGATTTAAACCTCATTGAGCATTTATGGGCGCTATTGGAAAGAAAAATACGCAAACATACTATTTCAACAAAACAACAGCTCAAAGACATAATATTAAAGGAGTGGGCGGAAATAACAGTTCAGGAGACCAGTAAACTTGTAGGTTCGATGAAAAACCGTTTATTGGAAGTTCTTAAGCGTCACGGCTATACGACTAGCTATTAAATTATATGAAAAATTCAATTTTAACATTCTAAAACTTCTTCATAATTATTGCTTGTAGACTTTTGATTCTTTGTTTTGCTACCCAGAAGAAAAAAAGTACCGTTATCTCGGCTGTTTTGCTAACACGTTGAAAGAAATTTGGCGTCAACATGTAACTTTTATTATTGTTTAAGAAAAATCAAAATTGAATTAAATCAAATGATTGATATTTAAAATACATTCTTACGAACCCTTTTTTATTGGTTGCTTGTAGACTTCTGACTCTGAGTGTATGTGTCTCCAGCATATGGTAAAGTGAGAACAGTGCAACAACAATTTGTCTATTCATGTGATACTAAAATTGCATTTTACTATCAAACTGCCAAATTACAAGCTGTGATTTGAAAGTACGGTGAAATCTGCCTTCCAATGTAAACTTTCGAATAAGTTAGTCTCAATTAAAGGAACACCTACCTGATGACGGCATTGGACATGAAAACCAAATTTTATTTTCCAAAAATTGCCCCAATATTAGTAATAATACGCAATCAAAAACCAGACGGTTTTTCAAGCAGCATAAGAAACAGCAATATTATAGTAAACAAAATACACTGATTATCAAAGAAAAGTAGAGAAAATGTGAAGATCCAAACATGCTCTATATCACAACCAACTTGTATTGAAATCCATGTAAGACTTTGATGCGATGACAGCATGGGAAGCCAGAGAGTAGAAAGGTTTCCAGGACTACCGCCCGCATGAATTTATTAAAGAGCGCTCTACGTAGAAAGCTTGGTCGAATTTGTCAAGTATGTTGCTGGTTCTGTGGAGGATGGACAATAAGATGACGTTTATCTTTTATCCCAAAGACTCGTGGACCATTTTTGTTCGTTTTGTTCATCAATTACCTTACCAGGTGTTTCAATTTCATTTCTCTCTTTCACGCAGATGGCCATAAGCACCTTACGTCTTATTTCATCTATTGAAAACTGTCTGCTAATTGCTGCTTAGTGCTTGGTGTACTGTGATCTCACTTTGCTTTCATGTGCCCCAATGTCTTGTTATATCCTCTACTATCTACTTTGGCTACACACTTTTTGGAAGTTTGTTGTTCGATGTGGATCAACACAAAAATCTTGGAGTCATATTTGATCCTTGTCTGAAATTTTATCAACGTATACAACAGGTTTTGGATTTCTGTGCTGTTTTTGTAACTTAACCTTTTAACTAGTTGCCTTTGCGGAATAATTATATCATAAGCCTAGTAGACGAAATTAAACGTCAAATCCTATACAAAATGAGCTTTTGATATGATCGGGGAACATCTCGTTCGTTGTTCAGAACATATACTCCGGAAACGAAAATGTTAATAGATGGCACTAAAAGGCGTCGCTAAAGCCATCAGTGGGTTAGGGGGAATAGCATGTCGTATAAGGTTGGCTGCCTTTTTAGTGTATTATGTTGGCACAAGGCGGCGCAACTGATATGACATATTGAAGTATAAATATTGCTACCTTGGTTTATGGAGTCATTTGTTTTGCACTTCATAGTGATCGTAAAAACAAAAAGAGAAAGTGAACATGGAAGTGAATCAAAAACGGCTTCTTTTACTATACGAATTTAAATTAGAGCACAACGCAACGGAAGCAACGAGGAATATCAACAGCGCATTTGGGCCTGATACAGTTAGCGAACGAACCATTCGGCGGTGGTTCGAAAAATTTCGATCCGGAGATATGGACCTTGGAAGTGAGCCACGTGGACACCCAGGACCATCGATCGATAACGACGAGTTGCATGCATTAGTGGAGTCTGACTCCCGCTAAATAAAAAGGGATCTTGCCGAGAAATCAGGCGTTCACAATTCGACAGCTTGCCGCCGCTTGCAACAACTTGGAAAAGTGAAAAAGCTTGACAAATGGATTCCGCATGATCTTACCGAGCAAAACATGACGTGTCGAATGGAGATTTCAAGTTCTCTTCTCTCCCGCAACAAAAAGGAACCGTTCTTGCACCGAATTGTGAGCTGCGATGAAAAATTAATTTTATACGATAATCGTCGCCGATCGGACCAATGGCTAGATGCCGATGAAGCGCCAAGACACATGCCGAAACCAAGCCTTCATCCAAAGAAAATAATGGTAACTGTTTGGTGGTCTGTAGCTGGAGTTATCCACTATTCGTTCCTGCAACCTGGCGAAACCATCAATGCTGAGAAATACTGTGCTCAACTGGATGAAATGCATCAGAAATTGATAGTTCAACGACCTAGGCAATAGGGTTGGAGTGATACTGCTTTATGATAAGGCACGACCTCATGTATCGAGAACAACGGTCCAAAAATTAAACGAGTTGTGCTATGAGACTCTTCTTCACCCTCTATATTCACAAGACCTCTCATCAACAGATTACCATTTCCTTAAACATTTGGATCACTTTTTGACAGGAAAAATATATAATAATGAAGCTGCTGTCAAAAATGCCTTCGAGGAGTTTCTTCGAACCAGAAACTCGGACTTCTACAAAACTGGAATAAATGTACTTGTATCTCGTTGGGAAAAGTGTGTTGCATCTATTGGTACCTATATTGATTAAATAAATTGTCTTTATAAAAAGTTACAGCTGTTTAAAAATTTATTATTAATTCGGCCATTTAATCTGCAGCAACCTAATATATTATTGGGTGTACAAGTAAGTTTTAAAGGATTGCCAACAGAGGCAGCATAAAAAATCACTTGTTTTAACGAATTTTTTTTTAGAAATATGGATAGAGCAAATTTATTTAAACCTTTTGTACATTATTAATTATCATTTCAATGACATTGTGTAATTTTTTTATGTGAAAATATCGACAAACAACCCGGTCACAAAGGTTTTTCAAGAACGTCTTTGGAAAAAGACAATTTGCGGTGTAAAAAAATATAAAACTTATCGTTGGGGGAAGTATTTTACATGTAGAAAATGTGTGCTAAGTTTGAAATGAATCGGCAATTTGGTCGGACTTTTCAAAAATTGTTTTGAGAAAATGACTACTAAGCTCCGAGCTGTCGGAGCAACAATGATAGAGGAGATGGGACTTAGTATTCAATAGCTTCGAGAGTTTGAAATGTTTAACTATAAGATAAGACAAATTTTTTTTTCATAAGAACTAGCCCTTACTCCCTCCTTAATTTAGGAGAGTCAGACACTTGTTACCTATTTTGCTATATGAAAAAATATCTGAATAAGTGCCAGCGACACTTTTTTAGCACTGTAACCAAAAGTATATTCTGCATATAACTGTTCCACTTAACGATTACCACAGCCTGTGACATTTCGTTTTTTTTCCAATAACAGCACCGGAAGATATACGGATGGAAATACTTCTGGGGTTGCCATCCGAAGAATTTCTAAAACTTAACTGAACTATATATATGTTTGTCATATGAAAATTTAATGTTGACATCAGTTGGAACGGAAATAGTCAAAATGTAACTTTTTGCTAAAACCACAGCCCAAAGGATACTTGTCAAAAAGTATATACGTTGGAACTGATAGGGGTAGACAAATTTTTAGGGATACCGCTCGTGAAAAATTCAAAATTTTTTAAACTTAAATGTTTGGTGTCAATATTCACCACAAGATTATTATTGCTTACAAAATCATTATCATTAGAAAATGTTATGGTAGCATATCTGTTAAAGAAAATATGAAATAAATTACCATAGGTTACAGCCCTAGCCTAATTTTTCAATTTAAATCCCACCAAATTTGACTTGCTTTAAGGTCTATCTACTGTTTGAAATTTGATATAATCTGATAGCTGCATCGGTAGTTATAGGGCGAAATGTATTTATTTCGTTAAATATTTTTTTTGAAAAAAAAAACACGAAAATTTACATATTTGAAAATTTATTCACAATTTTCTCTTTTTGCGAATATAATTCGAATAAATCAATTACAACAATTCAACCTAATTAATCTAACAACGATATTCAATTGAAAAATAAAACGAATGCGAACTTCAAATGAAAATAGCGAAAAAAAGCAAAAAGAGCAACGAAATAATTTATATCTTGCAAAACGAATAAAATCAAACTGATCAAGAAATTGCAATTTATAAATCAAAGAAAATTATTACTATTTATTTTACAAAAAAGTTTGAGCATCGCTGTTGGAATGTGCTAAACAATTTCATATTCCATCGTCAAAATTTTTTGCTGTGTTCAATGAGCTGCTCTAGTTTGAACTAACTTGAGATATCCCAGCAAAATATGTTTCAGGAGTAATTCGGTTGCTTGCCCGAAGTTGCCCTGATTTGTGTTTAATGAGTCTCTTTAAGTTGAACTAGAGCAATTTAAAGCACGATTTTTGCTCTACCTTTTTTGGTAAAGCAAGTTCTATTATTCGAGTGTCATGTGACGCAAATTTCAGCAGGCTACGACGGTAACAATAGAGTCCGGGCAATGGAGTCGCAGGTGGCAGAGCTTCAGGAGGAATCTAGGTGAGTTGCGACACTAAGGGATATTTCTCGATGGCCACTGACGGTTATTTCACGATGACCACTGCCACAGACTTGCCAATATTTTCAAATAACTTCTATCGGGCTTGATCCTACCAAATATCAAAATATGTTGTAAATTTCCACTGGATCTGATTATCAGGTCGTATGTTCTTGCGAACACAAATCTCAGGTGCTAAAAAAATTTAATTTGGTGAAGGGTTACCATTATTGTCAGATAAGGAATTTTGAAAATTTGAAACTGACTATATAAGTAAATTAGCAAAAATTTTTCATAAAAAAAAACCAACCATTTTCAGGAGACTGGATGGTTTAAAGGATTTCTGTTAATTTACTTAGTGTAACTACAGGATTGCCTGCAGATTTATCAAAAGCCCCACAAGCGTTTTTCGTGGCTATCAATGTGCTCTGTAAATTTCGTAATGATCAGATGCCTCGTGGGTCTGAGTCTCTCTCTCTCTCTTCAACTCGAAATGTTACGGATTTTCTTTGCCTACTTTTAGGCACTTCGCGCTCGCATATGATTGAAACTTTTCAAAACATTATCGAAACCAAACTAACTTTCATTCCCTTTGCTTATTTTTTTCCGAATACCCTCTTTCTACTAGAAAGTTACTAAAACACCAGCTGCCGCCAAAGGATTAAAGATATTTTATATTAAATTCAAATATATCCTATGATGGGCACCATCAATATCTACTGGAAATTTCAGTTCGATTGAATAACACCACCTATGTTTTTGGTAATTTATCGGTAAAAAAACACTTTTTATGAAAATCAGGAATACTCTATTGAAACCATTTATCCCTGGCCTTCACTGAGAATCTAAGAAACTTCAGCGGCATTGCAGATGTCGGTGGATAAATCGAAGAAAAAAAGCGAAACGCGTCAGAAACCTATTAAATTTCATCCAAGCGAATATCGTCTCGTCTCGCTAAAAATATGAAAATCATACATATTTGAAAATTCGAACAAATGTTCCATGTCATCTATTCTGATTTTCATAAACGCACTTCCGCTACACTCACTCACGTACAAGTCGAAATGGATGGAAACTTTTTTGAAAGTTTTCCCGGCCTAGAGACAGACGATCGGTATCGCATCGAATATTGTCTCGAAATATTGCCTATAAGCCCACAAGCTGTCCGGTTCAATTAGAGGTAATTGCATTCATATTGAAGTGACCTGATCCTATCCGTTATAATTTGTGACATGCGAACAATTTTCAATCAAATCAAGAGAAGAATTTCTGCTCGAAAATTACTTTCCGAATGCAACAGAAATAGCATCAAGATTTGCAAGTTATTCGTAACAAAGTATTTTGTGACAGTTGAGAGATTAAATTTAAAACAGAATTTTAAGAATCAAACTTGTCCTAAAGATAGTTTAGTTCGCGGAATGACGGCGCCGAAAAGTCGTCACATAAAAATATCGGACGTGGAGGAAAGACTATGTGGTTTTTGTCAAACGTAAAGTCACGTTTGTGATATTTTGGTAGTTTAGTCGCATCGCTTGTAATTCGATGAATAGTTTCAGCATAATTGTGGAAAACTTTCGGAGAGGCATTATTCGAAACAATTTTATAAAAGACCAATATGTGCAGCTTTCGATGGCTGTTACCAATTGGCAAAAGTGCAATATTTCCCGTAGAATACAATATATTGATGTTTGATTTTATTCAGTGACGATAGTATATGAAGCGGGCAGAATATATGCTTTTAATATAACTGAACTAGAGCACGGGCGTAAATAGTTTGCCCCAAAAAAGATGTCAATAAATTGGACGATCAAAATTAAATTTAAAAGAAGAGCTATCTAAAACTTCGAGAATTTAGATATTATTCTGATCTCTATCACTTCGTAGGAGCTTTTGTTTTTGAAGAATGACAGTAGCTATCGCTTCTTAAAAATTTCAGAAAATACTGACAAAGTGCCTGAGTGCCGTATTACAGCCAAACTTTATCAAAAGGCATGTACTACTGTGATCCGATGCCTGCATCGAAAGTAGAGCTGCGAACCCAGGAAATTTGTCCCCAAATCTAGGGAAATTGGATTATATATTTTTTTAGAATGTCGTATTCACAGTCAAATTTGGATTTCAACCCAAATGATAGGCAATTTTTTCGCTCAGCATAATGTTGCATTCCGACTTATCGATAACTTTGTTCCTGTTTTAAAATCTAATTTTTCGGATCAAAGTGCATTGAAAAAACACCAAGCGGTAAACCCTATAATTCATATGTACATAGCCAGTATTGTGTAGGCGCTATGTATTATAGCTTTCAATGCCATGTATTATTGAATCCCATTGTCATGTGATTCAGTCTTCAATGCCATGTATTATGTCTAACTACGCCATTTATTATAGCCCCTAACGCCAAATGTTCTAGAAATTAGGCATAAGCGTTTTGCGCTATAATATATGGTGCTGAGGGCTATAATATATAGCGTCTGCTCCTTTGTATTTTATACAGCGAGCAATATACCCCTTTTCACCATCACCGATGCAAAATACTTTACACAATACATTGTTTTTTGATTGGCAGTCGACGATAAGATGTGGCAATTGAAGCTATATTACATAGCTCAGGTTACTAAGTAATATAGCGGGTGGGATCATAAATAATGTGGAGTGTTACATAAGGCTGTGCACTATGTGAATTTTTTTCAGTGAATAAGCCTTTGTATATTGTAAATAATCCTTTGTGTGTTGTACTTTTAGCTAGCAAAGCATGCTTGAAACTGCTTCAAGCATAATACATGACTGCTCACAGGAACGAAGACGTGTTTCCCAGAAAACCTCGCACACTTCAATAGAATAACGTATTTGTATTTTGATCAACTTTTAAGAACCGAATATTTTTGTAAATCCACAGTATTCTGGTTTAAGACACAAAAGAATAATTGGTGTCAAAGTATACCTAATAACGCCCAGAAAGATATTCGCGAGTCAGGACTTAATTTCTCGATCGCTGCTGCTAAAAATATGCAAGAGCGATGTTTTTTTAACGGAGGGAGAGCCAGCAACGTATTTTGAGTTATCGTTTCAAAAGTTATGAAAAGTCATAAGCTAAATTATATATACCTGGCATCTAAAATAAGTATAAAGGCCATTGTTCCAAATATTTACACATTTACACATATTTACAATATACACTTTAGATATGGTTTTGACGAATCTGATTCTTGTTGCGAGGCAAAAAAGTTTGTGGTGGCTAATTTCTGGAGCTGGCCGACATTAGGACATGCCAACAATCAGCGCTAAATGTGCACATAAATAGTTATTGAAAAGTAAATTCAAATACGTGCTACATTAGATGTCGTTTTGCACGCTTTTAATAGCTGCGTATATAATTTCGGGTTCGAAAAGGATTGAGGTTGACATGTAAACGTTTACAGTCTACTAATTTGATCTCAATCCTGTTTGAATGTGGTTTTGTATCCGAAGCTAATCAGCTGTTTGAAATAGTTTTTGAATTTAATTTATTACAGATACACAAGATACACAAAAATCTATCACTGACAACAGGTCAAATCTACTCTAAGATTTGACGAAAGCTCACTCGATCATTGGAACCGCTAAATAAATCTAGGAAATTTACTTCTTTTTTGGTTAGTAACATTGAAAGGAAGTGCAAGGATAGAAATATTTGGATGCCTCACTTGCCAAATCGATTAACTCCATTTTCTGAATTTCATTAAATTTTTACTATCAAAGCACTTAAGAAGCTCCTAACTGTATATATTCAAAACAAATTTCTCTAATAATAAGTATTTAGTGGTGTTAATACCTATTATTAGAGAAATTTGTTTTGAATATATACAGTTAGGAGCTTCTTAAGTGCTTTGATAGTAAAAGTTAATGAAATCAGAAAATGGAGTTAATCGATTTGGCAAGTGAGGCATCCATTTGCTGGATTACCACTTTGAAATTTAAGAAAGTAAAACACTTGCTACTTATTATCACTAAAGGATGCTCATCATATGAAAACTTGATTGAAATTGGTACGAAAATAATGGGAACATTCATTGCTGTGTAGATGCAAAAGTATAAAAAAAAAGTATCACGAGAATGCCATTTTTATCCGATGATTGCGTTGGATAAAAATATTTTCGAGGCTGCAAGCCACAAAATTTCGGAAACTAAAAATTTAAACATTTTATACGAATTTAAACATTTATAATTTATTTCCATTGCAGGTTTGGCTGTTGATACGACAATGGCAAAAATTTCTGGTGCTGGCAACCTTTTATTTATGGGAAAATATGTAAAAAATTACATACTAAAAACGTGACACATATTATCATAGCTGGCAGCCCTATCCTAATTTCGCAACCAAATGACCACCGAATTCATCTAACATTAAAATTTATTATAAACTAATGAGAGAATTTTGCTTTGATCTAATGAATGTATTGGAGATCATAGAACGTGAAGCTCTTATTTCATTGAGAGCTGGCTCAAAATGGCACGATATCTACAGGGATGCCAGCATATTTATTATACTTCTATCAGATTTATATCATACTCAGGACCCATACATTTTGTGTATACCAATTGGAATTGATTTTCGGGTCGTGAATTCTTTCGAACATAAATTTCAAATGCCAAAAAAATCGATTATTTGGTATAGGGTTGCCATTCTTATGCGATCAAAAACTTTGAAAATCACAATTCGACGAGATGAGTAAAGCATAATATTTATCAATCGTTTGCATTTTTGCCTCAACAGCGAACAATTACAGGGTTGCTCGCACAGTAAACAAAATTCACATATGCTTATCTTTTATGCTCATCAATGAGTTCTCTGAATTTCGTAATGATCTGAAAACTTTGGGAGAAGTTATCACAACTCGAATTTTTATAGATTTTTTTTGCCTACTTTTAGGCACTTGGCACCCACATGGGTTAGAACAAATTTCCAGAATAGGATCATAAGTAAATGATAGCCGATTTTCGTTTTTTTTCATTATTTTTCCAAAGTATCTTATTTTCACAGAAATGTAGGGGCAATGGGATACATATATTTGAAATCTTGAACGCTTAGTATAACTATAACTTTCTTTCAAATGAACTTATTAAAAGACTGTTCGAAAAAAAATAAAACTATTGAAAAATGGAGGTAATTCTACTGTGAGCTGATCCAAATTAAGCTCATTAGCCGTTAAAACTGTTAAAACCGATTTGGATATCATTGTATACGGGTTTTTAAAAGAAAAAGTATATTTTTTATTTGATATTAGACCTATTTTTTGAATCGTTTTGTTTTTTCCATTTTCTTTTGTTATCCTAATTTAGGCAGAAATTTTTTTCACCTAACAATGACTAAAATGAGTTTTCTTCTACCGAATAATGTTTTCGAGCCCCACGAAATGACAGCGGGTATGTTTTTTTGGAACGAAGTGTTTACATCAAAAATATTCAAGTCACCATAAAATTTTTGACCAAATTTACTCGAATTAACAGTTGTTTTTTTTACTTTTTCAGATTTACTTTTGACAAAATAGCTTCTCTGGTGTGACTTCTAAATAAGGGTCACATTTTACAATGCAATTCAACTAAATTATACAAATCGCGTCAGAAACTCCAAATCATCTCATTATTAAAATGTGTTATTTCCAAACGGGGCGGGAGCTTGACTAGTCAGTAATTCGAACATCACAAAACAACCCTGTACGACGACCAGATGTCTAGTTTGCTTGGGAAATTCCCGAGTCCCGAAACCTCGACTTTTTCGACTTCATGGCTAGTAATCGTGGTGAGGAAACGCCTGCACCGCAGGACATAAACAACCGGCACTATACCTGTTGACGGATACGTGCCGGGTAGGTAGCTAACTGGCTACCATATAAAAAAAACACATTTCTCGGTTCTCGGATTCCTGACATGAAACCTGGGCAAATCTGCAAACAAAAACACACCGAGATCCGTCCCAACAGTTTATCGTTGCTTGGCAAATTACTATTTGGGTACTGATGTGTGAGGTAAATCACCCTTTTCGGGATGAGTGCGCAAACAATAGATTTTTTTTTAAAAAAAAAAGAACGTATCAAGAATGTTGAGCGGAAAATCGGTGTACATATTGTTGAGCGATATCCAAACCGATACGAGTTGAACTTGAACAAATATGGGCCTGAGAATAGCACCTTCAGGCACGTTTGTAGAGAAGCCGTACAGTTGACCTGGGATTGTGTGCTATTGTCAATTACTCGTCAATTTGCTAATAACGACACTGGGCAGAAAAGTCGTTGAGACGAAATAGAAAATGAATCGATGAATGAATGTAATGAGTTTCTGCATTATTGTGGATAAGTTTTGAAGCGAAAATCAATTACACGATGAAATGAGCCTGGTCTCATAAGGAATTGGCAATGGGATTATTTCAAAACTGATCGTATTTGGTAGCGGCAATGTATTGTTAGCAGAAGTAGACATGTTGTGTAGCACTATATGATCAGTGGGAATCTTTCGATCAGTTAAAATGTCGCGGAGATCGGTGTTAAGATTGACTCTATGAAAAGTTTACTATTTTTTGTCCACTTCAATTAGATTCCTGCTATTTCAATGAGAAAAAAATACTCAAAATCGAAATTTGACGCAATACAATTCATTTATAACTCTAGAAATGTGATTATAATGTGCAAAAACAAAAGCTTAAGATTTTCATAATAAAGTTGCCTTTTTCTAGAGACTTTCACTTGGAAAAATCCAATATGCTGTGCAAATACTAACCATGGGCGACCCCGCCAAACATGCAAATAGTATACTTTCCCACGACCAACCTCCTTACTCGAGCAGTAATGAAGGGAATTTCCCACATCCCACGCCAAATGTTTACGACGGCACACACGTAAATCGACTTAAGGACTCGGAAAAACCAATAATTAGGGCAAAATTTGTTTATAATCCGTGCTATCCCAAAGCAATTAGCTCGGTCAATTTGTTTGACCTTTGCATAAATATTGTTATTAATAGGTTTGTTTGGGTTTACTGCCGACTATATGATTTTTAATATTTGGAAAGGTCGAGAGGAATGTTTTTAACTTTGAAAATATTTAATTTTTGGAATTATATTATAGGTTTAAAATAAATGCTTGATTTCTTCTGTTTGAAATTGTCATATTTTTAATATCTCTTAAAACTATGATTGTTTTAAAATGGCTTAAGTGTTTTCAAATAACATATTATGAAATTTTATTTGAAACCTAGATATTAGTCCGAACTAACGCAGCACTGATAATCAAAGTTCAAACCAACAGAATTGTTTTTTTTTGTTCATTAAATCTTCTGTATCACTTACAAAACTCCACATAGCGCTCAAAAAGCTATAAACAAAATTAATTCAATTTTCAGTCTGGCTCAGTTAGTACTTTTGTTAGTCAACTGAACTTTCTCATCGACTTTCCCAAAACAATCTAGCCGGCATCCAAATATTTTCGTAAGCAGCCAACCCAAATCATTGCTAGCCATCTGTAAACATTCGTAAGCCTTTGATTGTTCTCAAGTCCCATCTAAATGCGAATAGAATGCCCCATATTTTTTTTTACAGTCGACTTGATCACTACTCCGTCGGTTTTTTCATATGAGTAGAAATCAACGTACATTTTTTCACGTGAGTGGATTCATAGTAGAGTAAACATTGATAAAGTCATTCCATATAATCTCGGCTTAGCCGGGGCTTTGGCAATGAGCGCGAGATATGGGCAAAGTGTATTTTGATTTAGGCGAATCTAATCGAATCAATCAGATCTAAATATCTAAAGCTTCGCGAAAACACAGATGATGAGGAAACGACTGAGAAAAATTAGCGATGTGCATGTACTTACTGACTGGTCTGTTGTTGCGCCGTCCATCGTCCTCGATCAGTTGGGGCATGCTGCGTCTCGAATCCACTCGGACAACATTGTTACACACCACGAACACGAAAATTAACACTAATTCCAATAAAAGCTTCGAAAGGGACACCATGATTTCTGGTTAACTTATCGACCTATCTAGATAGAGGACACACGAGAAAATTTTAAACTTCCGGCGGACTGGCTTAGGCCGGACCGCGTCGAACTGGGAACAAGTGTGACTGCACAAAGTTTAAACTTTCACTAATATTGGCGGGAAGCGCCGCATAAAACACTGGAATCATCGTACGAATTCATCTTCCTGTTTCAGGAGACCAAAATCGAAAATTATTACTAGGCAACTTGTTGACTTCACCGCACTAGCGCCGAGCCACAAATAATAACCAATATCCGTATGCACTGATGCAGATCGGCAGATCTTGTACTGTACACTAGGCACTATCTCGACTGTTGCTCTACTGGCAATGGCAGGCGAACTCCTTTTCGAATCAAATCACTGGCAATAATGAGCGAGGTAGCGTGGAGGCAGAGGCTGAGCGAACTGGCCGTGCAGTCCGTGGAGCAGTAGCGACTAGTGTCCGCACGCGGGGTCGACCGTCGAATAAAATAACGAAATATTTTGTTGAAAGTTCTTTTTATATATCTGCATCTGCGACTGCGAGGCTTGTCGCACTCGGATTCGGATGTGCGACTACAATGTCGACATATGTATTACGTGCACGTATACGCTTCGGAGACCAACACAGTCGCGTTCTTCGGCCGTACGTACATTATGTACAGATGTACGCGCTACGAGCAAATACCTTGTAAGACCGCCCGACACACAATATAACGTTAAACGCGATAAAGTAACCTGCGCAGGCGTAGCTCACCTAACACCGATTACCGCTTTTCTCGGGAAGAGCAGTCCAGAATCTCGAGATGTTGGCAGCCGGCCTCGAGAGAGGTGCCCCGGCCTTGCATCGGTCGGTTTGGGGTGTTGGATGGACTCGTGCAGACTTGCACTCTTGCACTTGGAGTTCTCCGGCGGTGTATTTCTGCGACCTGCCCTAACGTCCGGCACCATGCAGTTTGCGAACTTTCGACGCAAGCCTGCTCTCGTGCCTGCGCACTTCAATGCGCTGCACCGAGCTTTATGTAATCGCGAGTGCAACGCGTGCGCCGTCCTTCAGACCTTTCCCGATGCAACTGCCTTGGCCGCCCCAGCCCCAATGATGTCACTCTATTCTTGTAATCAATTATCGTATTGCCGTTTTTATCGATTAATTGCTGACACGCCAACGACCACTGCGGCTCGTTTGAGCACTGCTGCTTCCCTCTGCCGTGACCGATGGATTGCTGGCTGCCTCGAATACACGGCTACCAGACGCAGTGTTCGCTCCACTGTAGGCTCAGGCTAATTCCCACGGCAAAAGTTCCGTGCAGAAGTTGAAATGCACTTACACTTGTTTTCCACTACCGCCGGGTCTTCACGTGCACTACTCACAACGCGCTAACTATCTTACAAAAAGCCGTTCGCGAAATACCCGTAACAGTTTCGTTCCTCAGTTGGCCGAGATATTGTTCAAAAGTTTGTATATCTGCGGTTTGCTGAAGTGATTATGCTCAACTTGTTTTTCTTCCTCCAATTTTTAAATCTGGCGCGCCGCCGTCGTCGTCGCTGGGACACTGCGGCTGAGTCTGCTTGCGATACACCTACAGATACGACACGAGATAAAGAAAATAACAATTCGTATTTTGTATTATTATGTTCACCTTATCAAGCTTTTCACGCCGTCGCAGCGCGAAAATGGGCTTTGCGGGCGGTGTGGGCGCACTAGTCGATTGATGACGGGGTGCAGCAAGGTTGGCGTGAGGATGAGATTGAGTTCGAGCCTGGAGAAGCACAACCAAACAGACCGAAGATTGAAACGGCCCAGTTTCACGCCACTAGATACGGTTTCAATGCGACCTAGTGGAGGGGCGGGGGAGTTAGCAGGTGAGACTTCTCAACTGCGAAATGCAATTCGATGCGTTAATTGCATACGAGTCACTCGCCAAGCGCATCTATCTTCTCCCGACTCGCAATTTGCAGCTTTTCACGAATCTAGCGGTGCTTGCTGCGGGCAATTATGCAATTCGTATTTGTCGCAAATCGTAAATGTCTCCACCAGAATGACTTGCTCGGATCGAATGATCTGAATTATTCGCGGTGACAGTCTTCGAGGCACTGAAGCGCAAGTGGGCAGAAGTGCGGACGCGGCTTGCGGTGTCTTTGGCCGAGAATTGGCCAGCACGGCTGCGACTCTGGACTACGATTTCCAAGACTCGCACTCGGACCTGACTCGTTTCGCCAACTTCTCAACTTCTGATATCACACCACATTCAGATTTTGCCGCAATACGAAAGATACTCTCAGGGCACGGACGGCACACTCATCGAGCGCACAACCAACAATCTGTATCTGCTGTTTGCACTGCTGCGCTGCGCTACGACTCGTCGCTCCACTCGAAACACCTCCATGTATTCGAAGTGCATTCTTTGCAGTAGTGCTGGCGAACATGAGATGGGCGGGCCAGTTGCAAGGGACTCGTTCCCGTCTCGAGCACAATACTCGTCGAAAGCTGATCGAGTGTAACCCTTTCCCTATGGGGTCATGAATGAATCTGTGAATGAGTGATCATAGTAGGCATCCACAGGAAATCAAATGAAATCTTATTCATATTTTTTTGTATCTTCAATAACATGCAAATAGCGATATGCAATATACCGGATAATAGGAGAGAAGAAGCTAGTTTTCTTGCTAGGAATAAGTTACCATTAGGCTAATTTACTAGACTAGGGCTAATTTGAAGGCAAATATATGATATACTCGTATATTATTCATTTGAAAAGAATTCTAACAAACAATTCATAAATCTAGATAAATTTCAAAACAAAATTCCAAATAGTCATCTAAGCTTTAATTATTCTATTTAGAATTAGATAAATTATTGAATTGATAAATTATTTGAATCTTAAAACACATTATCTTTAAAAACTAGACCGTTCCAGATGACGGGTCGATTGACAAGCTTCTATGTGGGTAATTTTCATTATTTGAATACTATGTTTGGATCATTACGTATAGCTGATATAAAGTTTTGATGGATATTAATTTTCGAAGAAAATTAGTGTTAGATTCAATTTACGCTGAATTTCATATTTTTTATATTATATAATATTATATTAAATATATATATATATATATATATATATATATATATATATATATATATATATATATATATATATATATATATATATATATATATATATATATATATATATATATATATATATACATAGTCGTGCCATAAGTTCTGTCATACGTATATGGGCAATTTTTGTATAAATGAAAAAGAGTTTTTGACAAAGGAACATATATTTTATTTTGGCATACTAATGGAAGTAAAATAAGCAACAAATTATTCAAAGTGGCCGCTTTTAGCCTTTACACAGCTCTTTAATCTGTTGGGCCAGTCATCGATAGCAGTACGCACTGTTTCTAGCGGAAAATTAGCTACTGCTTCTGTCAAAGATCGCTTAAGGCTCTCGATATTTGGGTGTCGTCTCGTGCACACCATGGACTCTAACTCCGCCCACAGTTTGTAGTCCAGGGGATTCAAATCTGGGCTCCCAGAAGGCCATTCCGTCGCCCTTATAAACTCTGGAATATTGGTTTCCAACCACGCTTGTGTGGTTCGAGCTTTGTGGGCTGGCGCAGAATCTTGCTGGAAAACCCAATGTCGGTTGTTGAATAGCGTAGAGTTCAGCGGCTTCACACATCCCTCCAGGATGTCCGTTTGATAATTTTTCGCTGCAGTTTTTACGCCTTTTTCGCAAAAATGAAGCTCGGTGACCCCTTCGTAGCTGACACCCCACCATACCAAGACTGATGCTGGATGATGTCCTCGCTGTACTCTAGTGGCAACTTCTCGGGCTTCTCTGGAGCTGTGGGCATACACCTTATCATTTTGGCGGTTGAAATGTTCCTCCACCGTAAAAATTTTTTCATCGGTAAATAAAATTTCTCGATGTTTGTTGTTGACGTACCGCCGAAGGAGCTCTTTCAATCTGGTGCTCCTAATTTGCTTCAACTGCTCAGTCAGCAAATGTCCCGTTGATCGTCGAAAGGCACTCATCCCGAGGTCCGATTTTATGATGCGAGACATACTTCGGGTGGAGATGTTCATCTCTCGAGCCATGATTCGTTGTTTACGAAGCGGATTTCGACGAATTCGACTCTCGACCGCTTTGATGGCAGCAGAAGAACGTACATCACGCGGACGTCCAGAACGAGGTCGATCTTCAATAGTCTGGATCTCGTTATATCTCTGGATCGCACGATACACAAATCTTTGCGTTATTTTTAACGGGCACAACAACTTGAAAATTTCACTCGCGGATTTTCCACACTTATGTAGTGCAATCACTGCAATTCGGTTTTCTATTACACCCCATTCCGTCTTCACACGTTAACGAACAAACTTTAAATGACCATCAACTGTCAACAACATTATGACGTTTATAAAACTGGCCGATATTGAAATGTCACTCATAAAATAAAGTTGTTGCCAATGTGAGAAATCATGTGACAGAACTTATGGCAGGACTAAGTATATATATATATATATATATATATATATATATATATATATATATATATATATATATATATATATATATATATATATATATATATAGGGTGATTAGCTATGAGGTTTGGTTTTTAATCTCATTAAAAGGCATAAAGTTAAATTCTATATTAAACATTGTATTGTGAGTCGAAAGAACAAACTATGACATTTACTTTTTAAAGATTATGTCATTTAAATGTTGAAATACATATCTCATTTAAATGTTGATGACTACGCCGTAAATTGTCCATCCTTGACGACGCGTTCCAGCATAGCGACCGGTATCTCGCGAATGACATGAGTAATGTTGGCCTCCAAAGTGTCGATTGAAGCTGGCTTATCCCTGAAGACCAGAGACTTCGTGTAACCACAAAGAAAATAATCTAAAGGTGTGATATCACACGATCTAGACGACCAATTTACTGGTCAAAAACGAGAAATCAGGTTCTCATCAAAATTTTTCTCAATAAGTCCATTGGTTCTCTCGCTGTATGCGAAGGAGCGCCGTCTTGTTGAAACCAAAGTTCACCGATACCACGGGCTTCAATTTCAGGTAGCAAAAACTAGGTTATTTAGACTAGGTTATATATAACTTAGAGCTCTAAAGCGATTCAAAAAAATGTGGTATACTTTTGAATCAAAAAAATTAATAAACAAATTTTTTTTAACAAAAAAATGTTTCCCAGATCGTCAAAAATTTTTTTTTTGTTCTAAATTTAGGCCCGTGCAGTCCTTTATACTCAAAGCTAATGAAATTTTTTTGGTAATTTGTTCACAGACGCTTATTTTGTCCAGGAGTTTACGAGGCGCAATTTGCTTTTTTTTTCGGCGGTGCTGCGGCGATCCATTGGGGCCGCCGCCATTTTGTTTTCTAATAATTTTTTCTAATGAAAATGTTAACTCGTAGCTTCAATAAAGATGTATGTAAAATTTCAAATCGATATCTTGAATAGTTTTTTGTTGCTAGCTGTTTAAAAAAAAAGTTCATTTGGAGCAGTTTAACAGTGGACTAACCCCTTAGTAATAAATGATCGCGTTTTTGCATTTAATCAAAAGTTTTGCATGTTTACTTTCCATCCGTTTGGAAATCCGCCAATATATTTCCCATCCATAAAGCTGGTGATATTTCTTCCATCTGTAATTACCGTCCCATATCCCTTTTGAGTGCCCTCTCCCTTTCGTCAAGTCCCTGCTGGCCAGTGAACAGCATGGATTCATCAAAGGTAAGTCAACGGGTTCAACGGATGTCCTCTATACCGCACTGAAAGAAAAATCTTGGTAAAATCAACAATTTTCCTTGGTTGTTTTTGCGTCAACTACGAGCTATAGTTAAAACAACCATAAGAAAATAGTTGATTACTTTTATGCACCATGACGCGTGGTTGATAAACAACGTCCGTGGTGCAAAAAAAGTAAGCAACCACAAACAATGGTATTCCAACAATATACATAGTACGAAATAGTAAATGACTATAGTATGTAGTGTGGAATTATGTTTGTTGAATTTAACAATTGTAGAATGGTTCGCTTACTATGAAAATTGTTGATAATTCAATATTTTGTAGTGTGAAATGAATTGATGCTTATTTTCCTATTTTAGCAGAGTAGAAAGGAACTTTTTCCGTAGTTCATTCGACAAATTTGAATGCATTGTTGCATTACTAAAAATAATAGTTTAATCAACCACAACTTTTTCTTTCAGTGTGCGCTCACTGCTACGGCGCTGCACTGCATCGCAATGCGTGTCATGTATATACATATATTAACTGCATAAAAAGCGTCATACAACGTAATATAAAGGCTTCACAGCATAACATGAATATGAATTATATCGAACAGCAAACCGAACACAATTTTGCCATGTAGCATATGAAATTTCTATGATAGAATAGGAGCATGAGTATGAGGAGTATGAAAAATCAACAGTTTTCCTTAGTTGTTTTTGCATCAACTAGGGCTATAGTTAAAACAACCATAAGAAAATTGTTGATTACTTTTATGCACCATGACGCGTGGTTGATAAACAAATAAAAATTTAATTCGAGCATGAAAATTGTCCAAATGTTGAAACCATTCTACTTTGCGTAGAATAATTCCAAAGACCTTGCTCACTGAATTACGTTTGTTGAACTCAACTATTGCAAAGGAGTTTAAGTACCATAAAAACTGTTGATAACTCGAAACGTTGAAGTTTTGAGTGAATTGATGAATATTTTTCTATTGATCAACTATTTTTCGTGGTTATGAAACAATTAAAACAGTTGATTTCATGAACGTTGCGATATTTTTTGAATAACCAGAGCCAACTACTTTTATATCGTTAAATTAACTACACTCCGTTTCATATTTATAACCCACCTGACAGTTTTCAATTATTTTGGACTGAAATAATTGTTCACCCCAAACTTTATGGTTAACTGATTGAGAATCTGTGTAGAATTACATTTTTGAGAGTCATTTCCCGTTAGGGCTATTTTTTACTGCAGTCCTGGAAAATTCGGTATTTTTTGGCGTTTCATATTTATAACCCAGATAAAGTTTCCAACAAAATAAAATGTTTATTAAAATTAATTTCAAAATTAACAAAAGCTTAGTAATTAATAAAATCTCCTTTTGATTTTATCAAATCAAAAATCCGTTTTTTCATGGAATTGATCAATTTTTGTAATAATGCAGGTTCGATTTTCCGCCATTCATCAGGAATCGCCGCTTTCAATTCCGCCAGTGATTCATATTGCCGATTTTCAGCATAAACCCCTCTGACAAGAATCCCCCAAATGTTTTCAATGGGGTTCAGGTCAGACGAACACGCTGGCCAATCCATTACCTTAATGGAATTTGTTTCCATCCATCTCATTGTTTCACGACTGGTATGAATCTTGGCATTATCCTGCTGGAAAGTCCAGTTTTTTTCAGGATGTGCTGCCAGGAATGACAGTAAAGAACAGCTAATTATAAGAATTTTTTATCTCTGATGATATGCTCTCCTCCACAAACAGATTGTTATTTTGGTAGCTGCCAGGATTGCCCTGGATCAGCCGTTATTCCAAGTACATATGAAAAAAATTTGATGAAAATTGCGTGAGTGGTATTAGATATGTATAAGCAATGGAATTATACAGATCGTTCTACGTTAGAAACTGGATTAGAATCTTCTGCGGGCTTAAAACAACATTGCAAAACAGTTTTTAGATCTATTTTGAAAACATAAAATTGTTTGGAACCATATTTTGTAAGTTTTACCTTGTTTCGGTGCCATTTTCTATAAATTTTCTTCAGCGGTTACAGTATTCCACACCTTTAAAAATTTTTCACGACTGTACTTTTATGAGCTCCACTTTGAAATTCCGCAAATTTGTAGTTCATATAACTGTTTACAATATATAAAAAAAATGAAGAAAATCGAAGGTGTGCATTTTAAAATATTCAAGGATAAAGGACACTGTAATGATCCTTTTTATCCTTTTTGCCCAGGATGTTTCTTGCACTATTTTTGCTAGAATATCTGGACCTTTTTCTTTTCAATAAGCTCTACGTAAAGTAGAAGATTTTATACAATTTTTCGAATGCAACACGAATCGACGTATCTCAAAAACTTCAAGTGGCCATATTTCCGCAAATTTACCATATTTTCCAAAAAAAAATTTATCAGTGCACATAACTCAACTACTTATATTCTCAGTGATAATTTCATTGAAATCTGACGATAGCGATAAAATACCGTTGGTCGATTTTCCGTGGAAAATGGTCGAGGTACTATAGCACTCACATATCTAATGCGCGAAAGTTCAAATTTCCAGTGCGGGAAAGCCCTCAATGCAACTGTGTGCGTTGCTCAGCGTGCATGTAGTGGCACAGCGAAAAATGCAGCTAAATCGCGCTCGTGTAGTTTACTTCATACAAACTCCTGTGCTCTGTTTTGAAGCTCAAAAGCTCGGTGGAAAAACGCGGCGATTGTTCCGCTATTTGCTAAAAAGCTATTTGCGAGAATTAAGAATTAGCTATATATTAGAGTCAAAAATTAAAAAGCTTTATAATAGAATTAGAATTAAAAAGCTAAGAAAAGAATAAAAAGCTATATGGTAGATATGAATCACCGTAGACATTTCGAGCGTGGCGCGAATCCAATGATTTGCCCTCACCCAAATATCTTTAGTAAACGATTTTATCATAAAATGTTCAAATGGTAATGATCTTGTCGTGACAATAAACAACAAATATTAAGATTTCAAAAATTTGAAATTTTTTGCGAGTGGTAACCTTAAATTTAATATTTTAATAAAAAAACCGATTTTTCCTTTCGAAGCTAGATATATTTTAAAATTGTGACAAATATCGATATTTCGAGGGTAATCTGCCCTCTTCTTCAGTGTCTATCGGTCTGAAGAAGAGGGCAGATTACCCTCGAAATATCGATATTTGTCACAAAATTAAAATATATCTAGCTTCAAAAGGAAAAATCGGTTTTTTTATTAAAATATTTTTTTGAGCTAGGAAAAAATTGGTACACATTAAATACACTTAAATTTAACTTAAATAACTTCCAATGCAGTCATCGGATTAAAACGAAATTCGTAGGGTAGCTTGACTTCAACGTGAGGCAGATATGGTACAGTTTTGGCTTTGATGCTGGCAAAAGATTGCCAGCACGAGGTGATTTTGGTATTTATTTTTATCAACAAATGCTTGCATTAGGTATTCATATCGCGAACATTTACAATGAAAATAAACAACCAATGTTGAAATTTTCTAAGATCTTGAAATTTTTCAGATGGGAACCCTAAACACCTTTCTATCATTGTAACTTTCGATGAAGTCATCGGATGAAAGCGAGATTCATAGGGTAGCTTGAATTTGACGAGAAGCAGTTGTGGTAGACTTTTACTTGCAGTACTGGTAAACTGTTGCAAGCACTGAGTATTTGCTTCATTTGTGTTAAAGAAGATGCCATTTTCAAAGTTTTATAAGATAAGTAACCGATAATAAATATAAGTAACAAGTGTTTCACTTCCTAAATTTTTGCACAAAGTAGCAACCCTGAAAACTGTTCCACTTTATGCCTAGTACTATACTCTTCGCGAAACGAATTCAACGGTCGAATCCCATACAAAAAGAGCTTTTCAATTCGTCAGTAAAGCTCTTTTTGTATGGGATTTGACCGTTGAATTCGTTTCGCGAAGAGTATAGTACTAGGCATTATTAGTTTAAATGCATTGGTAAGATCAAAGCGTTACGCTGCCCTCGAAACAGATTGGAGCACGTGTGGTAAAATTTGCACTCAAAATCTGCACGATTCCTCTACTGTTCATCGAACATAAGTAATTCTAGTGGTTCTGTTGCGCTAAAGTTTTTTCCTTATAACTTCAGATCCAGTCATGAAATCAAAACGAAATTCATGTAGTAAATGGAACTTAGTGTAAGCCAAATTTGATTGGGATTTCGTATCAAATTCATGAAAGGGCTGAAAACTATGAGCATTTTGGTAATTGTTTGCTGTTTCTTTACTAAGCGTTGTTGTCATTCAATTTGACAATTAACAGCAATGACAGTTAACAGTAAATATTGAGGTTTCGAATATTTGAGTGGTAGCCCTAAAATTCTTTTCGCCTTTATAATTTTCAGCAGAGTCTTTCAATCGAAACGAAATTCATAGGGTGGTTTTAACATAATGTGAATCACATAAGGTGTATTTTTGGCTATGCTGCTAACAGGGCTGCCAGACATTTTCGTTAATATTGCATCAACAGATGCTTCCATTATATATTCATATGCAAAGCATTTACTATAAAAATAAGAAACCAAGATTTAAATTTTCCGAGTTTTGAAAATTTTTCTGATGGCAACCTCAAACATCGTTTAATCGCTGAAAAGTTGGATGAAAACAAAATTCAAAGGACAGGTTGATTTTCATGAGTTTGATTGAGCATGAGTTTGTAATGGTAGACTTATTGCTACTTCGTTGGAAATGTGTTACCAGCACTGAACATTTTCAGCATTTTTACTATAGGAGATGCTGTCAAGAAATGGTTTTTGTTGCTTTGAGTAAGAAATGGTTGATATGATACTACAAAAAACTCAAAGACAATTTCTTCGAAATTCTGTTTTCTAGCAGTTCTAATGCGCCAGAATTTTTTTAAACTGGTTACTAAGGTTTTTACAAACATTACTGTGCATAAATTACATAAATGTGCAAATGCAAAACAATGCAATTCAGGCAGGAAAACAAAAACGTCAACCTTCTCTGAAATACTAAGAAATAATCCGTCTGCAATGAGGAGCTTCCAAAGTTTATACTATCGCATGAATAATAAACGCACTCAGTACATTCTCTGGATGATTAGAAACGACACGACCACAAGAAGATGGCACATTGCGGACGGCTTAGAGCGTAACATGACCTTTTTGCGTGTAAATCCAAACCTTCCTTCCCAAGGATTCACCATGATTTGCCAACTCTTATACAGTTAGTTGCCATCAGCATTGGCTTCAATGTGACAAAATCTGCACTGGGCATTACTGAAACCGGAGCTTAGCTGTCACTTGAGTACTCTGCGGTTTGTTGTGATGCCGCATTCGCAGCACTGGGCTCGTATGTTGCATGTTGTAATGTGCATCACATGCAAACCTCAGATACAGGGTTGCAATGTGGCGGCGGCGCTGGATGCTTCGGCGTAAAAATGACAGATACCACGCAAATACATAATTGCGTACAATAGTCGGATGATGGTCTGGCGGTATAATTAAAAGAGAAGATAAGTTTCGATGAACACCTTCTGCACTGCGAACGGGACGGTGCTGCGAGGCTGCAGCCTTCGGTTTTTCTTGGCTGTTATCGCAATGTCGTCATCGCTGCACTGCGCCCAGCACGTCCCATTACAAGCGTGGTTCGTTGCATTGGGTGCAAATCGTATATGGAATCTTGCTGGTGGAGCGCTCGGTTCAGGGAACCAGCGTCCATGAATACATTCGCAGGGCTCCATATACTCCGTCCAGTCAGTTTGGATATATATTATACGGCTACATTATGGAAGTTGCTTTCTATCGATCGCATCAAATCTACATCTCCCATACCAATGTCGAAGCCCGTTCCCTGTTACACTACACATGTTGCATCTCGACTTAGCGACTTAGCATATTGCAGCCTACGCCTGATTTTCACTACGGCTAGAAAAGATGACGTCGTTTTCGCGCCGGCTCTACTGATCATTACCAATTTCGCTTTGTACAGTCTTATCTGAGAACATCGGGGCTTGGTAGATCTGCAATGGGCGACCGGAAAGTGGAAGAGACCGTTGAAAGAAACGAAGCCTCACATCACAGAACAAGTGAGGTGTCGAGAAAGTCAATTTTCGATATTAAGCTAACACAGCAACAGTACAGTACGAATTGAACAGAAAATAGCCATCAGATTAAGTGTTCGGGTGTCTACAAGCAGTACTTGTACACTAAGAAATTTTTGCGGGCCTAAGTCAGTTTCAGGGTTCTCTAGTTAGTTCTTCAGATGCTATTCACTTTCTTTGGCGCGAACCTACAACAATAATTCGGCTTAGATTCACCTCCCAAAAGAAACTAACTTAAGATCTTCTGATGATGAATTTCATGCTTTTTGACATCATAACATTATATTTGTCAGTTTAATAAATTTGATTGAAATGTAAAGCAAAACAATAAAAAAGTTCTGATATTGAGTGAAAAGAAAACTTAAACCTTAAACTTGCTTATGGAAACCGTTTCTTTTGTCAGGGTAAACCGTCCTTTATTAATTAAAAACCCGCTTTAATATGTTTGAATACACTTTATTTTCTATCTCAATTTTAATACTTCAACTACCGTCGCGCGTCTATATCGTCGGCCGTCTCGTCATCGACTCCTGTAAATCCTCGCTTCTCGTTTCCTTTCTCCCTCACTCGACAACTCGGCCATCCTTCATGAGCTTGTCCTCGAGCTCCTTTGGGTCGTCAATATCTTCTTCGCCATCACCATCGCTGTCTGGAAACGGATCCAAATCGGGGCTCAATGAACACCATGGTTTCATGTTATCTGTCGCGAAAACTCCGGCATAGCGTCTGTTTGGTTTGATTATCGGCTCAAGATTCTCCACCAGATATCGGTCGTTCCTTAAAATTTTCGTCACGACGTAGGGTCCCTTGAACTTGGGTTCTAGTTTCCTCGATTCCCCAGTGGAGCTTAAAGGGTTGGAGATAACTACTAAATCGCCTTCTTGGTATCTTGATGGCTCTTTATGCTTTGCGTCGAAACGTGTCTTCCACCGTGCTCGCTCTTGGTCAATGTTTAATAGCGCCGTCTTCCTTCGTTCCTCAATGTTCGTTTCAATGTCGGATGATTCATCTGATACGGCTTGTGCGATTTTATTCCGGATGATATCGCGAAGCTTGAAGTCATAGACTAACTCGTGCGGTGTAAACCCTGTTGTTGAATTTTTCATGCTGTTTAACGAAAATTGTATCTGATGCATTGATTCGTCCCAGCATTTAGCCTCGTTCCCCATGGTTCGTAAACATTGTAGAATCGATTGATTCGCTCTTTCGACCTGACCGTTGGCCCGAGGTGAGCGCACTGCAGTTTGAATGTGTTGAATATCGTTCTCAATGCAGTATTGTTGGAACTCTTTCGATGTATAAGATGTTCCTCTGTCAGATACAATTCTTTCCGGTAATCCAAAAAATGATGATAAGTTATTAAGCATTTTCAAAACCGGACGCGTCTTAGTATTTTTAACTGCTTGTATAACAATGAATTTCGTAAATGGATCAGAAATCGCTATTACAAAAACATTTCCGTTTCGGCTGCGGGGAAATGGTCCCAAATGGTCAATGTGAATGGTCCTGAAGGGAATAGCCTCAATAGGGCTAGCATGTAATTTCCCCTCCGGTTTCCCTCCTAGACGCTTGTGATATGCGCACTCCGGACACGCCTTGATGTAGTCGCGTATTAACTTCCGCTGTTTAGGGAACCAGAATAGGGCTTGAACCCTCTGCAAAGTTTTTTGTTCCCCGAAATGGCCCATTTCATCGTGAAATGTTTTTATAATTCGCCAGCGTACTGCTTTCGGTATTACAAATTTAAGCTCATTCCCAACTCTTCTATATAGACAATTGTTCTTGATTGCATAATCTGTCCGCAATTGCTTAATCTGATCAGATTCCCGATCGCCTCGTAATGTCTGAATTATCTCTTGCAGCTTTTTATCTTGATATTGCATGCTTAGCAGCCAATCCGTTTGAGATATATTTATTTTCCATATCTTCTCTGTCACCGGTTGCGTTTCATTTGGAAAGCCAACCGGAGCTCGGCTCAATGCATCTACGTGTTGCATTTTATCTGCCTGTCGATGCGAAACTGTAAAATCATACTCTTGCAGTTTTAACCACCATCTTGCTATTCGTGCTATTAGTGGCTTTTGTATTTTCGTCGAACTTATGGCCGCACAATCGGTAACGACTCTAAATGGCTTTCCGAGCAGCAACAAGCGGAATCTTTCTAATGTTTCTACGATGGCCAATACTTCTAGTTCGTGACTGTGGTATTTGGACTCGTGATCTGAGCATTTCCGACTATAATAGGCTACTGGCCTCCAACTCCCATCGTCTGCTTCTTGCAGTAACACTCCAGATAATCCCATAGCGCTGGCATCCGTATGCACTTCATGATTATGCGTCGGGTCGTATATTTCGAGAACAGGTTTATTCGTCAACGCTTCCTTTAACGCTTCAAATGCAAGTTGCTGAGCTTCCTTCCACTCAAATACTGCTCCTGATCCAGTTCTCGTCAGCTTAGTGAGTGGCAGAGCAATGAGCGCGTAGTTCCGAATGAACTTCCGAAAGTACCCGGATAAGCCAAGAAATCGTCGTACTTCGTGCTGGTTGGTTGGAACTGGGAAATTCCGAATGCATTCAGTTTTAATATTGCCTGGTGTCAATCCTTTGGCCGAAATCTCATGTCCGAGAAATGTTAAATTCGCCGCTAGGAATTTACACTTACTTAGTCGAAGTGTCATTCCACATTCCCCTAGAGCCTGGAGAAATTCGTCCAATGTTAATAATGCTTCATTCACCGAGTCTGCCGCAATGATAACTTCGTCCACATATCGAACTATTTTCCTTCCCATGTGCTTAGTGATAGACGTCATGACCCGATTAAACACTGCCGGTGCGTTTACTAAGCCAAACGGCATTACGTTGAATTCGTATTGTCCAGACCCAGCCAGGAATGCAGTGTATTTTTTCGATTGCTCCGCGATCGGTATTTGATAATACCCTGCCATCAAGTCTAAGGTAATGATGTATTTGCATCCAGATATGCATGACAATTGTTCCTCTACCGTTGCCATTGTAAACGGCATCTTCACGGTTACGCTATTTAGTGCTCGAAAGTCGACGCACAATCGATCGCTTCCGTCTGGTTTCTTTACCATGACTATTGCTGACGCGTACTCGGATGTACTTTCTCTAATTATTCCACTCCGCAATAGCTCATCGATAGCAATATCGACAGATTCTCTTTTCGCGAAGGGAATCTTTCGTGCTCGGTTATATATCGGAACATTGTTTAACAACGTTATTTCTATTTCGGCGAAGTTGCAACGTCCTAATTGCGTCAGGTCATTCGCAAAACATGTGTGGTGCCGTTTAATCACTTTTATTAAGTCATGCTTCTCCGCCTCGGTTACGTCTCCGCAGATGATCTCCGTTTCTTTAATACGTCTTTGGATGATGCATTCTGTTCCTTCAATCTTAATCGACAAGTCGTCTCGGCCTAGGAGATCGATTCCAAGAAGTAGGTCGTCTTCTAATATGGCGTCATCCACAATATATAACTCAATCATTAATCGCAGTTTATTTATAATGACCGTTGCCGTCGCTTTTCCTTGACCTGCGGTGGTCCCTCCACCAAATCCTTCAAAGCGTTTTTCCGTCGGTTCAATCGAAAGTCCCGCCTTGCGCGCTGACGTCATTCGCATTATCGACTGTTCGCTTGCCGAATCAACGATGGCAACATAGTCGACGGCATTTATATTAACCGGTATCCTTACCATTGCCGATGCTTTATTCGTCGAGCCAATCTTATTTATCTTAGACGCCGCATCTGGACACTCTTCTGTGCGATGAGTAGTTCTCGAGCATACCCGGCATCTATTTCGTCGTTGTGGCTTCGTACAATACAAAGAAATGTGACCTACCTCACGGCAATTAAAGCAGGTAACATTCTTCTCGTTCCTTCGCGTTGCGTCGTGTCTCGGATTAGCTGTTTGCATGCGAGTCGAGACATTTGATGGTATGCATCTCACGGTAGGTAGTGCTGACGGTACGTTGCCATATGTATCAGCAGCAAATTGTCTAATTGCCGAAAGTAACTCGCCTGCCGTTTCAAAGCGGAGACTGGCTATACTTTGTTGTAGCGACGGGTGTCTCACATTCTTTCGGAAATATTTAATTATGTCGATCTCTGAAAGGTTACCGCGTCTGCCCGTCGCCATGAGTCGGAAATAAAATCCTTCAATACCTTCATCTACCTGCCGACACGTTTCCATCATACGCAGATGAATATCAGCACTACTGTCGGTGCACGGAAAATCCTTTACAAGCTCACTCGCGAAATTCTCGAACGAGCTGTGGACGTTTTCAATCCCATCGATCCATATCTTCGCATTGCCTTTCATCTTCGTGATGATTGCGCACATGAGGATCTTCTCTTCCCACTCATAAGCGTCCCATAGCTTGCGTGTTTTGGCTATGAATTGTACGGGTGATAGTGATGTCGGCGAAGATGGATCGAATTCCGGCAACACGTCAATCACATCTCTGACGCTATGTAGCCCTACCTTGGGTTGATTCATTGTCGAAATTTGCGACGTTGCCACTTCCTTTGCCGTCTGCATTGATGTCGAAGGCTTGTCCGGCACCGTTCCAGAATCAGAAACTGATGATCGAGCAGTGTCTCGGCCCGTCGTTGCCATATTCGCTGCAACACGCCGTTGTTCGTCTGCCACGCCGCGTACCGTCACAGCCAGTGATTGTACGATTAAATTCAAGCTGCGCACTTCTTCCGTCAACTTCGCGACCGCATCATTTTCGGAATCGTCTTCGTCTATTTCGACACTATCACTCCCGACCGCTTCTTTCAAACGGATCACCAGTTCGTTCTTATTGCCACCCGTCGGCAATTCCCTGGTAGCTAATAGTTTTTTAAGGACTTTATTTGAAAGAGAATTTATCTCAATTCGCCTCATCGTTGCGTTCACTGTTTTTTTTCACTCACGGATCACTATCCCACTTCTGATTTGTCAGGGTAAACCGTCCTTTATTAATTAAAAACCCGCTTTAATATGTTTGAATACACTTTATTTTCTATCTCAATTTTAATACTTCAACTACCGTCGCGCGTCTATATCGTCGGCCGTCTCGTCATCGACTCCTGTAAATCCTCGCTTCTCGTTTCCTTTCTCCCTCACTCGACACTTTGGAAACCGTTTCTGTCTACTTCTCAATTTTTGAACTCTCCATCGATCTTCTAAGCAGTTCAATCGCATCGAGCTTCTATTTTCATTCCATCAATAACAAGGACCAGCTCGTTTGCACGCTAATCTGTACCGCATAGATGCGTCAGATAATTCCCTGGTCATCTCGCAGATATAGCTCGTCTTGTGCTCTGTGGTTGCGATGGTTTGAGAGCGTAAACCACCCATACATATTCAAACGTTTCTGGATTGATGTACGTGCTTTTCCGCTTGTGGCGAATAATAACCCTTTCTGGGGCAAAATATAAACAACTTGATTATTGAAAAACTGTGTTTATTTTCACATATATAACTTCAAGCTAAATAAAAAAAAAACCAACATTTTTTTTTTCATTGAAGGATTCTCTGCAAGGACGTGGTATATTTTTTATACCACTGCCCATTTTACTGAGAGTGGTACTTTTGAAAACATGTTTTATTGCCACTCATACAGAGTGGAAAATCGCACAAGGAACACTTCCACTTCGTTCTACGCTGATGATTCGAAACACTGCACAGAGCGCATCGACGTGAAGATGTCCTTTCTGGTAAATGCTGGCCAGTTTTACGGAACGATACCTCCCGGAACGGCTTATTTTTGCATTTCTCAACTGGCGTTGATGTGGTTTTTGGTCCTCTCTTTCGTGTTGGCAGAGAAATGCTGGTCAAGTAAGATATAATTTCTAACTTGAAGTCCTTTAGAGTTCCTTCGTAGTTTTCGAACTTCGCAATTATGTAAGCGTTTACCAGAGTCACATCAAGGAAGTGATATAAAATTCGGGGCCACCATTTTCGACTTTTACGATCCAGTTCATAGTACTTTTTCATCTGATCAAATTTATCCACATTGTTCATGTGTATGTTATTGTCATCCCAGGACAATTAACTGTCTGAAGGCTACCGTCAAATCCTCGTCTTTGAAGTTTGATAAGACGTAAACTGGTTTTTTGTCCATCCATTTCAAAAATAATAGCCCTGTACTGCTCATTTTCCAGTCGAAATCACCTCTGCGTAAGTGTTTATCGGGTACTAAATCATTTGGTAAATGCTTCCTCTTTGCTTGCACTGTTCCACAAGCATAAATGCCCCTTTTTTTAGTTCCACGAGCAAATCGTGAGAATTGAAAAAAATTTCGAAACACAACTTGTGATTTCGGTTGGCGATAGTGGAAGACAAATGCAAAACAACTTTTTCTTTTTTTTGTAGTTGCTTCATCTTTCTTGCCGGTATATAATTCGAAATTATAAGTGTAACCACTCTTATCGCAAAGCATCCACACTTTGTAGCCCCGTTTTATTGGCTTTTTGGGCATATATTGTTTCAAGGTGGTTCTACCCTTGAATTTTATCATCGATTCGTCAATAGCGACATATTCCCCAAGTTCGAAGCATTTTTGGAACCTTTCCAGCAACATATCCAAAAATGGTTGCAATTTGTATAGTTTGTTGTAATTCGGGGCTCCTCTCCGAGGCATAAGGGACGCATCATTCAAATGAATATTGTTGAGTAACCAACTGAATCTTTATCAAGTGCCCAATGAATTGATCGTGCAATTCTCGACGCGTGGAACAATAATCTCGGTAACTAGCCTGATGCTTTATTCTCATCAAGAAATTCATTCCGATGAATACATGAATTTCCTCGGAAGTTGTTGGAATGTATTGCTTTCCCGATTGTTGAGCATACAAATTCGTCTGGAATACTATATGCTTAACAACTTCGTCAGTGAGCAGTTCATTGAAAATGATTTTTGCATCCTTGGTCTCTAGGTCTCTTGATAATGGCAGTTGGCCCATGGTTGATGCCAGTGAATTCAATTGGCGGATCGACGGAAACATTTTTGGTCCCGGTCAAGGGAGTACATTGAGGTCGCACTGACCGCAATTGTTCACGTAGATTCGACAAGGGTATTTGATCGCTCTCATCAAAATTGTTTCTGGAAGCCTGGTCACAAAAATATGACAAAGGCTGAAATTTATCTGTATTATTATTTTGCACTGAAAATAACTCACATATAACTGCGTTCTGTCTTCCGTATGCGTGAACTGAGGCAATCCGCCTTCTTCCGAGTCACTTTCGTATCAAGAGATTCACCATCAGAAGGTATATCAACATAAAGCTCATCTTCTAACAAAAATTGAAGTATTTCGTCATCAGTGAGAATTCTTCGGTTCATTTTCCCTTTTTCCTGAAATATATTTCTTCACATGAATTTCCATTGTAAGGGGCACTGGTATACATTTTATACCGCGTCCTTGTAATGCTAATACCAACCTTGTACTGCACTTGTTACTGAAAACAATGATAGTAAATAAATTTTCACTCTATTGAACACAGATTCTTTCACTTTGCACGCTATTGCTAATACAATCTTCACTAGAAAAAACGAATCAAATAAACGCTCGCAACAGGTAAGGCCAATGACAGACAGTTCGGTTTGGTGCGTCGGCTGACACACACAGCTTTTTTCAGAAGCGTTTATCGATTCGGTTCAGTTACGTCGGAGTATCATATAGATGCTTGTGAAAAAAATAGTCGTGTATACATACATATGTATAAATATGTATGTACATATATATGTAAGTATATATATGCATATTAAATTTGGGCAAAGTGATTCTTATACTAATTTTCTTTGAAAATCTGTAATTGACTACTTTTAGAAACCAAGTGCCCACAAATGTTTCATTTTCCAATACTATATTCAATTTCATTTTCCAATACTGTTTCATTTTCCAATACTAATTCTTCAAAATCAATTTTCTTATCAGATTTTCCTTCCCCTATCCCATGCATTCATCAATGCATCCAGAAGATTTCAGCTCGATCGAACTACGCAGCAATGAACAAATCAAAAAACGCTCGAAAACCGAGTCGGTGGGTCATTTCTCTCATCTATCGACTCGATTCCGAAACCGAGAGGCGGTTCGCACCGCGGTGTGTGTCATCACAATGCTAAAGTAATGCACGACTATACCGACTCGGTTTTCCTCTCGGGAAACGCCTCGCGAAAACCGCTGTGTTTGTCATTGGCCTAACCGTCTCTCCGATATAACAGTTCTACAAAACCTGAAAGTCGAATTCAAACAAAAAAAAAAAAACAAAATGCATTGCTCTGATAAGAGACATAGAACAACATGGCATTAAACGTATACCAGTGCCCCTATTACCCAGGGGAAAAAATTGAAAATGTGGTATAAAAAGTATACCACGGCCCCGGAAAGAGTTAATGAAGCTAAAGAGGACAAGGTCTCTAGGGACTAGTTATAGCAGTGACGTCAACGCTAGACTTGAGTTACTCTGAGAAATCCTCCTGATCAGTAATTTAGCTGAGCAAGACAACAAGTGCCAGACGCCAACGTTCCATACAGTTAACTGGTAAGAGATACTAAACCTCACGTTAGTGTCAAAACAATACAACGCATCTAGTGAAAAAGTGCAATGTCCCAGCATGGACATCATTCCCTGATTATAGACATATAGCTATCGAATTAGGTAATATATATCGTATAAAGGGTCAAGTATAGGCAACCAGAATCATAGAGTAGGAATGATATCGAAATGATCTTACAACGAGGTTTCATGGGTTGTACCAAGAATCTGGATTTGGTGGATACGGTTGTCAAGGTCACCAGAATAATACTCGAATTTCACCATTACAACTGTTCTGAAAAAACCAATGCCACAAGAACGAAAGTGGTTTGGTGCAACAGAGAGTTCGAAAAGCTTGAAAGAGCCGAAAGAACAGGTATCCGCAGTTTCGAAAACACATTGGACTGGAAAGCCTATACAAATAATTTTTCAGAATTCACCAAAGAGCTAAGGAACTGCAAACCAAAGTCTTGTAGTGCCTTTTGCGAGAGTCTCAATAGCATTGCAGAGACTGTCAAGATACAAGAAACTCTGGACAAAGTTTAACAAACGCATGTATGATTACTTTGAGCTCCAGGTCGAGGGATGATGACTACCTTCGGGTACATACCGAAAATGCTACCTAAAATACATTTTCTAGGATACGAAATAAGCAAATAAAAAAGACGAACGTCCTGAGCAGGCACTTCGCTTACCACAGATTAAACAAAGCTTCTCGTATGAAAAGGCTGAATAGGCAATATACTTGTTCAAACCCTTTCAATCACCAGAACCAGAGGAGATAGTTCTAGTTCTGCGACAAAGAACCACAAGGAAACTGAAAAACATTCTGGTATTCATTTTTAGAGTAAATTTGAATCTCATCTACATATCAGACCAAGTGGCGTTTATCCTCAATGATCATAGCAAACCGTCTGATCTACCAAAATCATACAGGCCAATTAACTTCATATCCTTCACATTTAAGACTTTGAACAATACATAAGAAGTTATTTTTTTAGTAAAGATGCCACTACATAAATTTCAATTTGCCTACAAAAATCACAAATCTTTTTTATCAGCTTCACATAAGCTGGTACAAATAACAAAAAAAAAAGCTTTGAATAATAAGAAGATCACACTATACTCCTGCTATGGTCGCTACCGATTGCTGCTTTCTTGCAATCCTCAACAGTAAGAGCTCAACTGCTCTTGAATACGCGAATGACAGCACGATAATTATAAGAGGCTCACACTCGAACACCTTGAGATCTACCAAAATATGGGGCAATACAATAGTACGTCCATAAATCGTCAAAAAATCAACATAATACCATTAGCTAAAACTTAAAAAGTAGCCACTAAGGTTCATCTGCAGAAAGAATATTTAGGAATCTATTTATATAAAAAATTCACCTAGGACCTAAAATAAACCTAAAAAACATTACTGACAGATCTCAAATACTTAGACGCAATTAGGGACTATCTCTAAGCTCAGCACTCTGGGCATACAAATAAATAGTGTTTCTTTGTCGGGAGAAAAACTACGCAAAAAAACTACTGTAAACAAGCTCGACAAGCTTCAAAGGATGGCCTGTCTGCTGATAACAGAAGCAATGAGCTCCATCTATACAGCAGGTATGGAAGCCGTTCTAAACCATGAACCGCTATGTCTCAAGATTCATTTGGCTGTACGCTTACAACAGATCTGCAGGTTCAAATCAGGAGACCTTAATGGTCGCCTTAGTATCCTGGGTATATAAGGATCGTAATGGAAATGCTGAACTTCAACGATCAAATAAAGAAAGACATAAGCAGCCTTCGAGAAAAGATTCAAGATTATAATTCCATCAAAAAACCGTCGGGAGAATGGCCCAAATGGGGGCACATACGTGTTATACCGATAGCTCGAAGATGGATTCTCGAGTAAGAGCAAAGACCGTAGGACCCAGGAATAAAATGCACTTAGAATAAAAAATGCACAATAGAAACAGAATTAGCTGCCATACTTAAGATCACGTATTTATGTTAATAAAGAAGAGAAACACTAAAAGGGTCAGCATGGAGATCCTATCAGATAGTCAAGTGGTTCTCCAGGCTATGAAATAAACGGAACTATACTCTGGGAACCCACTGACATGCACCCCACTATATATAAAATGGCCGCCGGCGCCAAAGGGTTAAAATTACTTGGCATTTGGTGATACTTGGGCCTATTCTATATACACGCGAATGTATCCCAAAAGTTTCAGCTCAATCGTATGGCGCGTTTCTGAGAAATAGTCACGGAATTCTTTTGATGATATATATATATATATATATATATATATATATATATATATATATATGTATATATATATATATATATATATATATATATATATATATATATATATATATATATATATATATATATATATCTGCGGTGATTTTAATACTAAATACAAAGTGATTTTAATACTAATGTTCTTCGAACATCAGTAAAAAGCTTTATTTTGCTGAGCAAATTTACAGGCTTTAAATGACAATACTAATAATAAGTGATAATGATTTAGGTGACATTGCTGGCAGCTCTATCCCAATTTTTCAACAAAATTTTTACCATATGTGACTTATGCTTGAGTTACAATCAATGCAACCAACATTCGCTGCCAAGTTTTGTTGGTGGAACGAGTTACAATCAATGCAACACAACATTTACTGTCATCTGTCACTGGCTATATTAAAGAAATTGCTGTTCGATAATTTGGATCCTTTAAAGTCTCGGAAAGAGATATCAGTGAATATTTTATCCTCTAAAAGCTGCGGAGTATAATGCAAAGCGAAAATGAGACAAAAAAAATACAAATTCTGATTGTCATTTACATATGACAGTTCCGATTTCCCGAACGCTCATAGGAACAGGTGGAATTGAATATTTTCAAAAATGTTGTTGCCATGCCAAGTTTGAGATATGAGCAAACTCTGCTGCGCAACAAAGTTGTGTTGCATCATTGTAACTGCTCTCATACGTTCTCATGGGTTCAAACTCATTTTGTTGTGCACCAAATGTTGGTTGCATTGATTGTAAAACGGAGGAAAAGGCAAATGTGGCAAACTTTATGCGAAGAAGTGGACCGGGACCCGTGGGGCCAGGGTTACAAAATAGTATCGGGTAGGCTGGGCCGCATGGATCCCGACCCACCCATGGAGGCGGATGTCCTGAGGAATATTGTAGATTCACTGTTTCCAGCGCACGATGTAAGAGCAGAGAACAACCACACAGTCCGCCAGGAAGATATCCCTTTGTTCACTGAAGAAGAACTACGAAGCGCGAGTGCCAGAATGAAGAACCGAAAAGCCCCAGGCCCAGACAATATTCCAGTAGAAGTCCTAAAGGTAGTGGTGGAACGACACCCGTCAACATTACTACGCATGTACAATGAATGTTTACTAGCGGGTGTCTTTCCGTCACCCTGGAAAGTGGCGCGACTTGCCCTAGTTTCAAAGGGAAAGGGAGATCGTAACACACCATCAGCGTACAGACCTCTCTGCATGCTGGACACTGCGGGGAAACTTTTGGAAGGGCTGCTGAAACCTCGACTAAAAGCAGCTATACGAAGAGCAGGTGACCTCTCGAAAAATCAACATGGTTTTCGCAGTGGCCACTCAACAATAAGTGCCATCTGCGAAATAATTAGCGCAGTAGATCGCGCAGAGGCCGCTTGTCATCGAGCTAGACCCATTGTGTTTTTGGTAACGCTGGACGTTCGTAACGCCTTTAACTCGGCGAGATGGACAGACATACTGGATTCTCTTCAGCGACATTTTCAAATAGAGGAATACTTGCTGGCAATGGTACGGGATTACCTGAAAGATCGCCATTTGATCTATGAAACGAATCAGGGAACTGTACGCAAAACCATTACAGCTGGGGCAGCACAAGGATCCATTCTCGGACCAGACCTATGGAATGTTGCGTATGATGGTCTCTTACGCCTCGAAATGCCGGAAGACGTGCTCTTGGTGGGCTATGCTGATGATGTAGCCGCTGTCATCACGTCTAGAAATCCTCATCTCGCCCAACTCAAACTCAATCAAGTAATGAGAAGGGTGGAAGCCTGGATGGAAAGCCATGGTCTCCAGCTGGCGATCGCGAAAACTGAGATTGTCATGCTGACCAAGAGAAGAATACCAACCATTATACCCATGACGGTTGGCTCTGAAGTACTTGAGACCAGAAAATCGGCTAAGTATCTTGGAGTGATATTGGACTCGAAGCTGGCTTATGGGGAGCACATCCGAAAAGTATGCGATAGGACGCTACTGTCTGTTATCTCGCTTGGGAGACTCATGGCAAACGTTCACGGTCCTAGTCCGAGTAAACATAAGCTCCTTATGACAGTGGCTCATTCAATGCTGCTGTATGGTGCGGAGATATGGGCCACTGCGTTAAGGTTTGAAAAGTATCGAGCTAGGATGGTGAGCGTCCAGCGTAGGGGAGCGCTGCGAATTACAAGCAGCTATAGAACAGTTTCAGGAAACGCCGTGTTAGTGATAGCGGGAGTAATCCCAATTGATCTATTGGCGAACGAACGCAGGGAAGTGTTCCTGAACAGAGCAGAAGTGGGAAGAGAAATCTTGGTTGCTCAAGCACGAGCGCGAACGCTTGAGCTTTGGGAGGAGCGTTGGGCTACGAGCTCGAAGGGAGCATGGACGATTAGGCTAATTCGCGCCTTAAAACCTTGGCTTAATCGCGACCACGGTGAAATAAACTTCTACCTGTGCCAGTTCCTATCGGGCCACGGGTACTTCAGGAAATACCTTCACAGAATGGGGAAAGTCAGGACGGAGTTCTGTAAGTACTGCGCTAAGGAAAGTGATGACGCTTTGCATACCTTTTTCCATTGCACCCGCTTTAGAAGAGAGCGACACATGCTCTTCTCTGCAATTGGCCCTGTGACGCCGGAGTCAATCGTGGAGATGATGCTACAGTCAGAAGACGCCTGGTCAGCTGTGTCAGCATATGTGGAGCTGGTATTGCGCTTAAAAAAAGAGGAAGGATGTCTCATAGACTCCTGAAAGCCTGACAGAACGGAAGTAAGCCAATGGGACACCTGATGGGTGGAAGTAGCACGGCCGAGTTGAAGTAATGCGAAAGCGGTTCCGGCTCGGACCTCCGTGGTTGGCGGGTGACGTTTTTTAGTGAGTAAGAATCTCACATAATCTTGTTTAGTTCGCAAGATACCTATTGAAGGTTTTTGACATCCGCTGCCAAAAAAAAAAAAAAAAAAAAAAAAAAATTGATTGTAACTGCAGCTTTAAAGTAAGGTTCAGTTATTGTATGAATTTCGTTAAAATTTGTTGGCTGAATCGGAAGTTATAGGCCAAAAAGCAGTTTTTTCGCAGTGATTTTTCAAGATGGCATCACTGCCACAGGGTTGCCTGTATTCGAAAATCACTTTTACCAGACCTGGTTATTACCAATATGTCCTGTAAATTTCATGATGATCGGATTATCCAGTCGTCAGTTCTCATGAACAGAATGGTGAAAGATTGCCGTTATTGTGCAACTCGGAATTTTGAAAATGTCAAATTGACATGGTCCACAAAGGTAAAATTTTATCAACAATTTGAATAATTTGTCAAGAAGCAAAAAAAAAAATTCAGGAGGGTCGATGATTTGAAGGATTTCACGTGCCTGTTGTAGTTACAGAGTTGCCCGCACAGTATGTTTAGTTTTCGTCCACATCAATACGCTCTGCAAATTTTACGATGATCCAATGGTTCTGTCAAAAGTTATGAAAAATCGGAATTTGAAAAAAATCCTTGCCTAGTTATAAGGTCTGCTCACGTACCTGAATCTATTATAATATATTAAAATAGGTTCGTAGAAAGTCGTTTATGTACGAACGTGACATAATATTGGTGTCATCAGCGTAAGCTGCTAGCTGTGTTGACTTAAATAAAAGAGATCCCTTAGTGTCAACGGAGATTTTTCTGACTACATATTCAAGTGCTAAGGTAAAGAGTACAGGAGCAAACCCCCTTGTTCTTGCCCCGTATTCGTAGAAAACGAGTTGGTCATGTCATTCTGAATCAGCAGTTGTGATGGATGTGGAGTCGATCATGGTCATTTTCACTATTCGTACCAACTTTGCTGTGATTCCGAACTACAGCATGATGTTATATAATGCAGTTAGGTTGATACTGCTTGTTTCAGCATGTTGTCAAAATGTTTTCGTTTCTTAAATCTAATTATTCTATTAGCTACTGTTGTAAACTGACTACAAATGCCGTGAAGATAACATCACTGTGACAGCACTGTGAATACTATCCACTCTTACTGCTAGAGAATTGAAGCCAACTTTAGGGAGTTAAGTTTGCAATGGGAAGCAGACGACGCTAAAATACAAAGTAATTTATAATTTAACAAATATTGCAAGACTGAATTTTATTTAGACTGAATTTAGAGAATAAACCAAACAAAGCCAAAGTGTGTTCATTCTTTATCGGCGAGCCTCTACGAAATTAACAGCTACTCTCCGAAGATCGTCATATTTTTCTTTCTTGGCTCTTGTCGGTCGTTCAATGTGGATTTTGTAGGCCGCATTTTTTTCGTCCAACGCTGCTTGACACTCCTCGTCGAACCATTCATTTCTGCCTTACCGGGCTGCAAGTCCCACTACTTTTTCGGCTGCTGCATTCACTGCGGCTTTGATGTTAGTCCAGACTTCGTTGATAGATATGGTGTTGGGCGTGGAAGCTAGTTTGATTTCCTGAGCAGATGTATATGTGGCTTCCACCGTCTTGCTTCGAAGCTTGTCGACATCGAACTTGTCTTGAGCTTGCTCTGGCTCATACGAGAATGATATTCGACATCGGTATCGAGTCTTGTAGTGATCGGAGTCAAAGTTGGCCCCACGGAAGGATCGCACATCTTAAAAACTGGAGGCCCACCTTTTCTAAATCAGAATATGATCGATTTCATTAAAGGTGCGACCGTCCGGGGATGCCCATGCCTTTTGTCAGAGACGTGATGCAGAAAACACGTGGAACTTACGATAAGGTTTCTACTGCTCGCAAAGTCGACAAGTCGTGGTCCATTGTCGTTACAGAGATCGTGAAGGCTAAATTGGCAGATGGTTCCACGATGTGTTTTCTCCTTTTCAACCTCTCCAGAAGGTTGTATAAATTATCTTTCACCGCCTCATCCTTATCTTCAGTGGGGGCATAAACCAAGCCAAGCGTTAAAAAACTTTGCTCGAATGAATAATGAAAAAATAAACTCAATTATTATGACCGGAAAAAATAAACCCAATGAGCATGAACATTAGCTTCCGGTTTGGACAAGTTAAGTTGAACGTCAAAAAGTCAGGCGTGGTCACTCCAACCACCAATACGGAGGGCCGTGGAACCGGCATGGAGGCAACACCAGGTCCCAGCGGCTCCCAACCAACCGAAAAAAGGGAATGAGGTGTCTACAGGTGAAACTGCATCATGCCAAAGCTGCCTCGGCGGAAGTAAGCAGTAGGTTTGCCTCGGGCACCTACAAATAAAGGCAGAATAAATGGCCTGAACACAAAATATAGTAAGTTAATTTGGGCCGCAGAGGAAGAAAACCCGAGGGTGGCGATAATAATTAACACAAATATTAACTTTCTTCTGATTCCTGAATAAACAAATAGAGACACAGTGGCGGTCCAAGTACAGGTCCCCATCGAAGGAGAAATAGTGGAGGCGGTATTTGCCTCAGCATACTTCGCAGGGGATGACGATCAAGTCCCAAGTAGTCCACTCCTTTGCGATGGCGGAACGATACCTTGTTCTTACGAGATAGCGAACGTACTCAGATTTTGTCACCAAGAGTCACTTCTATCGATTTGTTTTTACTAATGTTCGAAGAAGAACATTAGTATTAAAATCACTTTGGGCAAAAATTCATATTTCTATATATATATATATATATATATATATATATATATATATATATATATATATATATATATATATATATATATATATATATATATATATATATATATATATGTATATATATATATATACATATATATATATATATATATATATATATACATACATATATATATACATATATATGTATGTATATATATATATATATATATATATATATATGTATATATATATATATACATATATATATATATATATATATATATATATATATATATATATATATATATCCGATTGAACTGAAACTTTCAAGACACATTGGTGTATATGCAGAATAGTGCCAGGTCTTACAAAAAGTTAATAATCTTTAACCCTTTGGCGCCGGCGGCCATTTTAGTGATATTTTTAATATACCTATTATTCCGTACACAAATAATTTTTGCAAAAATTAAGTTGACGAAATAAATTTCGAACGTGTTTTACATGTGAATCGGATAATGTTTTGGATTTTTTTAACCCCATGTGTGCGCTGGGTGCCTAAAAAGAGAACGGGAAAACTTGAAAATTTTTAAATTGCGATAACTTTTGACAGAGCTATTCAATCATTACGAAATTTCCAGGACATATTGGTATTATTTAGTTGTAGATTTATGTTTAATGAGCGTGCTGGCAACCTTGTAGCTAGGGCAGGCACTGAAAATTAAAACCTCCAAATCATCGTCTCTCTTGAAAAAATGCCGCTTCTTAAAAAAAAAAGCCACTCATATGTAAATCTTATGCTTTGTTTACATAGACAAAAAAAAAATTTGATATGGTATAACGGGCACGCCTGGTAACCCTTGCCCAATTTACCTATATTTTTAGCATCAAAAACTTCTGTTCACGGAAACTCACGATACGATAAGCAGAATTAATTGAAATTTGCAGAATGTATTGGTCTTAAATAGGACCAGGTCTGATAGAAGTGATTTTGAAATGCGGGCGATTCTGTGCCAGTGGTGCCATCTTGAAAAATCACTAAAAAAAGATAACTGCTTTTAGCCCTATAAATTCTGATTCAATCGTTCGATTTTGACGAAATTCACACTTTAAGCCACGTTTGGTAGAAATTTGGTTGAAAAATTCGGTCGGAGCTGCCAGCTATGATAATTTTGGTGTCTTAAATTTGAACATTCAAACCATCGAATATCCTAAAAAATGTCCGTTTCTTACAATAAAACCAATCTGTATACAAATCTTATGCTTTATCTACACGTTCAAAGTAAAACTTTGGAAATTTCATGTCGGACAAGAACGGTAACCCTTTCCCAGTTAACATATATTTTTAGCATCAAAAACTTCTGTTCACGGGAACTCACGAATCAATAGTCAGATACAATTGAAATTTACAGAATGCATTGGACTTAAGTAGGACCAGGTCTGATAGAAGCGATTTTGAATTGTAGGCAACTCTGTGCCAGTGGTGCCATTTTGAAAAATTACAAAGAAAAAAAACTGCTTTTTGCCGTATGAAATGTGAACAAGTTACCAGATTTTCATGAAATTGACACAGTAGCTGAACCTTACTCTAAACTCTGTTTGATAGAAATTTGGTTGAAAAATTCGATTGGTGCTGCCAGCTATGGTAATTTTTATGTCTTTGGTTTTGAAAATTCGCTCAGGAAAATAAAACTTTTTGCCCTATAGCTTCCAGTGCAGTCATGAAATCAATACGAATTTCATACAATTAATGGAACCTATTATAAACATTATTCAGGCCTAATTTGGTTGAAAAGCCACGATAGGGTTGCCTGCTATTGTTGGTTTTGTGTTTGCTTGCAATATCTTTATTAAGCGGTTTTATCGTAGAATTTTCAATTGGTAATGATATTGTAGTGACAATAAACAGCAAATATTCAGCTTCGATTATTTGAAAAAACTCGCTGCAGGTAACCCTAAATTTTTGTATACTCCTATAACTTCGAATGTAATATAACAAAGTTAAACAGATGTGATATACTCTTGGCTTTGATATTGGCGAAAGGTTGCCAGCACGGGTCGGTTGTGCTACTTTTGTATCAATAAATGCTTATAGTTAGTATTCATACCGGAAACATTTACAATGAAAATAAATAACCGATGTTTCAATTCCCTAAGTTCTGCAAACTTTTTGGATCGCAGCCCCAAACAACAACTTCAGTTACAGTGCTGCAGGCACTGAGCATTTTCTTCATTGATGTTATATGAGATGCTGCTTTCAAAATTTTGTGAAATAAGCAACTGATAACGAATATAATTAACCCGTGTTTTGCTCTCATAAACGTTGAAATTCATGCCAGTGGTAATATCTGAAACCTTCTACCATATGAGTTATAATGCATTCTTGAGACCAAAGTAATACGTGGCATTTGAAACAGTTTGGCCGTAATAAGCAGCTCATGTGGTGGAATATGCACTCAAAACCTGCACGATTCGTCTACTGTTTTTCGAACATTAGTGTTTCTAGCGGTTCAGGTGCGCTAGAGTTTTTTTTTCATATTACCAGTAGGTAGCTCAATGATAAAGAAGAGAAAAAAATTCCTAAGAGAAATGCGAAATAAATGAGTACCTATTTTCTATTTCCATTCAGTATTAACAGATTTGACTAATTTAACTGGAAAATTTTTAAAGCAGCTTCAATCTAAAATCGAACCAAAATAATTATAAGTAATCTACGGGAAAGTTTATTTTTCGATTAATTATAATTTTTGGCGCAATAATTGTCACATGTTTCCAAAAATAAATTTGTTTGAATTAAAAATATAGTGAAATCAGTGAAATTTAGATCGTAGTCGTGAAAATCGTATCCTATGGTCAAAATTATTGCAATGCGATAAATTACACCATCTGGAATCGCTGAATGACAAAAGAGGAGAGTTTTTACATACGTGCATAGAGGTTTGGGTGAATATTTTTTTACTGATTCTGAGAGATGAGTGATATCTTATCCCATTTCAGTTTCCGTACATTTTCATTTGCACAACAGCCATAATTTCACAGGGAAAAATTAAGGAATTGATTAATCTATGAGCCGCGAAAATTTGGACTTGACCAGGATTACTTCCATCCCATCCCAGTTTGCGTCAAAATCATTATTGCAATCACTTTGCATTCATATTTCAGAGGCTTTTCAGTCGCTCGTCGAGTTCGTTAATTGAAATATTGTTCGCGTTTCTGTAAATTAATGCGATTGACTCGATGCAGATATGCCAGCGTCGATGGATCATTCCCATTCTGAAAGTCGGTGCCGCTTTGCGCGAGGCCAAGTCAAAGACGAAGGCAAGTCGAATGAATCACCAGCTGGAAATTTCATTGCAGTGCCGAATTGTCTGCATGTGAGCGAACGTTCGACGAGTAAATGTGCTTAATGGGCCTGCATGCCTTCTCGTATGATCTTCAATTAAGATTCGGAGATAAATTCAGATGAATAGGAACATTCCGGTAAAATACGAGTTGAATGCAAAACTCGTCAGCGATGAGCGAAAGATGCCAAGATTTCAGGCTGTGTTGCGATATTATGTCGCCGATGAACATACTGCTCATATGTATATGCTTATATATATATGTATGTATCATAAAAAGAAATGCTCGAGTGCGATGGTCGCGCAAATACAGAATATGACCGCTGCGACCACTTAAGATACATTTCGACTTTGCGCGGCAATAAAAACAAAAAGCCATAAAGAATTCGATGCAATGGAAATCAGAGCACTGTGGAGTTCCAGCGCGTACATGCAAACTGTTTCATTCTTCGTTTTATTTACCCCACAAATAATTCGAGTCTATAGAATAGCCACCAAGCAACAAACTTTAATGAAGTAAGATCATGCAAAGTGCCCATATCTCTCACAATCAGTCATAATCTGTCCAGTTAATTTGATGGTCCCAGTGGAAACAGTTTTCACGCTGCGAAGAGCTACCTATCGTGATCGCCTGAATTCCAGTGAAGCACATGTGCAAGTGCTTTGCCTGGGTTTTTCCATCAATTAAATCGGTTCCTCGTAGCTGGCACAGGTAGGACGAGGACACGGTCAGGGACATTGTTTAGAGTCATAAAGTCATCAGTTTAATGCTAGGGAATTGATATGATGGGTTTTCTAGACAAACATATGGCGTTAATAAGATATTTCAACTTTAAGCAGAAGTTAACCGAAGTGTCGGATCAAGTCGAAGTCGAGATGGTGGTGATGAAAATGAAGGCACGGATTGTTTAGGTAGTCGTTGTAAACAGGATTACGCTGAAGCAGAAACAATCTGGTCAATTACAGCATTTGCGTACCTGTGCTTGAAAACAGAACCTGATACATTAAAACTGCTTTAAAGATTTAATTTTTTGTAATTCTCTGTATTCAAATGCATTTTTCATATTGAACAAAAAAGGCATTTTTTATTTTGTCTGTTATATAATAGTTTTGATTAAGATATACCTATATTTACTAACTTTATTATTTACTTAACTGTTTCGGAAATGAAAATGTTTTTTTGTAATTGGGAAAATCTAGTTTAGGAATAACGTAGTGTCTGTGTATTTAAGGGTTTTAATGCAGCTAACACTTAGGCGGGCTGGTTTCATGGTGAAACCCCCAGCGAAAATTTACAGCTGAAGTATTAAACATTTCATAATTTGATTGCTTGCTTAACATTCTACCAGGCAGGCTAAGCAATATTAGAACAAACAAGACGGCAACAAATCGACGTTTAATAGCTGAAGATAGTTGTAATGAATGGACCAAGCTGGGGAAGCATTTTCGATGGTACTAACAAGTAGAAATGCTGAAATTTACATAAAAAGTAAATTACAAAATCAGAAATCTTCAGCATAATATGAAATGTTGCACCTAGGTCTTTAAACTTTGGCACGGATGTGAGTAGAAAAACGCGCATTGTTGGGTCTAAGGAATATTTCTTGCGAAGAAATGAGTTTTTTATAGCTGCATAGAGCATTGCAATCGCTCCGTGAGCAAATAGGTTTCAATTAGCCTAAATTATTTCATTCCATCCGCTTGATGGTAATTGAGAGCAAAGCTTTTTTGATACGATACTTCTTGGGAATTACCTGTTGAACATTTCGACTACGGATTATATGCAATGTGTGATTTTAATAAGCGTTGGTAAGCACTAATTTATTTGTTTTTATTATGTACCAATTTTTTTTCTAGCTTGTAAAAATATTTTAATTTAAACCATTTTTTATCCTTTCGAAGCTAAATTTATTTTAATCGATATATGTCGAGTAATTAAAATAAATCTAGCTTCAAAAGGAAAAAATTGGTTTAAATTAAAATGCTAATTGATTTATTTATTGAATTATACACGGAACAATATTCCATTATATTAGTGTAACAACAGATTAATATATTATAATTCTATGCCTTATGTCTTAAGTTTACATTCGAAAAATTGCGCACTATATCTTTAATGTGAGCTAAATCATCATTGAAAATATTGGCTCGACGAGATATATTATTACCAAGACGTTTTAGCCTCTCAACGGGTGAATGCATTAGGCAATTTACCCTATAGTTTTGTAACATAAATATGTCATTGCACCTCGTGGTTCTAAAAGGGATTCTTAGCGAAAATTCACTTAAGGGGGTAGTACCGGTTACAATGCTAAAAAGCAGCCTAATTTTCAATATTTTTTTTTCACCTCCTTTATTTTGTATGAATTTTAAAATTTGCATAGGTAAAATACAAGTTTTGAAGATTAGAAAAAAAAATATTTTTCATTTTTCTACTTATTTACAGAGGGCGTCAAAGTTGACGTCTCGAAAAATGCCTCGTCATACTGCGGACGGATAATCTCAGGAATGAAGAATCTGAAACAAAAAAACCAAACCGCAATTTAAAGCGGAATGTTTCTTACGTGGTAATCTACCACAAAATTTTGAAAAAAATGATAAAAAAATGGCGGTTGTTTGAAAATATTTTTCGAAAAATCGTAGTTTTTTCACTTTGTTTCGCTTGCCAATTTTTTTTGGGTTAACTCTTGGCCTATATTGTGGTAGATTACCACACAAGATAATTGAATAAGGTAGTGCACCAAATTTGACTTAAATCGGTTCGGCCAATCCGGAGAATAAGTGTCCGCAGTTTGAAAAAACGTAATTTCGAGAAAAACGCGTTTCAAGTTTTTTTTCCATTTATTTATTGAATATTATTTAAAAAATATGTTTTTATCACCTACAATTGCTGAAGCTGCAATCCCTGGACCATACATAAGTATTCTTGAGTCCACATAAGCCAGTTGCTCTTGCAGTTGGGCAGTTCTTTTTGTCCAAACGCGCTTCCTTTGCCGCTTTTTCTGCCTGACTTATGCGCTCTTCATCTTTTTTTCTAGTAATTAAAAGCACCGATCTGCCGTAAACTGCCGTAACTTCTTTATTTTTGGGAATATCTTAATAAAATTTTGAGACGTGATTTCTGAAGGTATAATAAATTGAAAAATGCTAAAAACAAAAAAATTGATTTTTTCAAAATTATAACCGGTACTACCCCGTGCATCGAGATTCCCATTAACAATGTTGAATAAAAAAGTTGCGTCAAAACTTATACGTCTACGAGGGTTGATCAATAAGTGATGATAATGACTATAAACCAAGGCGATTAAACTTAACATATATACATATTTATTTTTCAACATAGTCTCCTAACAAGTTAATACATTAAGTCTATCTTTTTCCAAACCCAGGATACCCTTAGAAAAAAATTCGTTAACTTGACTCTCTCAAAATGCCTCAACAGCGGCCATCACTTCGCTATCATCTTCAAATTTCTTACCCCGAAGGTGCTCCTTGAGCCGAGGAAAGATGTAAGAGTCACTGGGTGATGTAATAAAAAGTTTTCCGAAGAAAGATGTAAAAGTTCGAATTCTGTTTTTTAGATTACAGCCATCAAAACTGCAGCCTTATGAGTTATCTTGATGAAACAGAACTCTGGCTTGCAGTTTGCCGCGTCTTTTTTCCTTCATTGCCTCTCGGTCCCTTTTCCAAATATTTCACTATAATAATTCCTTCAGCGTACCAAAAAAGTCATGCATAACCTTCCCCGCCGCGCTCGACACTTTGAATTCCTTTGGCGTTGATGAAGATGGCTGCTTGCACGTCATCGATTGCTGTTTGGTTTTAGGATCAAAACGGTAAATTCAAATTTCATCCATGATCACGAAACGCGACAAAAAAATCTCCTGATCTGCCTGGAACTTTTCGAGATTCACTCTCGAAATGTCGACTTGTTTCTTCTTTTGCCAGTCGGCTAACATTCTCGACCCCCAACGCGCAGAGATCTTCTTCATATGTAATTCGTGGGCAAAGATTCTTTGAACACTGCCATTCGAGCTCCCTGTGATCTCAGCTACTTGCCTGATGGTCACTCTTCGATCTACCAACATGACATCTTTCATTTTTTTCACAATGTCTTCAGTGAGGGACGTGGTTGGACGTCCTTCGCGGTTTCGCCTTCATTGGATGTTCTTCCTAGCTTAAACTCTTTGGCTCAGCGTGCAACGGTGGAATATGGAGGAGCAGAGTCCCCTAATGTTTCCACCATGTCGCCGTGTATGTCTCTGGTAGACGATTTTTTCAAACAGGGGTACTTAATGCTAGCTCTAATTTGGCTTTTCTCCATTTCGATGTTCTCTCTTCGACTGTTCGTATTAAAATGAATGTCCCCCCTGCAATCATGGCCTATTTATATGCTTTTTTTATGCTGACTTAGTGAGTATATGTGGTAATAAACATTTTTTTTTTGTTGGAATTTTTTCCGAACTGGAAATAACCGATTAACATTACTTATTGATCAACCCTCGTATCTGCTAGAGATGTGATATGTAGTAAATCCATTATGTGGCGATAATTCAATTTATTACGACTAATGCGCAGCTTATAACCTACGTACCTCAGAAATTTATTCTGGATTTTTTCCAAAGCCTCCGAATGGGCTCCGTAATAAGGATTCCAGAGGGCACAGGCATAATCAAGTTTACTTCTAACTTACAATGTATATAACATGTTCAGTGCATTTACGCTAAAAAATTCGCTTGTACTTCTTATCACAAAACTAAACATTCTGCGCGATTCATCTGCGATATTTCTAATGTGGATTGTAAAATTCAAAGATGGGTCAAAAGTGATGCCTAAATCATTAACGGAAACAATGACTCTTATGGGATTATTGCCTAGCATGTATACATAATTAAAATTGTACGTTGTTCTATTGAAAACCATTAGCTGACACTTAGAAGCGTTTAAGTCGAGACAATTATTAAATCAGTAATTAAAAAAGTTATCCACGTTGGATTGTAATACCGAAATATCTGCCATTGACGTGACAGAATGAAAGATTTTACAGTCGTCAGCGAATAAGAGATACTGAACATCATTAAATATTGTACTTATGTCGTTTGTCAATATAAGAAAAAGCAGCGGACCCAAATGTGACCCTTGAGGAGCACCAGTTTTAGGAGTAAATGGTAAGGAAAAGTGACCATCAAAATTTACTATAAGACATATATCACGAATGTAATCGGAAAACCATTCGAATAGTTTTCCATCAATAATGATTAGTTTGAGTTTCTTCTCCAATATACTGAAGTTGATCCGGTCAAATGCCTTGCTGAAATCCGTGTATATAGTATGAACCTGTTGTGATGATGCAACGGACTGAGAAATAAAATTATGAAAAGTAATGAGATTAGTGGTTGTTGATTTCCCAGCAGAGAAACCATGTTGGTTACCTATGAAAGAGGCCTGATGAAAGGTGTTAGATAGTCCGTAATTAGGCTTTCCAATTTTTTTGGTATAACTGATAAAATAGAAATGGAACGACAGTTACTAACATCAGATTTGTCCCCAGACTTGAATACCGGAATTGCATGAGAGCTCTTCCAAATTTTGAGAAAAGATCCCAGGGCTAATGAATGATTGAAAATATATAGTAGAGGGGCTAGAAGTGATTGCGCGCAATTCTGAACAAATATCGATGGCAGACCATCAGGCCCCCCACATTTACTTACATCAACAGAGTGTAGCTTCTTTAATAGCAAATTGGAGCATATAATATAGCGATTGAGATTAAGATGGGTTAAGGAAACCGGAGGATCAAATGAACTGGTTTTGGTTGAGAAGGCTGTGGAAAAACTCTCTGCGAACATATTCGATATGGTAGACTTGTCGGAACTGAAATGTTTTTCCAAATGCATCAACGGGGGGAATGATTTATCAAATCTTTCCTTGTTAATAAACGTAAGAAATGCTTAGTGTTGCACGAGATGTTTGACTCTAATTTACGTAATTATTTATAACGGTCTAATTTAATTTTTCGTTTACATTCACTGCTAAAGCTATCAAATACTCTATAGTCAGCTAATAGACCTGTTGACTTATATTTACAGTGTGCAATTTTTGTGTGTGCTTTTTTAAATCATACGAAAACCACTCAGGAAAATTATCACTAGTTGTAACTGTAGTCGGGACATACCTTTCTATAAGTCCGCTGGTAATATTATAAAATCGCCTAACAGTTTCTTCAAGAGACATGTTATTGAATGCATTCCTCCAGTCAATCCAAAATAAAGCGCGATTAAGTTCGATATAGTTGCATAAGAATCGCTTGGAAAATTGGTTTTCCACGAAAACCAGAGGAAATGTGTAGCTTTTGCTATGTATTGAATATGGTTGAAATGTTTACTAATTCAATTGATCATACTCACAACCGGATCATCACCCCAGATACAGAGCATATCCAAATTTTATGCTTTTTAATGTGTTTGCTTTTGAATTTTGAAAGGTTTCTGAGAGGTCGGTGGATCTGCTCGCTAAGACACCAGCACAAGGAAGCGATCTATTGGCCGCGTGTTCAAATTCCTCCGTATGGTCATGGTTGTATTTGTTCGTCTTGTGATGACTTAATAGCCGGCGACTGGGCATAATACCAGCATACCACCAATTAAGTGCATAGCTTTAGTGCTGGCTGGGCATAACACCAACACTTCACAAGACTGAATTCGGCACTTAAAGAATAGAGGAATTAATTGTAGACGGCTTCTCCCATATGTGTTTCTCTACCGCCATAGCTAAGCATTCGCTTCAAAGGGTAATCATCTGAGCTTTGGCATTAACATAGAAAAATCTAGCGCACCAGAGCCGCTAGAAAACTGATTTTCGAAGAAATTGTATTTGAGTGACAAAAAAATGTGGAAAGACGTTATACACTTTTTGTAGTATCATATCAGCCATTCCTTATCCAAAGCAACAACACCCAACTATAACATAGATTATGAAAATGTTCAGTGCTGGCAACACTTTTCCAATGAAGCAGCAAGAAGTTTACCATACCAAGCTCATACTTAAATTAACTTATCCTTTGAATTTCATTCTCATCGTAGGATTTCATCGAAAGTTTCAGCGGTTTACCGTTGTTTGAGGCTGCCATTCGAAAAAATTTCAAAACTTGAAAAATTTAAAAATTGATTTCTTCTTTTTATCGCAAATGCTTTACATATGAGTATGTAATTTGAAGCATCTGTAGGTGCAATATTTACGAAAATGTCTGATGCTTGTTACCCTGTGTTTGCAGCAAAGCAAAATATATAATAAATCTACTTCACGTTAAGTCAAACCCATCTTGTGAATTTCGCTTCGATTGAATCACTGCGGTGGAAGTTATACGGGTGAAAAGAATTTTAGGGTTACTACCCTCAAAACTTTTCAAATTTTCAAAACGTTAATATTTTTTGTTGATTTTCGTTGCAGAATCATTCCCATTTGCAAATCTAATGGCATAATCGCTTGGTAAAGAGATTCCAAAAAAATTACAAAAGTGGCCGTAGCTGGCAGCCCTTTCATGATTTTTTTCCAAAATTCCTATGACATTTGGCTTACAATAAGGTCCATTTACTACATGAACTTCGTTTTGATTTCTTGACTGGACCGAAAGTTATAGGCGAAAAGCTATATTTTGCTGAGCAAATTTGCAAGATTTAGGAGACAAAAATCACCATAGCTGGCAACTCTATTCTAATTTTTCAACCAAATGTTTTCTAGAGTAAGGTCCAAATATTGTGTGAATTTTGTTAAAATGTGATCACTGGATCGGAAGTTATAGGCCGGAAAGCAACTTTTTTTCTCAGTGATTTTTCAAGATGGTACCACTGCCACAGTGTTGTCGTCATTTCAAAATCACTTCTATCAAACCTGGTCCTAGTTAATACCAATATGTCCTGTGAATTTCATTATGATCGGATAATCCAGTCGTCAGTTCTCGTGAACGGAACTTTCGAGTGCTGAAAATAGAGGTGATTTTGTGATGGGTTGCCGTTCTTGTGCAAACCGGAATTTTGAAAATTTCAAATTGAAATTTATCAATGATTTGAAGTTTTTGTCAAAAACCAAAAATTTTTCAAGAGGGTCGATGATTTGAAGGACTTTCTTTTCAGGAACCTGCCGTAGCTACAGGGTTACCTACACTGTCTTCAAAATCCATGTATCTTGTATGTTGTAACGCCAATACGCTATGCAATTTCCAAAAAAAATTTACACTACTTGGAAATATAGGAGTACTTGAAAAAGGGTTAAAAATGTCTGAATTTTAGCAAGTCATGGACCTACCCACTATATACATCTATGTCAGACAATCGGATCGGCCACTCCAGAGATTATGTCCCTTAATCATTTTGCTGATATATATATATATATATATATATATATATATATATATATATATATATATATATATATATGTATATATATATATATATATATATATATATATATATATATATATATATATATATATATATATATATATATATATATATATATACAGGGTGTTTGGTACTCCGTGGACACTATTGTAAGGAGGTATTCCTTGATATATTTTGAGCAAAAAATTGTTTTACAGGGTGGTCTGGTTTTCAAAATCTACGGAGTTACAGGGTGGCCAATAAAACTGTTTCGGACCTGTACCCTGAATCACTTAAATCATTATATCTTGAAAACTAATAATCATAACGCATAGTTTTATGGCTTGCTTTTTATGGAATCAAATTACCTTTAATTTGATGTAACATTCTATATTGTAACTGTACCTGATTTTAAGATATTTACTTGAAAACACAAAATTTTGGCACTTCTACCCCGAAAATTCTGTGTTCAATGTCGTTTTTCTCAGGAAATCTCATTAAAATATGCCATTTTAATTTTATTTTTTTATAGGCCATATTGTTGGCTACAAAAGTTGCATACACACTTATGACTCAGATTTTACCGTTCCGCAAGTATTAAGCAAAAATACATATCGCTTAAAAAGTAAATTTACTGTAAAGTGGCTCTCGTTCAAAAGAATAGTTTAAATTGTTATTTGTACTTAAGTTTTTTTACTGCCCATTAGTTACTTTTTAAACTATCAATAAAATAAACTAAATTAAAATTAGTTTCAATATAATTGAAGCACCTACCTGGATGTTAAAGGTAAAATTGGGTACAGTTCTTCGCCTTTATTAATGGAATACGTAAAAAAATTAAGACCCTATAAAAACAGAACCACTTTCAAATTATTGTGAGTTTCGGTACACTACTCGAACTAGAAGATATCACTAAAATTTCAAACATAAGTTCAAAATGTCTCACTACACTAATGACGAATATGCAGATATTATGTACGTATATGGAGAGTGCCGGGGAAGTTCACAAGCGGCGCAATCTTTGTATCAACAGAGATATCCCCATCGACGGATTCCTGGACGGAGAGTGTTTCAACAACTATACACAAGGATTCGGGAAACTGGCAGCGTTAGGAAGAGCCGAGTAAACGCAAATCCTGCGCCTGCAATCGCTGTACGGACCGATGAAGAAATACTGCTTGCAGTGGAAACTGTGGAAGTTTGGAGTGTTTTAATAGCAGCTCGTTGACATCCCTACCATCACACACCAGTGCAGGAGTTGCTACCGATCGATTTGCCCAAAAGGATGGAATTCTGCAATTGGCTCCTTGAGAAACAATTAGACAACGAAAATTTTTTGAACACCATTCTCTGGACGGATGAGTCCTTATTTACCAGGGACGGTATCACAAACTTCCACAATTTACATACGTGGGCTGAGAGCAATCCACACACGAGAAGGACTTCATCGTTTCAGCATAGGTGCAAGGTTTCAGCATAGGTTCATGGCGTTAGGTGGCGGTAGGTGCGAACCGGGCGCCGGCCGTTACGCTTCTAGCTAACTCCTAAACGACTTTTACGCCCATTATGAAACTTGGCAAGGATTATCTACACACTATTAGCTATTTATAGAAATTTTATATTTATAGAAAATTAAAAAAAAAAAATAAATGGTCGAACTTTGTGAAATCCAAGTTTCAAAAGTTTAAATATATTTTTTCCCGCCAAACAAATTTTTCTTAAATACCCAAAAATGCATTTAATAAGCCCATTATATGAAGCATCAACTCGAGGGCTTTATTTAATTTACTGCTACTTTTTTAAACTGGATACTTTGATTCGAAATAGCGTATACCTGCCAGTTAGTCAAATTTTTAAAGCCCTCTAGCTCGCTAACCAGACTTAATACTGTAAAAACATTTTGCATCTGGATCCAGAACATATCTAGGTGTAACATAATCGAATATTACTAAAATCGGAAACCTCAAAATTTTTTATCTGTCCGCTTCACATGGAATGCCCCTAATTTTATTTTAAATTATAAAAAAAAGTTAAGTTGAAAAAATATTACAGGCTAAATAAGTGGTCAAAGTTTTTTAATAGCTCAAAGTTGAGGGCATAATGCATTTTTTAGCAAATTAAATTAGATAGTCAATACCATAGCATAAATAGATTCCTCATATAATTTGCAAGAAAAGTGCCCAATGCATGCAAACAGTTGACTGAGGGAAATTAGTGGTCTTGGTTGTCAAGAATCAATAAGATCCTTTTTCCGCTCAATCGATCTAGATGAAAGAGACTGCCGCAGCAAATCCTCTATGGCACAATCACAGCAATTTTGGTTCTCTACTTTAAAATCCATGTTAAACGGGTAAATATTAACTTTTCGAAAAAGGATATATTTAATACGCTCTCACTTTAACGAGTTTTATGTTAGAATTTACTTTAAAAACTATTCTTTTATCTATCTTTAACCGACCGTATTACAATACAATACAAAAAATTCAAGTCAAAAGAACTATAACAGGTGGGTTTTTTTGCGAAGAAGACATGAAAAAACACACTTAATGTAACCTAATGCTCAAGAAAGCACTTCAGAAATGCAACATAGAAATAACATCAACATAGGCGAAAGCAATCAAGTGGTCATATCACCCAAAGCAGCTGAATCGAGAAACTCATGTTGCGCAAGTAAACCCAAACCAAATACAAAAAAAAACGATCTGGGGAAAATTGCACACGAAACAATGTAGCTCCTACATATTCTATTCTCCATATCAACATCACAATAACTTTAACCGTACATACACCATACGAACAAAGCATAAAAGGCATCAAATCAGAAGGAGAACAGCTCGTAAGAAGAGGAGCAGAAAAGAATCTGCAGATTCTGTAATGCTAATCATGACGGGAAACAGGAACATAACAGAGACGCTGATAACTTTCCAGTGTTTTAATTTCATTCATAGACCAAGATTTCTGGGTCGTTTAGCGGGTGGGTGTGAAAGGGTTTTCTGAATTTCTATATCGACCGAGGAACTGAGCAGTCTCCGCGATGCTTTTTGGGTACATTCGCTGCAGAGTTTTTGTGGGCATAATTTAGGTAAAGCGTCTAAGTAGATTTACGCGAAATCACGAGTTTGAGCATTGAAGCAAAATCACTTCAGTGTTCTCTGTAGTATATCGCTATGCGCTGCAATGAACTGTATGTACTGAATTGATTGGTACGCAGTGCTTGGGGTTTTGAGTAATACGCTTAAGTTTTCGTTGCGTCGCTGTAAATTTACCTTCAAAGCTCTGTAGTTGGACTATTATAAAATAAAACCACTTCATGTATAGTGGCACGGGCCTCTTTTATTTGAAAAAAAGATGTTATGTTTTTGGATACTCAAAAATCAAATCTTTTGATTGTTAAATATTGATTGTAAAATACTTTTTTTTATGCAAAGTGGATTTGCAAGGGAAGCACTGATTCCTTTGCGTACACCGACGAGCTGCCACTGTTGTATTTGTATGGCTTGTTTCTAGCTATCGTATTAGTATAATGTATAGAAAAAAAAATGTTGGATTCGTTGTTGTCGCATTTTAATAGAACAATTTGGAGCTGGAATCAGACGGGCGGGGTTGATATGGGGGAGGGGTGCCAAGTTCACAATTGCCCAGAGGCGGCAAGATGGTCAAATCCGGCCCTGGATACTCCAAAATCTTTTCCACGGACGGCTCGAAGACGGATGTTAGATCTGGAACTGGAGAATACCTGCGTTCATCGAATGACACGTTTTTGTTCTTCAAGCAGAAATATTCGCAATCTTGAGGACTGGCTGCTGAGTGATTGAACAAAAGAGAAGTGGCAAACGTATCGCTATTTGCAATGACATACCCCGGACAACTTTGAAAATTACCTAAAAATGCAAGGCACGATTGAGTGCTGTCGCTAGATTCAACAAGGTACACCTGCTCTGGGTACCGGGGCACTGTTGTGTTGAAGGAGATGAAATTTCTGCGTTGGAGGACTCACGTACTAAATAGGTCTTTCGCACGCTGATCTTTGTCCACTCTGCCTAGATTTGGCTGTTTCTGCGGAACATTTCCTCTGTGAATGCCCAGCGCTTGTGTGTCCTAGATATTAATGGTTCGCCTTAGATATTTATTCGTACGAGCCTGAACGTTAATCTAGCAAGTGCAGAATGTATAGACTTTATTAGCCCATGATTATGGTATGAGAGGTAAATTATCTAAACTTTATCTCGACGCCAAATCGTGCCATACTTGCCTTCACCGAAATTTGGCTTAATGATTCACATACAAACGAAGAAATTCTCGATAGCAGCTGGACTATTTACAGAGATGATCGCGACTACTGCTCTACAGGTCAGACGCGAGGAGGTGGTGTCTTAATTGCTGTGAGTAATACACTTCCAAGCAGACGCATCGATACTACACCAAACGTAATGTTCCAGTACTTAATTGTTCAAATCTCTTTCAATAATACGTCGATTTATATTGGTGTAGTTTATATTCCACCCAGATCCGACGAACCAGTATACAACCATCTATGTGAATCAGTATCTTCCTTCGTATCATCTCTTAACGAACAAGACAAAGTCATATTTTTGAGAGATTTCAATCGCCCCAATCTATATTTTATTCCCGATGAAATTGATACTTACCTTCTCCCTGTAAACCTGTCAGATTCCAACGACCCCAACCTGACGAGTACCTTCTACGGCAACGATTTGCAGCAAGTTTGTCCGACTCCTAACCAAAATGGTAGTTGGTTGGATCTTGTGTTCACTAGCGTTTATGACGAAGTAGTGGTAAGTCCAACTAATAACGCAGACCATCTTTTTACAAATAGTTTACACCACACTGCACTATCAGTTGAACTTCCCATTTCTGATTCTATTTACTTAAGAGCGTACAATAATTCAATTGTATATGACTTTCTTAATGCTAATTATGAAAGCATTCACCATCACCTTGACGCTATAGCTTGGACGAATACTCTTTCAATGTTAGAGCTTGAGGAAGCCATTTCCACTTTTTATAACAAAATCTTTGACGCCGTTGAAAGATATGTACCTAAGATAAAACAAAGAAAAAGTTGTCTGAGCCATGGCTTGATAGGGACCTTAGGTATTTGCGAAATCGTAGGAACAAACTTTATAAGCGGATTAAAAACAATATTGACGTTAGTTCTGCTATTCAGGATGAATATAACGAAGTTGCTAAGCAGTTTTATTTTATTAATTCACCAAACAAGGTACAAAATCTTATATAAAATAACAAAATAAAAATAAAATGGAAAAGTAAAGTGAAGTAAAAAGTAAAAGCACAAGTTAAATAAGTAACAAACAAATGAAAAAAGTAACAAAAAGATTAATAAATAACAATCAATAAATAAAAACATTGACATATAAGCTATGGCTTAAGGTTTAGGGGTATGGATGGCATGCAAAAGAGAGGATTTGAAGGATGATTTGGAAATCGTAGGGGAATATAAGTGACTTATGCTGTTGAATATTCTGCAGCATCTATTTATAGGCTCATTTGCTGCATATGTCGTCGAATGTGAATATTCTTTTAGGAAACGATTGGACCTGGTGTTCCTCACAGGGATATTTATCGAAATTTTACTATTCAGGAATTCTACATTAATAGCGCCTCTAATGACGTCGAATGTGAATCAGGCCGATATCATTATTCTTCAAGAGGCTAGTGTCGATAGGTTTAAATGACCCAGTCGAAACTCATAAGGGGGTAAGCTATTAAAATCATAAAAGTTGTACAGTTCTCTCAAGGCGAAGAGTAGAAATTGCTTTTGTATTGACTCGAGTCTGTCACTGTAGGTTTCAAAAGCGGGATTCCAGCTAATGCAAGCGTATTCGAGAATAGGACGTACAAGTGAAGTGTATAAGGATCTTGTGACCCACAGACTACGGAATTCTTTGGCACGTCTTTTGATGAAACCTAGCTGTTTGTTCGCACGAGAAAGCATTTTATCAAAGTGTAAGGTGAAGCGGAGTTTTTCATCTAAGATAACACCGAGGTCAGCAATGTTATCAACTCGGGTTAGCATATTATTGCCGAGAAAGTACGTATTGTGTGTGACCGTGCATTTCCTGGAAAAACTAATAACTTGGCATTTGCTGATATTGAGAGAGAGCTTGTTTATATTGCACCACTGATCAAGTGAATTAAGCTTGGATTGGAGAAAGGGGGCATCCGATTTCGATTCAATAGTCTGATAAAGTTTGAGATCGTCTGCATAGAGTAAATGAGGTATGCCTGCTAGGACGTCAGATAAGTCAGAAATAAATATATTAAAAAGAAGTGGGCCAAGATGGCTACCTTGGGGTACACCAGAGGTAGCACTAACGTTTTTCGATAAAAATCCTTGAAATTTTACACATTGTGTGCGATCGCGAAGGGAGGAGGTCAGCCAGCTGAGTAAAGACCCGGCAATACCAAATTTCTGAAGCTTTAGAATCAAGGTAGAATGGTCAACTCTGTCAAACGCCTTACTGAAGTCAGTGTAGACTGCGTCAATTTGGTATCCTTTTTCCATTTTGCATAGAACGTCAGAGATTAGAATTGTCAAATTCGTGGTAGTTGAGCGACCTTTTCTAAAGCCATGTTGTTGCTCGTTCAAACGGGAATCAACAAGCGGAGAAAGTTTATCGTATACCACCTTTTCGAAAAGTTTCGGAATCGAAGACAAAATGGCAATGCCCCTATAATTTCGGATACAGCGTCGATCACCATTTTTGAATATGGGTGTGACATACGAAAGCTTCCAACAGAATGGGAAAATTCCCGACGAAAGTGATCTATTAAAGAAAATATGCAAGGGATCTATAAGCTGCTCTACACACTTGCGCAAGAAGATCGGAGGAAGAAAATCAGGCCCAGGGCCTTTTTTGCAGTCGAGATCCAAAATAGCTTTACGTATTTCATCACGGGAAATTTTTAAATGGTTCACAAAAGCTGTTGAAGCTGAATCAGCGGAAGAAAGGTGTGAGTTTGATGGGTCTGGTGCATTGAAAATTTCTTTGAAACTATCAGCAAATAGGTCACATATCTCTTTAGGAGAGGAAGACGTTATATTATTAAGAAACATGGACGATGGATAGCCAGTAGTTTTTCGCTTCACATTAACAAAATCAAAGAATTTTTTCGGGTCGCGGACTATATTTTCGCCGGTTGTTCTAATGTAAGTGTCATAAGCCTCATAAGTGTCATAAGCCTCAAAGCTAAAAAGCAGCAAAGTCTCAAGAGGCTTATGACAATTACATTAATACAACAGGCGAAAATATAATCCGCGACCCGAAAATTGTTTATGATTTTGTAAATGTGAAACGAAAAACCACTGGTTATCCCTCGTCGATATTCTTTAATGATATCACTTCTTCCTCTCCTAATGAGATTTGTGATTTATTCGCAGATAGTTTCCAGAATATTTTTATTGCTCCTAACTTATCAAACTCACATCTCCCTTTCTCTCATTCTGCTCCTACAGCGTTTGTCAGCCACATAGAAATTACACGTGACGAAATACGTAAAGCTATTTCGGAACTCGACTGCAACAAAGGCCCAGGGCCAGATCTTCGTGCTCCAACTTTCTTGCGCAAATGTGTAGAGCAGCTTATAACTCCCTTTCATATTTTTTTCAACAGATCACTTTCGTCTGGAGTTTTCCCATCTTGCTGGAAACTTTCATATGTCACACCCATATTCAAAAATGGCGATAGACGCTGTATCGGAAATTATAGAGGCATTGCCATCTTATCTTCAATTCCGAAACTTTTTGAAAAGATTGTGTACGATAAACTTTCTCCACTTGTTGACTCCCGTCTAAACGAGCAGCAACATGGTTTTAGAAAAGGTCGCTCAACTACCACGAATTCGACAGTCCTAATCTCAGACGTGCTGTGTAAAATGGAGAAAGGATACCAAATTGACGCAGTCTATACAGACTTTAGTAAAGCTTTTGACAGAGTTGACCACCCTACCTTAATTCTAAAACTCCAGAAATTCGGATTTGCCGGATCTTTGCTTAGCTGGCTGACTTCCTACCTTCGAAATCGAACACAATTGGTAAAATTTCAAGGACTCTTATCGAAAAATATCTCTGGTACCTCTGGTGTACCACAAGGTAGCCATCTTGGCCCCCTTCTTTTTAATATATTCATTTCTGACCTATCTGACGTCCTAGCAAATATACCTCATTTACTTTATGCCGACGATCTCAAAGTGTATCACATCATTAAATCTAAATCCGATGCACTCTTTCTCTAATCTAAACTTGATTCACTTGATCATTGGTGCAATGAAAACAAGCTCTCCCTCAACATTGCTAAGTGCCAAGTTATAAGTTTTTCCCGAAACTACACCGTCTCACACAATACGTACTTCCTCGGCAATAATTTGTTAGCTCGAGTTGAAAACGTTGTTGACCTTGGTGTTATATTGGATGAGAGACTCCGCTTCACCTTGCATTATGATAAAATGCTTTCCCGTGCAAACAAACAGCTAGGCTTCATCGAAAGGCGGGCGAAGGAATTTCGTAACCTGTGGGTCACAAGATCCCTATACATCTCACTTGTACGCGCCATTCTCGAATATGCTTCCATTTGCTGGAATCCGGCTTTTGAGACCCACAGTAATAGACTTGAGTCCATACAAAAGCAATTCTTACTTTTCGCATTGAGAGATCTATACAACCCTTTCGATGTTAGCGCCTTTCCTCTTTATGAGTTTCGACTGGGTCACCTAAACTTATTGACACTTGTATCCAGAAGAAAGATGATTTCGGCCTGCTTCACATTTGACGTCATTAAAGGCGTTATCAGAGTTGAGTTCCTCAATAGTAAATGGTGTTAAATAACCCTGTAAGGAGCACCAGGTCCTCTCGTTTACTTAAGGAATATCCACATTCCACTACTTACGCAGCTAATGAGCCGATAAATAGATGCTGCAGGATATTCAATAGCATAAGTAATCTGTATTCCCCAACGGTCTCAAAATTATCCTTCAAATCTTCCCTATTCCAAGCCATCCGCAACTCCTTATGTTAAGCTATTTGTCAATGTTTTATATATTCGTTATTTATTTATTATTATTGATTTATTTGTTTAATTATTTGATTCTGTGTATGTTGTATTCTATGATTTATTCAATTTTTTTTTTCGTATAACTTTTATATACTCATATTAAGTTTTCGATTTTCTATTTTGCTTTGTATTGTTTATGTAACTTGTACCTTGCTTGGTTAATGAATAAAATAAAATAAAAATAAAATTACAGGTTTTATTTTCCTGTTGTTTAGAAAATATGTGTTGAGGACTGGTGGTCTCTACATCGTATTTTTTCGTAAAACTGTTGTACCAGCATGCTATTGAAGAAAGGCTAGATGGCTTGCAGCATTCGATCTAAACAAGTCGTTATCAAACCAATTCAGCACTTCATTGCTCCAGTTCTAGTGCCAAATAAGGCAGGATACAGCCTAAGTTAGAAATTCGTGCTTACACTTCGGTGGTGCTGAATAAAATTTTCCAGGAAGGGAGTTTTGAATTATACTCGTCAGAATCTTAATAATACTCTTCTTACCTTTACAATTAATGTCTGTTTTTGACGACTATACTCGACCATATAACGACAGTAAAGAGTAACAGAGAAAATTAAAGAATTTTCCGAAGTCGAAGAATTCGAGGAAACGATCACAACAGATAATGAAAAACCATTGGTAGAGTTCGGGCCGACTTGCTCCGCAGCAAACTGGTGGATTATTCTACCTAACTTTACCTCGGAAGCATAACTTAATCTTTCTAAATATTTTACATAACAGAATGAGAGACGAATAACTGCAGTTCTACCGTAACGATCCTGTCTTAGTTCAACATTTTTCTTACATTCCAACAAATCATAACTTTAATATCTAGTTCCCTGCCAAAGCCCTTAAGCAGATAATTTTCCACTTCGCACTTCAAAGATCGTATTCGAATGGACAAAGGTGTGTCTAATTAAAATGGTCCCCATTTTTTGGATAATGACAGGGTCTGGCTCCAAAACGGTATAATTTATTGAAAAGGTGTGTATTAAGTGAGTGATTTGTCTTTCATCGATTCCAGAGTAGAATTGATTACTCATAGAAGATTTAGTATTTCTGAACATTTAAAAAACAATAAGGTTGACTTTGTTTACGAACAAAGGAATATTTGTACATCATCTGTTAAACTATCGACCATCAAATCGATTTGACTAATCAAAAAAAAATTACAGCCATCAAATATCAAATTACACCAGTGCCATGTTCTTGAAACAGCTCTCGCTCTCCTGAATTATGTTCCCGACGGCGCCCGATGTCAATTAAATATTAAATTACTTTTCGATGATCGAAAATGATCCCCCAAATAGGTTAAACGTTTCGGTAGCGGTGGACGTGCTCCTCATAGAACAATAGCGTTTTGTGCGATAAAATATTTTCTACTCTTGTTGTTCGATACACTGATTTGCATATAATAAAAGTCAGATAATAAATTTTTGATGTTTCGATTTATATGAGTTGCGAATTTGTAAGTAGGAATTTCATCCAGAATTACATACGTCAATTGTTTAATGTTTTTTTAATTCGTATATAAATTTATTTTTTATTTCAGTAGGTGTGAACCGAAGTTCGAGCTGAGATATTTTAAACTATAAAACCACTTCATGCAGGCATTCGGAAAGGCACCTGTGGGGACGAATTAGAGAATAACTAATAAAATTAACCACCAAACTGATTTTAGATTCCTTAAACAAATCTTCGTCCAACACTATTAAATGAAAATAAATCAATGTCTTGCCTATTGGAATGTATTTGCTCATCTATGAAATATCTGGCATATCTGGTATTCTTGAGTAACTGATTTGATCGAGCTATTTAAGCGAATTTATTCTAATTGGGTATAGCTTTGCCTGCTTGCAGTTTCTGTATTTTGAACGCATAGTATATCTATTGGCTGTGCAGCAACCATCGTCAATCGGGTTTTTCGCATCACGTAGAAGGTCATTTCAATTGTCCGCTTTCCAACAGTGCTGAAACCTTCCAACGGATCTGCAAAGCTAGATCGGAATTGAACAAAGACTGCAAGGGTATGAGTCAGTTTACTATGTAGGCGAGTCCGGCGAGAAACCGGACGACAGTCGAACGTTACTTTTCCTCGAACATTTTCTAATTAAATAGAACTCTGAATAAGCTTTATAGAATAGAATACTTGTTAGTGCTATCAGCCAGTCTCTTTAATTTCTATCTTTAATCTCCTTTTGTAGTTCTATCTATACGCTTTAGTTCATCTTTCTTTCATTTATATTTACACGCTTTAGTTCATTTTTCAATGATGTAACTGCCATTTTTCATAGAATGATTCCTAGAAAAAAAATTCTCCGAATGACACAGCTTAGATCTTATCTTCTATTTAAGATACAGGGTGGCTGATGAATATTGCTACATGAAAAAAACTTTAACAACTTTTGGTTGAATTCTCATAATTTATTTTTTCTTTGTTTATTTGAAATATGACACATTTTTATTGTGCTTTTTTATTGGATTTCAAATATAATTCAATTTAAATGGTCCCCACACTCGGTGATGCCTGTGCGAAATCTTATCAAAAAGTTATTCATTACTGCCTGGAGGGTCGTAACCATGATACAATGAAAACAAGGTAGTCTATTCCGAGTACCAAAATGCGTTCGTTCTGCGCTGGTGACAACTGTGAGTGATTTGCCTTTAAGCCAATGTAAAATTGGGCATCTTCAAGGAGGGCGTTTGGGGTGTTAATGGTGCGATATTTCGATTTTGATGATGAGGTTTGAATGGTTGGTCTGTGCTTTTAAATGTCCTAGAAACCCGCAAGGAAAAAGCTGTTGTACAAAGCACAATGATGAAAAACCCAATAGCTTATATATCCGGTGAAGATATTAAATCCATTATTAGCACGGCACATTATGAAAATGCTTTATTGACAAACAAATAACCACCGAAAAGAAATTGATCATGAGGGATAAAATTACTAACGTTGATGTAAGGATGCGGATTTATCCAGCCCGATAAGGTAATAAATGTAAATATGCATTGAGAAATGATGCTTTAATGAGATATATATGTGCGTATGCATATAGGTCAAAGCCAATGGAATAATTGCCGATTTTCCGCAAAGTGTATACATATGATTTAATTGATGTATAATAATTCTGTTGATTGAAGCTCTGCGTTTTGAAAATATCGGCACAGTTGGAAACAAGATTTGTATTGTGTTATTAACCCCGCACAATTTGCAAATGCATTATCGACATAGAAATTTCGCTCTGAAAAGCGAAAATTTCTTTCACTGTGGTCCAGATTGATCTGCAGCATTTTGAGTGCTGGCCGCAGCATCATCCTTGACCTACGCCTCGTCCTTTTGGGAGTCTGCCGCTGTTCCCTGCAGGTCAACAATACCCTGATCGCTCACGATTTCGCCAGCCTCCAGGGTGTTTTTATTACCATCCTTCGGGTGGCGTTTTTTCGGGCGCAGGTAGACACTACCTACACCCCAAGTCATCTTGTCAAAAGACGGGTAGAGCAGGTCATCAGCCTCCTTGTTTATTTGGAGGATGTGCTGTGTCCAATCTTCCAATCCTGTGTTGGAAAATCTGGGTTTTACCTTTGCAGCAACTTTAGGGCCACCTCTGGTTCCACTACCCGCGGTATTGTGGCCTTCACACTAGGCAGTGTTGGGATGCTCCCTCTGTCCATAATTGTTAAATGAGTTCCATTCCATAACCCTGGTAACTCTGGGACTACAGACGCACACCAGCGCAACGTAAGCTCGGCCAATCACCGTATTCAGCAGGCTTGACTCTACGATCTTCCACTTCTCCAACGACAATTGACCCCACGTATTGCTGCGATCTATCAGAGCCAGTATGAGTTATTGTAAGTTTTTAAGCAGGTGGAATCTGGAGTGGAAAGTTCGACTGACAGTGCTGTATGGTGTAAACTATTGCAAAAAAGATGCTCTGCGTCACTAGTTGGACTAACCACTACTTCGTCATAAGCATTTGTGAAAACAAGATCTAACCAATTACCATTTTGGTAAGGAGTTTGGGAAATCTGCTGCAAATCATTACCATAAAAGGCACTCGCAAGATTGAAATCGTTGGTGTCTACAAGGTTTACGGGGAGAAGGTAAGAGTCATTTTCATCCGGAACAAAGCAAAGATTCGGACGATTGAAATCACCCAAAACTATTATTTTATCTTTTTCGCTAAGTGATGTCGCTAATGAAGATATTGTGTCACAAAAATTTCTGTAGATGGATTCGTCAGATCTAGGGGGGATGTAGACAACAGTAAATTGAGTTGTTATTAGTGGAGATCCGAACAATTATACATTGGAAGAAAACATTTGGGGTGGTATCTACAAGCTCACTTGAAAGTGTGTTGCTAACAGCAAGTAAGACACCACCTCCTCGCGACTGACCCGTAGAATAAGAATCGCGGTCGCTTCTGTAAATAGTCCAACTACTATCAAGAATCTCCTCATTCTTATGAGAGGCATTAAGCCAAGTTTCGGTGATGGCGAGTAAATTAAAATGGCACGATTTGGCGCCAAGGTATAATTTACTTAGTTTGCCTCTCATACCACCACAATTGTGGTAAAAAAGTTTGAGGCTTATCTGAGATCGGTTAGGAAAAATGCCTAACAGGGTTGACTGATCTTCGAAGAGATTCAGATGTCATATTACTACCATTGGAATAATAATTTATATTGCTCATAGAAGGAGCTAAGTTTACGGCGGCCTGACTGGAAACCTTGGAGGAGTTTTTATTAACAACGTTGGTACACCTGCTTGAGGGAGAAGGTGCCGTGTTAACTGCTGGGGGTATCAGTGCATTATTATTATTGAGTAAAAGCATTGGAACAGTTAGATAAGGAAGAATTATCTGTTGTCACTGAAAATTGGGACTGAGTACGTGATGAGCGAGTTTTATGGGTGGAAGGAAATTGGATAAAGGTGTGACTAGGGATACCATTTTTTCTTACAATTTTTTGTTTTTTCTTATACCTAGTTTTATCGGTGATGTTTCTCCAGGGGCTGAATGTCACTCCTTTCCAATTGATGGAGCGGTTGTTTCCACTCAAGCAAGTAAAAAGCCAGGCATATTTTGATGGGACGAAGACCTTACACCGTCTTGAGGATATATGTTTACGCTGGGATAAAAATTTCACTTCGTAGTCGTTTATATGAAAATCAGCTTCGAGAATCTTTCCCAACCATTCGTTGTCAGCAGAATAAGGAATCCCTTTCACAAAGAATGCACTTTTGTTTACTGAAGTCATTAATTTGGAGGACGTGCTCTTATTGTAAAGAACATCGTTCGTTTTTTTTATTTTTTGTAGACGATTCTGCCAATCGTTTTGGGACCAAAAAGTACCGAACTTGTAAATTGGGGTTTCACCGTTGAGGTTTGAAAATTTTTGCTGAGCAGATGGAGTTGTACCCTCAGCTAGATTCCTTATAGGTGATGTTGCTTTGTCCTGCGTCCTCGTTTTCATAGCCGTTGTGTTATTATTTATTTCCAACGTTGTGTTAAGGAGCTCCTGATGGAGTGTTATCTCGTTCGCTAATAAAACTTCGTCTGCATCATTTCTTGAGGTTTTGCAATGACGGTCTAAATCCTCCAATTTTCTACTGATATCAGCTAATTTTAGTTGTTGCTCAGAATAAGCGTCTGTGAGTCTGTCAGTTTGCATTTTTAACGTTCGTGAAAATTGTTCAAAATTTTCAAGCGTACCTTTGTTTTTTGCTTGGCAAGTATCATTAGCGTTATTGAAAGTGGACAAATTCGATGCAATGGAACCCATTTTATCAATTAGAGTATCCATTTTCTTACCAAGCGTGTCAAAAGACTTTCCGTGGTTAATACTGTTCGATTTAGAAAAGGTAGACGCCAGACCATCGAAATGATTTGATATTTCCGACAGGAATTCTTCATTTGCTCGCGCTTGTGCAAATTGCTTGGATATGATATTGTCTTTTTCCGAATTAAGTGTCCCAATATAGCTAATTAAGTTGTCGTACATAATTTTTAAGAGTCTTTCAATATTTTGGCAATCTGTACAAATAAAATGACTCTCGAGATACGGGTGGAACCAATCTCTGGGAGCGCCCATGGAGGCACCGTGCAACTTCCTATTGCAGAAAGCTTTGCATATCACGAATTTCATCGTGTTGTCGAAGGCAAAGCAACTTTCAAGGCTGCACTTGAAGCTCATGCTTAATTAATGCATACGTCGATTCGATCCTCAGAAGTATCCAATATGATAAGTGCCCGAAAGTATGCAATTATTTAGACTTGGTATCATAGACAAAAACCAATTGGTTGATAGGTAAGTGGAATATATATATATATATATATATATATATATATATATATATATATATATATATATATATATATATATATATACATATATATATATATATATATTTTTTTTTTGTTGGTGTTGTTAAGCCACATCGCTGACCTTCATGACTTTCTTCGGCTTCGAGGTGGAGGGTTGTTGGACCCCTTGCCGACTGGTTCCGTTTCTTGGCCTTTTGGTCGCCAGTTTTTCATCCTCAGCGGACCTGTCTTTTTTCTGACAGCTTCTTTGAAAATTTCTGCTTCACCTTGTTGTGGAAATACATGCGACCTTTTGCGATTAGTCCGAGCTCAGCACAACCGATCCTTCTCGCCCGCGGAGAAGGACTGTCACCGAGCCTGTCGACAATGCGCAACGCCACTTTGTAATTCGCCAGCGCTTTCTTGTCCTCTTTGCTCGGCATGGGCCTGTTCGTCTTCTGGGAACCAGCACCTTTGCCTCGCTCAGGCGATTTCAGAAGCTCTTCCTCTGCTTCGGTCGAAACCATGCTCTCCGAGTCTGAGTCTGCGAGTACTCTGGCACCCGAGCGCGTTAGCTTCGCACAACTTGAATGGCGGCCAGCGGAGGTGCTAGCTTGCTCATAAGCTGTAGTTTGAAGTAGAGATCGTTGTAGCTTGGAGCTCCTCCTGAAAGAGTACGCCACTGATTCCACCATCTCTGCGTTTTTCGTAGCACCACTTGTAATTGAACCTGCTTCGGTGGCAAAGTGGTCAACCTCCATAGCATTGCAGTCGACGGATAACGACGACCCGGGGTCTGTTCGCTCACCCCTGACGGCCGCCTGTACTGGGCATCCGACTCCCTGTACCGTAGCTTTTACTCCTTGCTTTCCGTCCATAATTTGGTTTGAAACTCGGGGTGTCCTTCGCCTCGGTCCTTCTTAGGAAGGCAGCAATGCACCTGGCTTGGTGAGCTACTGCCCTGAGCCTCTTCACCGCCGACAAGGCGGAAAACCGTCAAGGGGGCTGTTAAACAATTATGCTTTAATCAAAACTTATGCCAAGAAACAAATATACCTGTACTCGAAACCTATCGTCTTAAGCTAGGCGAATAGCTCTTCGAGAAATACAGGACTCACTAAAACGTCCAAAACAGTAGTCTCTTTGAAATTGCTTTAGGAAATGCCAGTTATATCTACACTTCATATGAGGTTTATAATCAAACAAGATGTCTTTCCAAAGTAAGGTTTCAGTTCTTACATTTAGATTTAGGTTGAAGCAAACGAACGTATTCAACACCGCATTCTCTTGAGTATGATCAAAAATTGGCAAAAGTCGAAACGGTAGCGCGAACATCGGAGCAGTAAATAATGCAGTTAACTTTTTGTTAAGTTTGAATACGTTAACGTAAATAATAACTACGTGAATTTTCGATTGAGACAAATATTCTAAGGTAGTGCAGCAAGTACCCACAAACATTCCAAATTCGATTTCAATACATAAATGCAACAGCATCTCCTACATGTCGAACTGTTGCCTTTTTAATTATGTACAATTAAAGGCGTCAATTTGTCTCGTGAATACATTCCACTTAGATTTATAGAAGCTTTACAAATAATCCATGATGCAACGCCTGAAAATGGACAGCTTTTGTTTTTTGCTGCAGCCGGTCTATGAAATTGGCTGTGAAAACCACTTAAGGGGTTACATGGGTTTGGAATGGTGAAAAAATCGATTTTTTTTTCTTTGTTTTTTCTTAAAGAACAACTCATCAAAAGTACTCTCTGAAAATTTGAAGTCGACCCGAGCTATATATTAGAAGGGAGAGCGATTTCCCCACTTTGATCTGTCCCACCTGTGTAAGTAATATTTCTCATTTCACGCAACTTCTTTCACTTTCTTTTCTATCGAGGAGGGAAAATAATAATGGTAGGGTAATGAAATACTGAGTTTAGATATATTATTATGTACAGGCTTTGGACATAACCAATGAAGAAGGGCAATTATTGTATGGGCCTGGTATCGATGATTCAAAGTTCAAAAAAAAATTGTTTTATTCTTACTTTAAACTTTAAACGCGTTTTTCTCGAAACGGTATATTTCAAGTCGGTGCCAACGATAACTCAAAAACTAATGCACCAATCTTAACCAAATTTTGCACACTTCTTTTAAATAGTATTTTCTTGTACTTGAACGAAGGATATTGATTTTCGTTCATTGGAATTTAATACACATGGCATTATTTATTGAATTTTTGGGTCAAAAATTAAATTTTTTACTCGCGACGTTGCCAAAAGCTCAGATTTCAATATTTTTACAAATCCTTCGTTCAAGTACAAGTCAAACTCATACTCTAACAGAAACAATGTGATTTTTTTGTTTCAGATGAATCCAGCTCAAGATATCGTTGGCACCGCATTTTTCGAGCCTTTTCGTAAAATAGCTGCCAGAGGGCGTATTATCAATATTTTTGTCTAACATTTTTTTTACATATAGTTCAAGAGTTACTTTAGTTGTTAACAATAATTTATAATAATTTAATACATTATTTTTTATTTTTGAAACATTTAAAAATGGCGTTTTTTTTATTCTCTGAAACCCATGTAACCCCTTAAGTCGATAAAAAGTTGGAAACACACTTGACCTGCGATCAATGAAACGACTTAGTCATTTTGAAGCATCGTTAAGATATATATTTATAAAAAATGTAGAGATATGTACTTGTATACCAAAGAAACGTTTGTGCAAACGGAGAAATGCACTTTTTATACATTTAGTATTGTAGTAGAAAACGTAAATGGTTCTTTAATATCGCTGTTACGATGCTTTATGCAACAATAGGAGAATTTTGATATTGCGCAATCGTCTCATAAGTTGGCTCAATCTATCTTGAATTTTACGTGATATGCGTAATCGGTTCTCGGAGATCAATTAACTTGCGATTGCAGAAAATAAGATCACATTGCATGACATTTCATCTCCTTCTAATAGAAATTACATCAAACACTAATACTCAAAGAGAAAAAGGTGAAACAACACACTCCATCAATAGTCCGGATTATTATTTTTTATTACCTAATCCAGAAACAGTCCGTTTTGATTGAAATAATAAATACATTCAACGCTTTCCAGCGCAGTCCCGTGTAATCTTCAGAACAAAAATGTTATGATAGCACCAGTACTTTTCCAAAATATAAATATCTCCCCATTTCACCAATGGTTACTGCGCCAAAGCGGTGAAATATGGTGACTAGGCAACACAGCAAAGGTTGAAACGTTTACAACTTTTCCATTATTGAATATAGCTATCTGTATATTGGGTATGGGAATGAGTTTTAATCGTTTTAAATGCAGAAAAAAAATTAGCTTAGGTATGAAAATATTATTGTTTTATTCAAAATATTTTTTACCTGAAGCGACAACCTTCGCCCATCTTTCGAGAAATAAACGGATTCCTTGTGTGAAGAATTTTATATTCCTTTCAAAGCAAACCACGACCGAAACAAATAATAGTCTGAAGGGGCAAAGTCTGGTGTATATGGTGGGCGACCAACATGTGGCCTATCATTGTCATGACCTGGCTCAACTGGCTTAACCCATGCTGGTTTTTATTTCTAATTATTGTAATGTATCCATTTTACGTTCGCAGTGAAAATACGATGCGAAAAACTTTTCTTTCTGACGTTGAAGCAACATTTCGCACGTGAGCAAACCCCTTTGAGTGTCCTTTTTCTTTAACTCGTTTCGTACATAGTTTCACGCCAACTATTTCCATTGCATGTAAGCGTTTTCCAACGGTGGATTGATCAACAATCTTCTGTTGTGCACGATTACTAAATAAATGTCAAGAATGACAAATGTCCACAACAAATTACACTTGTCGATTACAGCGACAACCTCTCTAAGCGGGTGAAACGTAAACCCGCATGAAAAATAATTAATTATTTTTGAATTCAAAACCAATCCATATTCGCATGATTCGCATGAAATATATGATAGATATACGAGAGGAATGATTCAATAAAAACAGTCTGAATTGGTAAGCCAACAATAATCGGCGACCATACCGACGTTCAAATAGAATAAAAATAAAAATATATTCTTATTTCGCAATCACGTCGGAGCTGATGCTAAAGGAGCGGCTAAATTCGTCACGCGGAAGCAACCACAGATGGAATTTACTGAAAGGGAAAGACAATTATTTTCGTTCTTGCCCTATTTGAAAATAAAAATAGAAAATCGTATCCTTCAACATTTCACTTCAAGAGTTTGACGAGAATCAATACCGAGCAATTCCTTAGAACTTTTTGGGCAATTCCCGTCTTCGAGCTTTTTGGGCAACATCGCGTTCTTTATTAGGCGTGTTTTTTTGCTCCTCTATCCAGCAGAGAATAGAGTATACGCATTGGAAACAACAACACCCCTGCACCAATGAATTCAGTAGTACAGAAATTCTATTCCTCATTGGTAGTTCACGTGCTGAACTATAGAATGTGCCGATGGAAAAAAGAAAAGCTCATACGAAGTTGCCTTTTTTCTGTAAGGTGGCTTTGGTTTTTTGAAAGCTAAGTTGAATGTTTTGGTAGTTAGTAAATTAAAAAAAGCCCGCATAATGTGTAGAGAGTGAAAAGAGGTAATTTTCTGTTAGTTCTTTTTCTATTTTCTATCGATTGTGGTAGTATATATTCGTTATTTTCTCCCTTTATTTTCAGCTGTTGTTTGCTACCACACCAAATACAGCAACCAATGTCAGTCTTAGCGAATGCATTGCTGTTTTATACTAGAACTTTGTTTTTGTGGCATAGTTATATTCTGTTCTGTATCGGAGCAAAAAAACAAGCCTATTGTTGACGTCCAAATCATCACTTTTGAAGCGTCGCACAGCGTCTTGTGTGCAAGCGAACGGGACAACATTTTTTTTTTAGTTATTTAGATTTTTCCCTTAAAACACGTTTCGTGGATTCGAAATAAAGCAGTTTTATTTTATACAACTAATCACACCTTTATTCAAACAATAGCTGTAACCACTTAATCGCGTGCACTTTACTTATTGCACCATTATCAAATTATCACTCGCGTTACAATTCACTGGCTTACACTTTATTTATCGCTTTTCAAATACCGCGCCAGTAAATACTTAATTCGTTTTTCCTCAACAGTGTCGCTTCGCACAATTCTCTGTATTAGACTGACTCAACCCGTGGGTATTTATACTTCATGTGGGTATTTCGAGACGATTGTGATTGAATGCGTCTAGGGTATTCTCAATTTATTTTGCCATATGAAATCTGTTTGCGTCTTGGCTTCTAGAAGGTTCTGATCTGGCTTCTAAATGGTTCGGACCTGCGTTTATCTATAGAATGTTTCCGTTTTATGAAATACATGTATGACATAGTTTGAGAAAATATTTCTCGATGTTTCTCGTTATTTCTAGTGCTGATACGACGAAATATGATTTATTTGGAGTGCATGGAACAATACGCTATTTTAAGAAAACAAAAAAGAAAACCTGCATAATGAAAAGTTGGGATCGCCATCTGTCACGTTGGATCACCACTCACGACGTCAAATGTGGGTAGTTGATCTCTGCCTACCGCTTCATGGGATTACAGACGTGAGTGTATTTTTTTTATAAAAAGGGGGGAAATATGAGCAATTTATGAAATTTTTACAAATGTTTTCCTAATTAAAAGCGAAAATAACAAAAAAATACTGCATAATTAAGATTAATATGCGCAAAATTGACATTAAAAAACTAAAACACTTAAAGTAAAAACTACAACCAGGTTTTGCCACTTTCCATACTACCCTATTTGTATTTGTATTTGTACTGAGGTAATGTGAGCTCAACGCTCCTCCCAAAGTTCAAGCATTCGCACTCGTGCTTTAGCAGCCAATCTCTTCTCGCTTCTGCTCTGTTCAAGAACACCTCCCTGCGTTCACTCACCAGTAGATCAATTGGGATTACTACCACTATAACTAATACGGCGTTTCCTGATACTGTTCTGGTGCTCCTTGCGATTTGCAGCGCTCCTCTACGCTCGATTGTTACCATCTTAATTCGATACTTTTCAAACCTTAACGCAGTGGCCCATATCTCCGCGACATACAGCAGCATTGAATGAGTCACTTTCATAAGGAGTTTACTCACACTAGCACTGCGAACATTTACCATGAGTCTTCGAGTCTTCCGAGCGAAAAAACAGCCAGGAGCGCTCTATCGCATACTTTTTCGATGTGCTCTTCATAAGCCAGCCTGGAGTTCAACATCACTTCAAGATACTTAGCCGATTTTCTGGTTTCGAGCACTTCGGAGCCAACCGTCATGGGGTATTATGGCTGGTGTCTTCCTCTTCGCCAACATGGCAATTTCAATTTTTGTGATTGCCAGCTGGAGGCCATGGCTTTCTATCCAGCTCTCAACCTATTTCATTACTTGATTGAGTTTGAGTTGGGCAAGATGAGGATTTTTAGATGTAATGACAGTGGCTACATCGTAGGCGTAACCCAACAAGAGCACGTCGTCCGGCGTTTCGAGGCGCAAGAGCTCATTATAAGCAATATACCAGCTGTGTTGGTTTTGCAAACAGTTCCCTGATTCGTTTCATAAGTCAAACGGCGATCTTTCAGGTAGTCGCAAATCATTGCTAGCAAGTATTCCTCTATCTGAAAATGTCGCTGAAGAGAATCCAATATGTATATCCATCTCGCCGAGTTAAATGCATTACGGTCGTCCAGCGTTACCAAAAACAATATAGGTCTAGCCCGATGACAAGCGGCCTCTAAGCGCTCTACTCCACTAATAACTTCGCAGATGGTGCTTATTGTTGAGTGGCCACTACGGAACCGGTGTTGGTTTTAAAAGGTCACCAGCTCTTCGTATAGCCGCCTTTAGCCGAGGTTTGAGCAGCCCTTCTAGAAGTTTTCCAGAATATCAAGAATGCAGAGAGGACTGAGCGCTCATGGTGTGTTAGGATCTCCCTGGCCCTTTGCAATTAGAGCAAGTCGCACCACTTTCCAGTGTAACGGAAAAACATCCTCCAGTAAACATTCATTATATTATACATGCGTAGTTACGGGTGTTTCTCCACCTCTGCTTTTAGAACTTCTGCTGGGATGTTGTCCGGACCAGGAGCTTTTCGATTCTTCATTTAAGGAGAGATATCCACCTAGAATGGTCGGCAAAATCGATTTATTTTTTATTGCATTTTCGTGAAGATACAGGTCTCAAAAATATCTGGTGAAAACACCAAGTTAATATTTCTATAAATAAGCTAGTTACAGCCGATATAATCAAACGTGTTTTACGAAGTATGATACGATAGTTAATAACATTCATTAGGCAGCTTCAAGTATTGTTCAATTGGTGTTAAAACAAGCTGTAAAAGAAGTACAACGGGAAATAAAAACAAAATTCGAGTGCTGGTATAACCAAACTAACCGTTTTTGGAGATAGTACGGGGCGAAAACGTGGTTTTACCTCATTGTAGGGAGTTGAGGTTCTCATTGGACAGTTTACAGGAAAAGTTTTTGATATTCTTGTAAAATCTTCTTATTGTGCTAAATGTAACTATTGGAATAAACTCGAAAATACTGAGCAATGTGAGGAATGGAAATCGAATCACGATGGAAATTGCCAGGCCAATCATGATGGATCGGCAGGTAAAATGGAAGTAAACGCCATGAAAGAATTGTTTTCACAATCTGCCGAAAAGTATAGAGTTATGTACACTAATTACGCCGGGGATGGTGACTCTAAGACGAACACGGGATTAGTGTATGCGAAACCGTATGGTAACGAGATTGAAATTACAAAAAAAGAATGAGTGGGTCACGTTCAAAAGCGATTGTGAACCCTTCTTCGCGAATGAAAGAAAAAAGTCCTAGAATCAGCAGCAAAAACAAATTGAGGGCAAAGTTTATAGATATACTGAAGATTTACTATTTACTATGATTTACTATTTAGCTATTTGCAGAAACTGTGCCTCCAACGATGAAATGAAAAAAGCGATACGGGCAACATTTTACCATTACGGCTCAACAGACAGCAAGCCTCAACAACATTTCTGTCCCGAAGGCCCCGAATCGTGGTGCCAGTTGCAACGAGCAAAGGCTAAAGGAGAACTGGAAAATGTTCGTCATAATTATTGAACATTGCCAAATATGGTGTTAGATGTCATCAAACCAGTAAATGAAGACCTCAGCAATGAAAAATTGTTGGAACGCTGTGTTGGTCGATATACCCAAAACTGCAACCAACTTATTTGGACAATAGCCCCAAAAACGATGAACAGCGGGGCCAAAATCGTTAGCATTGCAATATATCATGCAACATGTACATTCAACAATGGTTTCACCTCATCGCTGGAAGTCATGAATGTGTTAAGAATATCGTTCGGATCGGGAGCGCACTTGTACGCAGCGCAAGAAGACGGAACTTGCATAGCGAAAGCCGAACTGCAAGCGCAAGAACAGACGAAAGAAGGTTGAATACGGCGCCGGCAAGACAATTTAGAAGCCATGAATATTCCGTAAACAGTAAAAGACTTACACTATGGGCCTGGTATCGATGATTCCATGTTAGTTAACAAATTTAATGATTTATTCAGTCCTAAATTTTCAAACGCGTTTTTCTTAAAAACACGTTTTTCAAATCGGTACCCAAAATTTCTCGGAAACCAATTAACTGATTACCTTAATTCATTTTGTGATTATTTTATATAGCATTATCTAGTACTTGTCATAGGATTTTTCTTTTTCGTTACTTAGTTTTTGTTTTATAGCCAAAATAATATCTCATTTTTGGTCAAAAAATCACTATTCATGTTCAAACGTCCGCCATTTTGTCATTAATCGATATTTTCAAAATCGGCTATGACACGAACTAGATTATAGTATCTAATTTAATAATTTTTTTCCATTTTTTTCTTCAGATAATTTTTGAACAAATGCCAGTGGGTACCGTTAACGCTGTTTTTTTTACAGCGCTCCAAGGATCATACAATATCCTTGTATATTTTTTATATTTTTAAATAAAAAAAATTAAGCATACTTTTGAATGGGTATACTTTTAGATAATTAAACTCCCAATCCGATATTTCAAATAGTTTTCCTTAAAAAAAATGCACAAAAATGACCGTTTTATCCGGCTCCTAGGTGGATATCTCCCCTTAATACAATATGCCTCAGGACATCTGCCTCAATGGGTGGATCGGGGCTCATGCGGCCGAGCCTACCCGACACTATTTGTAGCTTTGACTCTCTGGGTTTCTACGGGCATGGAGTACCACGATTATATATCAAAGTATAATTTTCTTGTTTCAACGGAACATTTTTTGAATTCCGAACAGTTTATGTCATATCCCGAACACAAGTTCTTTAAAATTACATTAAACATTTTAATGAACCTTAGGTATTATCTTACAATTAAGCTGCTTAATTCAGAAAAATTGAATTCTGCATACCCAGCTTTTGGTCTATCTACTAGAAGACCCATACGATCTTTTAACTCATTTTGGACCTCTTATCAGTGTTGCTTCACTACAGGCTTTATCGCTGTCTCCTCTTAGTTGCCACTTTTTTATACTAAACGATAGCTTATGTGAAGCATACATTCAAAAGTACGGATTCATGCACATAAAGTAGATAAACAAAAACCAAAGAGCTCTTCATTGCTGGGAAAATTCAAGTTCAACATCAAACCTGATACACTTGCAGGGCTAGATGTTAGTATGCAGCTGATAGCTTTCATCGGACAGCTTTTCAGCTATCCTTTTCGTTGGAAAATGCTCACTTGCAATGAGGAATCAACACGGTCACATTGGTCTTTTCTACTCTGATTGTGACACCTGGAACGTGGTTGCTTATGCGGATGGCATAGCCACAGCAGAGTCAGAGTCATTTACGCTATCGGAGAGGTTTGATCACTCGCTTGATGCGCTTTCACTTTGAAGTCCGTTAAGACGGTTTGAACGTGAATCCAAGCAAAACGTAGCTATTACTCTTTGAAATAAATTCGAAACAAAATTTGAAACCGCTTAAGAATTCAAGGAAGATTTGAAAAGCAACGGGAGCTTATTTCTATAATCTTATTATTAGCGGGCTTTGTGGCCTTTGATATTTAGTCTAAAACAATAATTTCTTGTTTATACCCTGTTCATTCCCTGGTTAATGTGGAACGTACCTGCAGCAGAACGTACAGTTCTAGGAACTTTGATAATATTGATGTTTAACTTGATCTGCTTTCCGAATACTGAAAGATCAAAGCCAATCCTAAAATATACCAGGCCAAAATGCTGCGAAGACCAAAACTAATCAAAACAACCACTTCATTGGCCAAATTATCGAGTTGACAGACACAAATTCTCACGTAGGTGTAAATTTAGATTTAAAAGAAGAACACTAGGTGTGCATTATATCAACTGATTATCATCACATAAGGATCAACTTCAGGTGACTATGCAAATGGCACTTAAGTTATTTTTCTGTTTCCAATTATTTAGCTTTGTTTAGCTTTATTTAGCTTATATTTAGGTTTTAGGAATACGCTTTTTTAAGTTCTGCTGTCATCTTGAAGTCATACGTTTTCTTAAAACACAATGGCGCCAAGTAAAGCGCTTAAAGCAGTTTACAAATTGGATATAAGATAGCTAGTTACATGTCATTACAAGTAAGTCTTTACCACAACTTATATTACCAATAAAACAAAGATCACGAAAAAAATTAGTGTTTAAAAATATAAATTCCCAAATCATAGGATGGGACCTGCTTTTATATTTGGACTGCTTTCGGCCAGGAAAATAATTTAAAATTAACGACCTTTGCGAATTTTTCGGGGTAAATCCAGGGACCCCTAAAGCAAACCAGATCCGTTTTGCAAACAGTATTACTTTTGTAGCCGGGCTGGTTTAGGGGGCCTCACTAAATCTTAAGATTCAGTTCTTTTTCTGTAGTTTTTTTTTACTTTTCCTTACGTTTAATGTTTTCTTTCTACTTAAGTAATGTAATTAACCAAGTTTTCGGATCCTTTTTTTTTAATTTCTATTTACTTTCTCTCCTGATCTCATCTTTGCTAACCAATTACTGACTTTATGCCCCAATAGTGTCCAACGCATCATGAACTAAAATGTTGCAAAGGAAATGTAGCGAAAGTCGTATTTTGGTTTCAACATTTGCTTCCTGGAAAATGATAACTGAATCTGAGCCAAATGCCGACTTTAATATTCGACGTGGAAACCAAATCAACCCCTTTTGGCATTTAATTTAACGTATCGTTTGAATTTTCAAATGATTATCTACAGAGAGTCTTGAATATTTGGAAATGAACTGCTTTTAGCAAAAATACGGTGTTAAAACTTACTAACGAAAAATACCTGTTCGTCAAAAAGCACCTTCGTCCTCCTGAAAAGTAATTTTAACAGTCAACGCTTCTCTAGAACCGAAATACTACTTACAGGTCACAACCCAGTGCTGCCAGATAGGCGCTGCGGCTTACCCCCAGACAATTCCTATTTATCACTGAAAATACCCTAAGTAGCCATAGTGACGTCATTTCCGGGAAATTTTTCGGGATTCTCAAAAACCAGGTTATTTAAATATAAATTTTTATATGTGTAAGACTTTCGTCACATGAAGCAAACTTTTTTAAGGTGAGGTGAAACTTTCCCCCCACTCATCCTAATCTTTCGCGACTAATTTTTTCCTGGGTGCGTTAAGTTTTCACTCAGAAAAAATTAGTCCCGAAAGGTTAATTATCGACAGAGTCGCGAGAGACAGTTAGACAGTACCATGGGCATATTTCATCAGTTAATTAATCAACGAGCTCGGAGAAACGAATATAACATTCCGATATTTTAGGATATCCCCGTGTTAAATGCAATACACATCAAACAATGATAGAGCGAGGGCGGTTAAATGACCCCATCATGGATTTGACGACAGCGTATTGTAAATAGCAGGGCTGTGGAGTCGGAGTCGTGCCCCTGTATATTTAAAGCGGAGTCGGAGTCGAACGTGACTCCGACTCCGCTTTAAATGTACAGAGCCGCGACTCCGACTCCACAGCCCTGGTAAATAGTACCTACGAAAAAGTGAATCGGTCACTCAGCTGAACAGATAGAGATATAGGGTACGGCAATCGCGGCCTTTGTCTTCAATCCGTAAGGTAGAAATATCAATTTTGAAATAGCATCATCAATATCCGCTTATTGGTATGATGGAAGATTGATATTTTATATTTTCTTATATCAGAAAACGGTGGACATGACGTATTTCGTATTTTATTATAAATTATTATTTATCGAAACAGCCGTTCCGGAAAAATGCATTATCAAATTTCAGAACACCCTAAACAAAACCCTGAATATTTTTTCCCCCTGTTTGTCCCCTGAGGTCTTTGAAATACCCCTAAATCTAGGGTTAAAATCCCTAATATGGCAGCACTGTCACAACCTCGCTACCACACATTTCACATATTGAAATGGCTGTTTCTCGCCCTCAACCATGGCCCCTCAACAAACAATTTTTCAGAAGAATTTCGAATCAAACCCAACCTAACCAAACGAGATTGCACGACGTCGTTTTGACAGTTGGCGTTTCTTTTCGGGGACTCACCTTTCGCAACGATATGTTCCGAATTATCCCAGTGAACGTGGTAGCTTGCTTCGCTAAGCGAATGCACAGCTCCAAGCCGCATAAGTTTTATTGATGTCAAACTAATATACCCCCTTATATCTTTGGCAACTGTCAAATGTGCCTGAAGGCTTGAAGATGTGAGTTGTTGTGGGTTCCCTTTTGAAGCATTTCTAAAATAAACTTAATTATTCGTAGGGTTTATATGATGACACAAGAACCGGCAGGCGATCAATTAATCCTAGCGACTGGTGGATACGATCATACGATAAAATTATGGCAAGCACATACCGGCAATTGTATCCGGACGATGCAGCATGAAGATTCAGTGTGTAATTTTATTTTAGAATCCTGTCAGTCAATTCAAATTAATTGGAACTATCTAATTTTGTACTAAAATCGGCCCTAACATTCATCTTTTCAGCAAGTAAACTGTTTGGATCGGACACCTGATAAATTGATGCTTGCCGCTGGCGGCTATCAGTGTATACGGTTGTATGACATGACCTCAAATTCCAGTAGCCCGATAATAAGTTTCGAAGGAGTTGTGAAAAATGTTACCCGACTAGGATTTCAGGTGAGGATTATTTAATGCAAGTGCATAGAACGATATCCGTTTGAAGTATTATTACTTGGTTTGTATTGGACTAGCTATGAAAACTTAGGTTTCTTTGGAGTGATAATCTTTTTCAATAGAAAAATAATGTGAAACAATGCGGCCGCAATCAAATGTTTTGAATACAGCTTAAAATTTGCCTAAACTATATTCACTAAAAAATAATTCAAGCTAATCTTGTATTCATATGAAAAAACGATTTTCCACTATGCAACAGGTTTTTGTATCGTACTTGTCAGACAGATATATTGGCGTAAGAGAAAGAAATGCTTCACAACAATCTGTAGTTTTCACATAAGATATGTTCGCGTACTGCAGCAGTAACAGATTTTTACAGCTGGCTTCTTTTAGTGGTGAGGGAACATTTGGGAAAAGTACAAAAACGCACTGCTGCAATTTCCGGCAAAAAGGCTCCAGAAGTGTCTGTTGTCGGCGGTTAAATTTGGAAAAGTACTTTTGCGGACAGTTTGTAGATGACAAAATATATGAGAATGGAGGCCCCAAATAGAACTCTGAAGGGAAAACGCGTTTCGTTTAATTTTATAGTTGCTGAAGATGGCGAATCATCAAGTGATAATATTGTTTAAATTCTTGCAAACTTCGCACGAATGCTCTAATCAGTGTTGCACATGATGAGAAGAGGATTATTATCGTCAATTATATTGAAAAAATTATTCCCATTTACATGGAGTGCGAGTTTCAAATGCACTATAGGTTAATCCGTGAGGTTTTTCAATGTCTCAAAACGTGGTTTGAAGAAAATCAAGTGTTTTATTTCTATTCGCTCAATATATATAATTTGAAGATGGTTGAAATTATATAAAATTGGCTATTATTACTAAAATCAGTTTTATCCTTTATTGCTTCTTCCTAGTGTGCTAAATAAAAAGGAACTGTGGGAAGCTCTGCTATCATGAAAAGAGCCCTAATTCCCAATGAAGGCATCAATCAATTTCCAATGAATATAGCTTGTAAACAGATACTATTGTGACCTTTCCCATCTACTTAACAATCCTTTGGTCGCAGGCGGGGCAATTGTGATATGAGTGCCATTAATCGATTTTGTTACATAGGAAAATAACTATATAGGATCCTATACAATGCACATATCTATATACATATAATTATGTATGTAAAATTATCTTCTTATGCAACAGGATCTATTAGTGGAAGTTATAATTGATCTGCCTGTAAAAAAAAACATATATATAATCAGGGGTGTGTTCAATGTTCATGTTATAGCTGCTCTGATAGCTCTCATAGCATCAAATTAACAATTGTCGAATGCGCAGTAGTAAGGCAAAACAACTGTGGGTATTGCACAGCCAAGACCTGCTTCGTAGATTGGCTTTAAAAATAGCATTTGAACAATCTGTACCTACATATCTCCTGGCTATCCTCCAGACTGCGGGCAGCAAATAGGTGTAACTATAGCGCTATTCTGAAATCTTGGACAGCCCGACTGTCAAATAGCAAGCATCAAAAAACAGCTATTACGTGCCATTGGACAGTCAGATCAGCTTAATTAGCAGCTACAGCTGCTATATCAAAAGTATTGACTACACTTTAGGTTTAATCCATCAATATTATATTGCTTGTAAAATAAAATAGTCACATATTCCCCTAACAATACAATTCTTTTTTAGGTACAATAAATATTAAGCTCAAAGGACGAGTCAGCTTTGTTCTTACTAAAACCAAACCTCCACCAAACCCCATCAATATATATTAAAATAATAGTAATTAGTACTTTGCGACTGCTAAGTGCACATCAGAAAAAGTTTTGGGAGAAATATATTCCGTTTTGACTGCAATGTTGCACAGAAAATATTTTCCTTCGCGCGCTCATTTGAATATACAGGGTGCGGCGCCAAAATCCGGACAAAATTCAATTTAAATTTCCCCCCATTCTATAAGGTTTCGTGAGGTCGCGATTCGCGTACAAATAGTTTAACGCATGTGTTGAACATTCATAACCTCGAAAAAGTCGCAATGTTGAAGCCAAGTGCAGAGTATAATCGAAGAGCGGCAATAATCGAAAGTCTTCGCGCTGGGCGGTCAGCACGGGAGATTATTCAATTTTTCCGATATCCGAAATCAACTGTATATGAGGTGGTTACTAAGTACAAAGCTCAAGAACAGTTAAGTGAAGGTTCAAGTACACCGGCAAGAAAGCAGCACTCAACCCCTGAAGTCACCAAAAGGACTGAAGAGCTGATTCTGGAAGACTCGGGGCTATCGTTACGAAAACTGGCGTCTATTGTGAATGTGAGCGAGCCTACCATGCGGAGAATCGTTGAGGAGGACCTTCGATATTATTCTTACACGATCAAGGTTAGACAAATGCTTTCTGAGGCTGTGAGAATGAGAACGAAGCGAGTGGCTCGCTGCAATTTGATCATTTCTAAGGAGTTTTGGCCTCCGAATAGTCCAGATTTAAATCCCTTGGACTATTACGTATAGAGCGTGATTGAAAGGGCTACCAACAAGTCTCGACATCCAAATTTGACATCATTAATGACCGCCATTGAGACAGCGTTCGCCAATATTGACAGCGCAGAATTGCAGAGGGCGTGCGATCGCTTCAGACCGCAAATGAAGGCCGTGATTGAAGCTGATGGGGGCTACATTGAATAATTACAATGTCAATAGATGCACGAAATGCCATGTAAGACGTTTTTGTACTTAAACTTCAATTTTCAATAAATAGCACTATTTGAAGGATGTTCATTGATTTGTCCGGATTTTGATGACCCACCCTGTATATGCATTTCAAAACCTCGCGCAAAGTCCATCTTAGTCGATTTGACAAACTGCAGCAAAATACCCAAGCTCAGTTCGGCTGTATTTTTCTACAATTTGTTGCAAGAGAGGAAGCAATGACGTCAGCAAAATTTTACTTGCAGTAAGAGTACAAAAACGACTTGCTGCGAATCTATTTTAATATATTATAATAGATTCAGGTACGCGAACAGACCTATAATTCAATCTGTGGCGGGCAATGACTCTTTTTGGAAAATAATTTGCACGTCTGTGCCTTCACCGTACTTAAATGAAAGTTAAAGAAATTGTATGCAAAATTCTGGTAGTTGCACCTTATTTCAATTCCTGTTTACGAAGGATGAAATAACGATGGGGGAAACACTACACTCCACCCACCATCCACTTTTTATCCACCAATCCGAATAACTGTATAATAACTGTGTAACTGCATAATAATAATGCTTGGCATGCTGATGTATGCCATATTTGCTAGTTACCACTTAATACTTGTCATACAGTATAAAAATCATAGTTCAAAATATGATAAGCATATATATATATAACAACAAATCAACAAATCTTCAATTAAATTTTAAAAATAATTGGAAATAAAACAGTTGCAATGTAGATTGACGGAAAGAAATTGGCGGAAAAAATATCAACTCTTAATATAAGAAAATATAGACAATTCTTCATTTACTATAAATCTAAAGCTATTCTGCAATATTTGGAATTACAATATTTTTAAGTGTGAAAGTATATAATTTAGGCATACATAGTAAAAATATCAATTTTAAAATGTCCCAACGCAAATAGTTTTATGTAGATTTTGTTTGTGTTTACTGACCCCTGCTTTTTCTGAAATATCTTTTTAAGCATAGCATGTATCATAAAAGCTTGCGTTAAGTTCTTTTATGACACATGTTATGCCTATTCTATACTTACGTAAGGCGCCACTTTAGATATCAAATTGCGTAAATGTTTTCCATTTTGTCCCTCAGGCTATTTATTCGTATCAGTCATTCCAGCTCATGACTCTCTATAGCTTTTCAATATGCGAAGCCATTTCATCAATCGTGCCACATACATTCTTTATTGTGCCTCTTGTTGGAAATTCGTACATTTGGTTTTGAACGTTACAAGTTTAGTGCTGCTCAGGGCCGGTTCTTCTATATGTGCACATGGTACTTCGAATCCAGGTGCCACCATAAGTGAAGCACAAAAAGCGGCAGAATAAAATATCTCCCTCAAGAATAAAATATATTCCCTATAAAATATATACCATATAACCTTTCTAAATTTTCAATATATTCATTTTCGTGTACGGTAACACCCTAAATCTGCACCTGTATGACTATTTGCTATAAAAAAAATCCAATCACCAGAATATTAGTTGACGCATCTTGTATTGTATATTTGAGGACCAAAATGTCTGATGCACATACGTGTACATATCGAAAGTGTAAAAGAAATCGTTTTGGCTTTGAAGCGGAGTGCTTATCTCTCATGTCCACCAAGTTCATTTGGAGCACTTTCGAATCACGCTCCGATGCCGCCTAGAGCGCCATACCTATGGCACCGTATGCGTCAGAAGAGACCAAAGTATAGTTGCATGTAACAAAGAGAGATGAGATACTTGACGGAGGATCGTCGATGAATTTAAAGGAGAGAAAAATGTGATTTTGTAGTTTTTTTAACTGCACATTATTTGGAAGGCATGCAGAGCGGCTGGGTGTTGCTTACAAGTAGAAAGAGGAGTCAGACCTTCAACTCTTGTGCGAATAGCCGGCCCTTGCTAAAAGAAGGAACCAGTCTCATGGCCCAAAACTCGTAGTGGCGTCTGTGGACCAGAAGCGGATCACCCAGTTCAACAATGATTCGAGGCTGGTCTCAACTTAATAAGAATTGTGCACACAACGTGCCTTTGTGTGGCCTAAGTGTGCCTTCTCTGGGGTTTGCATGGTGGAGGCAGCCACGGAACCTAGCTACCTATCTATTGGTTTGCTACCTAGCGTCTCCAAAATGCTGGAGAAGGTTTTTTTCGAAGATCAGAAGAATTGTACAGCAGTTTTTCTAAGTTAGAGCAGTTTCTCCCTGATGTATGTCAAGACTTTAGCCTTTGGCACCAAAGGTTAATCAGCAAAATCAAGTCTTTGCATCCAAAATGCTTTTATGCAGACCAATGATGCAACTGATCGAACATGTCGGGAAGGGCGTGATAGCTCCACAACTGCAAAACATCAGGTGCATACTATTATGATCGGTGCTTTCTACAATACCTACTTCTGACTTTCCAGAAAGTGAGATTCGCTGACGATATCGCTACTTTATGTACCGATGCAAATCCAGATATGGGTTCCTAATCGCATTCCTAATCATGGTAGACCTTGACGGGGGCTCACTTCGGAACGCCACATTAAAGCCAATAATCAGCAGTTGAAGCACCAATTCATCAACTCCAAATAGATCTTCAATAGCAACTCATCACTCGTAGTCGACTCTCAAAGTGCTAACTTATAAATCCGCTTTGAAGCCGATTTGGGCGTATAGGTTAAAACTTTGGGGAGCAGCTCGTCTATCAAACATAACCATCATTCAGCTCACCCAGTCAAAAATCCTAAGATATATTACTGGAGCCCCGTTGTATTTTCGCAGCGCTTGTCTCCACAAAAACTTACAAACTGGAAAGATGGCAAAGGAAAACGAAAAAACCCAGTGGAAAATACATTGCAACTCTAGCTCATCATCCCGAAAAATTTACCAAAACTATCTTACCTCATCGTAAATTTCAGCGGTTAAAAAAAACTGTACCACTATATCCTCTTCAGTAACGAATAAAACATTATTTTTTTACATTTTCGAGATTTTTTTTTTAGTTTTTAAACGGGTGTCAAAAAATCGTCATAAGGCTTCCTGCGAAAGATGCAGAACTATGTGAGATTCTTACTCACTAAAAAACATTATCTGACATGAGCTGACCAAAGGAGTCCGAACCGACTCGGCTGTGCCACTAGCATCTATCAGTTGCCCCCATGACTATTTTCGTTCTGTCAAGAGGAGCCTGTCAGGTAGCCTTCTTCACTTTTCAGCCGCGATACCGTTTTTACATATACTGAAACACGTACTCAAGCATCTTTTGAATAAAGCATCGTCTCCGATGTCGCGGGGCCGATTGCCGACAAGAGCGATTCCCGTTCTCCTCTGAAGCGGAGGCACTTGAAGAAAGTATGCAATGCATCATCAATTTCTTTAATGCAGTATTTGCAGTATTCCGTGCTGATTTTCTCAGTTCTATGAAGGTATTTCTTAAAGTAGCCATGACCTTATAGAAATTAGCTCAGGTAGAAATTTATTTCACCGTGGCCACGACTAAGCCTAGGTTTTATAGCGCGGATCAGCCTAGTCGTCCATGCTCCCATTTTGAACGTAGCCCAGAGTTTCTTTCAAAGTTCAACTCGTTCTTGAGCGGTTGCTACCTCTTTTCCCACTTCTGAGCTTTCAGAAAGCTACACTCGTTTGCCAATAAGCCGACTGGGATTACTGCTGTTATAATCAACCGCCTTGCTGGTTACCTGATACCGTACGGTATCTGCTTGCAGCTCGTAGCGTTGAATGCTTGCCATCCTAGCCCATAGCGTCATAAGTAGTTTGCGTTTACTCACACTAGGAACGCGAACGTTCGCCATGAGGCTGCTCAGCGAGATTACAGTCCCCAATGCTCTATAGCATGATTTTTGGATGTGCTCCGCATAAGTCAGTTTGGAGTCAAGAGTCACTCCAAGATACTTCGCAGATTTTTTAGTCTCGACTACTTCGGAGCCGACCGTCATGGGCATGACGGTTGGTATCCTTCTTTTCGCTAGTATGATACTCTCAGTTTTTGTGACTGCCAGCTGGACTCTGTGGTCTTCCATCCACCCTTCAACTCCTTTCATTACTTAATTTAATTTTAGCTGAGCAAGGTGGGGATTTCTGGAGGTAATGACACCTGCTACATCGTATGCTTGATCTTTCGCTAACCCTACTCGACCCGCGCTGATCTTGCCAGCAAACTTACTGTCGAGCGACTCCAAAAGCTTTCTCCTAACTAACTTGGAAATATTCCAGACGAGTATGTTACCAAAAAGTGATTTAGCTAGGATAATTTGCGGAGTACTCCTCCATCACACTCCAGTCCCTCTTCAGCGCTACTTCCGAAACAAGAGTTATGCCAGATATATTCTCGCCGAACTCCGGTCTGCGATGAGTCCCTATTTAGTACAACCATGTTCAATCTAGCCACCATCTCCATAATTAAAGATTCCCGCGTGTTCTGGGCTGGTATTCCCCAATCCAAAGCTATTGCGTTGAGGACGCCAGTCACCACCAAAGCACCCGGAGGAGCTCGTAATGGTTCTTCCAGTGCTTCTATTTTCCTGCCAAATTCCCTAATTGGGTCGTTGGCAACAAATAAAAAAAAAATCCACTTGAACCCTTCGGCCGGCTGCAACCCATAGAGCTGCATAGCCTGAAGAGTCCATATACCAAGTCTCTGGATTTCTCCTTCGATATTCTCTCTGGATTTCTCCTTTGATTCACACATCAGCTGCGCGTACGTACGACAACTCTGTATGATTCAGTTGTTTCGGTGCTGGTCTGCTGATCAGGCAATCGAAGAACCATCGATAATATTCTCAAAAACTCTTGCCAATAGGCAGCGTCCTTTGTGCCTTTTGTCGTCCGATGAAGAGATTTACGTCCTTAATCACTGACGCATTACAGTCAATTACTACTTGCTTTTTGTTGTTTAATGTATTTGTCATCATGTTTTCTGCTTCAATGACGATAAGAAAAAAGGACGGGTAAGAAGAAGGAACGGGTAAAAGGGGAGAACGGATAAAAAAAAGGGACGCGAAGTATAAGAAAAGAGAGAAAACAAGAAGAGCGGATATCGGGTAGTTGGCGCTCCCACGCATTACCGAAACATAATCTGGGAAACATTATCTGGGAGCCCAGACGTGCAGTGCTCAGAAAAGTGCTAAAACCGTAACACAATATAAAATCATGTCGGGGCATTGCTGATCCTTATGTGCATGACCAGATAAGGTCATGTAGCATGGATTTGATAAAATTTTGTGTAAAGGCTGGTATTGACTTAATCGTGAAGATAGATTTTGACAAGTGTTCATTATCTGGTTATTCTTTGGATCGAAAATTTTTTAAGTGGAATAAAGCGGAGACTGCTTATTTTTGACCGATAAAATGTCCAGAATTTCAATTTTCGATCGATTTCGTTATTTAAGAGACATCTGCACAATTCCATTTTCAAATTCAAACACCGAATGTCACTTTTTAGCTCGAAAGAATGAACTGGACATACTAAATTGGCGTGATATTGTAACGGGTTCCTTATTTCAAATTTTATTTCAATAACATTCTTCAAGTGCAATTGCAACAACAATGCCTTGATGGAATTTTCGGACCGAGCTCAAAGGTGCACACTGCATAGTATTTCCTAGTTCGGTCCGATAACTCATATTTGCGCTGAGCGCGACTCAATTAGTTCAAGGCGAGTTTGCAACAACAATGCCTTGATGGAATTTTCGGACCGAGCTCCAACGTTAAAAGTTTTCGCATTTCCTGGCTCGGTCCGATCATTTTTTTTTTCTGCCTGGCACCGCAAGTTGGAGCTCGGATCGAGAGCCCGGCACGGGATTGTTGTTGCTTGGGTGCGTTTGAATTTTTTCAGAAAAATGTCGAGCCCGTGCAATAAAACTTGGCTTAGCGGTAAATTCTCGGTCCGAGAAATCATTTATTTGGATCAAGACGGGTAAACACCTGCAACAACAATGCTACGAGATTTGGGAAAATAATGAACGGGGTTCAAGCAGCAAAGTGGCTGACTGAGCTTGGCAGGGGGTTCTGCATCGAATCGTTGCCAGTAGTCAAGGTGCAGGGTTCGAGTGAGCGCGTTAGCTCAGCTGCGTATATCCAGTAGGACTGTGTCAAATGGGACAAAGTTTGATAAATCCGGTGTCTGAAGCGTGTGACCGTCAATGCAGTTGGAATCGTTTCGATTGTTAGAATTCGAACGGGTCTTGTAATATGTGTTGTGCAGTAAGTTCCAAAGAGGAAAAAATTTAAGGCTAAAAGGGAACCCGACGCTATGTGAAGTGCCATGGAGAACAAGGATCAGTAAAGTATCAAACGTGTTCACGTACGACTAAAGCCATTCACCTGCGAACATTTCAACCGATAATTCGTCCAAGAAAGTGGAGCTGGCGGTTCACATACGACGACCTACTGGTGAGCGACAGTGTCATGTTTCATGATTCCAACTTTACTGAAGGAGCACCTTGAGAGGAAGACGATGGTAAGGAAGCATACGGCGAAGCCTTCGACGGAACAACCTTGCGTGTACCCAACTTGCGGCAGCCGCTCCAGTCGAAAAAGGACTTTAGTAGCGCACAAGAAGATCCACATGAAAGTGAAGCAACCTGTATGCAACTTTTGTGAAAAGGCGTTCGTACAACACACTGGTTTGTATATGCCCAAGAGGACTCATACGAATGCTGTGGAATCGCTGTAAGTCATCCTATTAAAGTTTTCTATCTGTTTTTTCGTGCGATTTTTTTTTTTTTTTTGGTTTAACTTTACTGTAACGCACCCTTCAAGAATACGATGTGTATCGAGATACAAGCCGTCAAACATAAATTATCAGACGTTAAAAGCAAACACGATTTGTGAAAGACACTTTCATGTAGAAGCATTTGGAATGAGCTAGTTTACTCGGTAATAGAACTATTGAACATTATGAGCAAAGTTTTTTTGACTGCAAGGCAGATTGAATTTGAAGAAATGCTGTCAAATATGAAGTAGTTTTCCCTTATTATTAAGTTTTTATCATTTAAATCATTTATCATATTGAGAGAAAGAAAAAAAATAACTAAATTTTTTGAGGCAGCCAGCATGTGCCGACCTTCTTGTCACGTGAGAGTCGTAGCTACTCCGAGTAGCTCAGTCCTGCACGGACAAATGACTCGTTTTCCTTTGATGGTCATTCGAGACCATCACAACACTTTATCCCAAAAATAATTTCATTACAATATGATTGGAAACATGTGTCAATGCCATCTGTATTTTCAAGGCGAAAGTAACTTTCAAGCAAATTTTGACGCTAAAAAAGTGAGTACCACCTTGTTTAATTTCAAGCTAAATTTTCACCGAATTAAAATTTACGTCAAATTTTGGATGAAAATTTCACGTGAAATTTATATCACAGTGACTGGACAGCTGAACCGCTCTTGGTGCCTAACTTAATAGTCCTCGGAAGCCGTTTTACGACTGCGGCCTGCCCCTATCCGCCACCTAGGGACGAGTTCCGTAGCAGACCACAAAACTGCCCTGGAAATATTTTCCAATATTATACTGAATACCATTTGCATTATTAATATGAAATTTACTCTATCTCATAATCTATGAACGATTTGCTTCCGTCTACGTTACTTGTTTATGGGCAATGTGAGTCCTTTGCCTTTCTATAGATCTGTAGCATTCGACTCCCTCACATAAACTATTGCAGTTAATTAAATTAATAACTAATAGCTGCAAACAATCAATCGTTAATTGTAAACACTAGCGTGTTACCAAGCGTGAGCTCATGCTTCCACACGCAATACGTAACAAGGAATGAGCTTACGTGACGTGCCACGTGATGAGGTTTGCTCAACTCAAACACAAAGGACACCAAAGTGACATTGAATCTACTTGAACCTTACTGTATACTCGCTCTGCGAAAATGATTGCACTTTGGTAGGGAGTGGCGATGAAGAACATTTTGGTAAGAAGTGTCATTACCGCGAGGGATCGAGTGCCACTGAAATTTAGGTGTGTGGTGGATAAGTAGTAAGGAACTTGGACTTTCGTCACTAAATTTTAGACTGGTCATAAGCTAAATTGCGACGCTCTTTGGCGTGGGACTCTTTTGTTTTTGTGAGACGTTATAGGTTGTGAAATATATTCATCCGCATGAGGCGGAATTATAATAACCTCTTCACTACACATCACTATTCTGCATACGAGATCGTTAACTTGCTCACGTAGCATCTCATGGGCAAGCTAAACTTTCTAAAACGCTCACCATCTTTACCAAGTTCAAAAAGTAGTCTCTACAGGCTTTACTTGGAAATCACTTTCCGGCCGCTCCGGTGACTGAAACGCAGAAGGCTTCTATGCATCTGCCCAAACCTCTTGCTCTTGGCGGCAGTAAGAATTGCCGGCACACAGTTAGATCTATGGTCACCTTTTCGTTGGTGACCATAGATCTAGCAGTCTAGAACTAGCAGTCAGTAAGGATCTGAATATGATATGCAGAAATACGCAAAGGGCATTGGATTTAATTGACAGTTAGTGCCCGAGTCACAGCCGTTCAGTGAATCCTGGTAAAACGAAACTTCTTTTGTTCATCAGGAAAAGATCACTGAAAAAACTATTGGTCCAACAATAAAGGATAGCACTCTTCAACTTTCAGATGAATTCAAGAACTTCTCTGGATGATGCAAGTGATAGTGAAATTGGCTCCAGCTCGTAATGCTTTCTGGTTCTCGTAATACTCGTACTTATGTGGATCTGCGTAAAAATAAAGCCCTTGAATGTTCATAAGAAATTAGCTACACTATAAAGGACTATGTGCCTAAGTATCTATGTTGCTATGAGCACCATTCCTTGGGCGACCCTTGATACGTTTCTCAATCTTCCTCCACTCGACATTAAACTTTAAAAGTGTCGCCATGATTTCTGAAGAAGTTACCATTCAATTTGACCTATGGGTAGACCGTGGTGCTCTGGAGCATTTTTCTATTATAGGTTCAATGCAAAAGATATCTTGGGCTCTTGTATTGCCTTCGGATGCTCGTGTGGCCCCAATCGATTTGGGGGTGCTCGAAATCTATTTTTTTTTTTTGCTAGAAATGACAGAGCTCTCAGATATCTGCATGAGAAGATACTCCGAGATCTTTTTCACGGATGCCTCCAAGACAAAATATTCTCGGTCTCGGACATAAAAGGGACACCGTGGTGCCGCCATGTGTGTCAATTTTATATGAAAGGAATTTTTTTTGTGAACAAGTAATTTGTGTGGGGCCGAAAGTAGTAATTATAGCTAGGTGTGGCTATGATACCTATGTCGAAAATGATATGCAGTTAGATAGATGTTCGCATTGACGCGTTTTGCTAGTTCATTTTGGCTACATATGCAACTTCTAAAGTGGCACCTCGGATTTCGACTCCGTTTCCTGCTAACCATGATTGAGGTTCGCGGAGTTAATGTGGCTGAGACGGATTAAGAGTGGGCGCAAATGTGTCGGAAATATTTCCGAAATGGTTTTCAAATATTTCTGAAATGTTTCCGCACATATAAGGCTCTGGCGAGGTGACGTCTTCTTGAATTCTTCAAAAGGAGAGCATGTTTCTGTTTTTCAAGTAGAAATATTGACTATCTTAAGAGCTTCTTGCTGGGCAATAGGCGAGAATTAGAGGAGAAAGCATGTCGCCGTTTGCTGCAACAATCGCGCAGCACGCGTTACGTAGACCCTTGACTACTTTTAAAATTACCCAAGAATCGAACCGGCCTTAGTATGTCGACTGCATCTGCCATTTTCGGATACGGGTTTGGACATACCTATAGAGAGAGATGACTGTCTTCTGATGCTGCCAGGCATACGATCTACCTTTCAGAATCTAACCATGGGGCTGCAGGATTCCTTCTCAGCAATAGTAGGAATAAATGTATAACAGGGGCATACTGACTGGACACACAACCACCTAGAAGGGCATATGTACCTCACAACTGTTGCACATGATGATGTTTGCCCATCCTGCTCAGAAGAGACAGACTCTGTGAAGCCTTTCCTTTGCGAATACTCATCGTTAACACGTATCAGATACCAATATTTCGGCTGGGATGTTGTGTGTATGGAGAGGCAAAGGATAATATCTAATCCCCTATCATTGAACTTAGTCTTCACTAATACATTCGAGAAAATCTGGTAGGTTGTGGTGTGGGTATAATGGACCGTTCTGACCTGAATACTTAAAGGTGTTAGATGTCTCTCCAATTCTGCTTCTCTGACTCAAATGTACAGCGTTCATGTTGGTTTCAACAATGGGAAACGCGGAAAAAAGTAATTTCCGCGTTTCCCATTGTCCAGCCAGCGGCAAATCATGTACCCTCTTTTCAGAAACCTTTTAAAGCTATCGTACTAACAAAGTTGTTATTAATCAGCACCTACTCCAGCTAGTCTAGCACATTTATTATAAGATTTCATGTTATGCATCAACAAGTGAATAATAAATAAATATTAAATCTTATCTTATTGTAGGAAGATGGAAAATGGATGTTTACTGGCGGTGAAGATTGTAAAGTTCGTATATGGGATATGAGCTCGGCGAATCCGCAATGCAAGCGTATGTTTGATTGCAACGCACCCATCAACGCAGTTTGCTTGCATCCCAATCAAGTGGAAATGGCGATTGGTGCTCAAGGCGGCGTTTATCTGTGGGATGTAAAATCTGATGTGCACGAACAATTGATTCCAGAGGTTGATGCATCCGTTCAAGATATTGCAATTAGTCCAAATGGAATGTACATGGCAGCCGTAAACAACAAAGGCAACTGCTACATTTGGAGTTTGTCGAGCTCGAATGATCAGCACTTGAGTGTTTTAGAGCCTAAATTAAAAATTCCAGCACACAAACGATACGCGCTTAGATGCAAATTCAGTCCTGATTCTAGTCTTTTAGTGACAACGTCCGGCGACGGAACTGCTCGCATCTGGAAAACGACCGACTTTACTCTTTGGCGAGAATTGAAAGTAGACAATAAATGGGTCTGGGATGCTGCATTCAGTGCCGACTCGAAATATCTATTCACAGCATCGTCGGACACGATTGCCAGGCTATGGAAACTTGACTCGAGGGAGATCGAGAGGGAATACATTGGACACCAAAAAGCTATCACTGCTCTATCATTCAAGGATGAAATTGTATCGTAGTGTTTTGCTAGTGACTGCTATATCAAATTTAAACTTAAGAAATAATTTATACGGAAAAAGTAAATAGTGCTTCTGGATTGTGGGCATGCGTGTATTTGCATATAAACTGACGTTTTAGAACTTTGGTTTTAAGCAATATCATTTTCTGTACATATGTACTGTCATCAAGTCGTTGGCCCAAAGAAAAACTTACAAAATAATATTTTGCTTTTTTCATTTCTCTCTTAAAATTTTACCGAAATTCGCGTGATTTCCGATGGACTAGCGTAAAGCGCTGGGATTTTATTGGAGTGTAGGGAGGATATGTTATTTTTTCATTTTTCCTCCCAATAACAAAATACCAAGCAGATTTTTTGAGATATTCGGGGCTCACATGCCTATACATCACCTATATTTTTGAATGTTCTGAAGCAGAAAAAGTGAACTTGTTAATGAAATTATGCATAATTAGCGAATACATGCATATTTGGTGAGGAAAGATGTGTATTTATATGTAGTTTCCCATTAAAATTGTAGTTTTAACCAAATTTTAAAAATTTTACTCATATTTTTTAAAAATTATCCCGCGAGTATTCATTTAATTTTTTAAGAAGGTGAAGCAAAAGGTTTTATCAAATCTGGAAACACATTTCTGTTAGCGAATGGTGTCATAATGATCCCATATTTTAAATAATTTTTGTTTTGTTCGGATTTTTTCTGTTTATTTGCATCCACAGTTTGTTTTCGCCGAAACTTTTTGAAAAATGTATATTTGGATGTAAATGTGGATGAATTCTGTACTCTCAAACACAATATTATAAATTAAACTATTAGCTCACAACTGCAAATGTTCAACGGTCAACTGTAAACAATTAACTGCAACTCATATGAGCTGCTAACGTGACACAAGTGTGTTTCCAAGCATAAGCATGAGCACATCCCTCTACACTCACGACGTGGCAAGGCATGAGCTCACGTGCCGTATCAGCAGTGTGGTTTCGTCTTATTTAGAACCATGCTATCGTCACGTCATATCACTCACGCCACGTAATAAGACGACGATAGCGTGGGTCTAAACACATGTATTCGGTATGCTTATAGAAATTTCTTTCAAAAGCTTTAAATTCTTACTCCCCCTCAATTACTTTCTTTTAATGTAGTTATGATATTGTAAGTTAGTTAGCAATAAGCTATCGCCTAGTGCAAATCATTTGAATAAATAAAAACAATAAATCATTTGTGTAATAGCCGGGTGTTTTACGGAAAATAAGTAATATTTTCAAAAATGTTAATATTTTATCGGTTAATGGAGCCAACAAGTATTAAGATGAATGGCGATTTTTATCAAAGCAGCTTCTTTTATCGAAATATTTAATAACGGCTTTTCCAGATCTTGTCCTTCAAATATCCTTGAACGATCTCAATTGAATAGCTTGCTACATATCACTCGCCGAATTTTGACCTAAGCATCTTATTTTATCACTTTCTAAAACGATAACTCACTCAAAATTATAAATCTGCCCACACCAGTTTAGTAGACATGATAAACGTCATCGAGGTCGGTTTCATGATCTAAACTATAATAATGCAAAACAAATCGGCCAGCAATTATAAATTAAAGACTATAAACCCCCTCGGAAATCAAATTTTCGAACTGATGAATACTGCGTAGGAAAAGTTGTTTGCCGTAGCTCGTAAATGAATCTTCATTGTTATTGCACTAACTGGCACTAACACATTGTTATCATCGCACGCACAATTGCTTTCGAGCTGGACTGAAACGTGGACTGCTGCAACCGGCTGTTGTCCTATTGCGTTGCCATCTGCTCTAGCGTCAGCTGGCAATGCAAGAATGGAAGCGAGTTTCTGGCAGTCGAATTTCAACCCTTTACGCCCGCAGTAAAAAGCCAATAGTCCACCAAGGCAATTGCTATTACTGATTTGTTATTTGCAAATCGTAGAAAATGCCTTATTAAGCAGAGACATTGTTTTTTCGATGGAGTGTACGATTTTAAATAAATGGGATACTAGATAGGACACCTCAACTGAACCGAAGTCCAGTCAAAATCCTACCAAGTGGTGGTGAATGATGGCGAACCACCAACGAGGCAAATCAACAAAAAAAAGAGAAGTGCCTCGGGAGCAGAGTATCCTAGATATAACTGTGAAGACCCCTCGTGCGCATTAGCGGAGCACACTTTAATCCGACCCCGACGGATGCTGGTTGGCCGCTTTACTCGCTCTACGCGGTTGGTTGATTCTTTAAACATGGGGTGAATTTGCTCCCAGAAAAGGTGGATGCTACGTATATTTCATCCGTCGAAAAAAATATACTAGCCCCAATTTTAACAATAAAAATTGAAAGGGGGCTAATGTCGATAAAGGACCAGAAGTAGCTTTCAGGCATGGGATGGCAAGCCAGACCCAGCCGAGACCTATCGAAGCACATATGCTAGCATCTGAAAAAGTGGGAGGAAGAGGGGGTTGCTGAGAAAAACGAACAAAAATCTAAAACAGAGAATAACTACGAAGAAAAATAGAACAAAGCTCCGGTAAGCTAAGTTAATCCTAAACAAGCGTTTTTAACTCTAGCTTCAATGTCCTAAATATTTTGGCAACAATTTTGTTGTAATAAGCTATCTATTTAGTAATTCTTAACTTTATTGGCCATTCATTTCATAATTCATAATAACTGAAAATTATTCGAAAAACTCCATAGCCGTACTTAATAAAAAAATATTAATCGTTAATTATATAACTTAAACTTAATTGAAAAAAAAATGGAATTGAACACATAAATTCCACTTTAGTGAATCACACCAGTAATCTACTGTTACACCAGATAACGCAACCGAAAAAATAATATTGCAACTACAAGACGGAAATTATTATTTTTTCAACAAAATTAATCATTGGCTTATTGCGCGAGTAACATTGTTTTATGTTATATGTATTGTGATACAGTTAATTGGGTAAAACTCGACTACGTGCCCCCCATAGGCGTTAGACAATTTTACCGAATCTGTTTTTTTAGTGATTGTGTTTGTTTTGGGGGTGTTTTTTGTTCGTTTGCTTGCTTATCTTCAGTGCGATATCTTCTAGTGTATTTTTTGTGCGTTTTTGTTAGTTATTCTTCAATGTTTGATCCGTGCTCGTCCTCTGGTGGTAAATTTTAAAACCAATTTTCAGGAAGTTGAAAATATTTAGATGTTGGGTACAGTGCAATTTTCGTTAAGAAAATGGTTGAATGTTACAGGAAGAAGACTGAACTGGCTGGCTGGCGGCAAATTCGGGCAAGCGGTGTGGAGTTTCCTTGTGCAATTTCGTTAATCCCGCGAATACTAGTGGGCTCCGTGCAGATCAGTTAATTTGCGAACCCCAAAAAAATCATAGCACAAACAGCTTGGACAAAATGCCTTATGTTAACGCAAGTTTGGGAAAAAAACCCTATTTGAATACATTTTTAGGTTGACATTTTTATTATAATTTTAGTTTTCTCTTTTTTTACAACTATTTCCTAGGTGTATTTTTTCCTTTAAATATCCACCACAATGTCTGTTAGCAATAAGCTTATTCCGAGACACAAGTAAACATTCAAACTAGACAAGCAACATTTTGTCCCACGGCGGGTCGCTTCTTCACTGAATCGAACGTCAGTCTGTAAAACATTGAGGTAACATATGAGTCACACTCCCAGTGGCTGCAGCTAACTATACAAACGCTTAGCTGTATTTAAATACATATCAACAATTGGTTTAATACGATGACGAATGTCGAGACACACTCGCAAGACGACCATAAGGACTATGACAAATACCGTCCGACCATCTATGACAAGAACAGATTCTCGCCAGTTTCGCGACTTATCACGGTTATTTGAGGTATTTACTATTCCGTTTGCGCGCACGGCAATCTACTTTCACTCGACTCTGCTGTAGAATACACAATGCTCTTAGAGTCAAACTGCACGAACTAAGCTATCGCTGCGTTTTTTTCTGACGAGCCTTTAAACTTGATAATGAAACATATGTTTGTGTGATGCAAACTACACGAACGCGTGATTGCTACAGTACTACGAAGATTTTAAAAGGCTGAAAAATCGAAATATGTACCATATGCAGGCACTTTCTTATGTATATATTGTTATTCTAAGCAATGGAGCGATATCACTTTATCGATGCCAAAAACAATGGAAACTCAAGCCGTTTTTTAAAAACTCAATCTAAAAAAAAGTAGCGAACAGAAACGTAAATGATTAGTTGCAGAAAACGAAGAAATATGTCACAAGATAATATATAAATAGACGCTCAAGCACCGTATGCTTGCAAATCAGTGGAAATAATTGTTTAACTATGAAATGCAATATTTCCCGCCGCAGTGCGAAGGCAATGCGTGCAACCTTCCTCGTGTAGTTTGAATCTTTAATATGAAAAAAGCTCGGCGAAAACATGCAGCGTATTTTGGTCCTCTCCAACACTAGTTTTTTAAATACAAAAATATAGTAAAGAATGTTATCATGAATTCTGGTTATCTTTAGTTTGATTTTTTTCTTTTTTAGTTCCATAGCCTGGCTCATAGATCGAACACTCAAACCATACACAGAATTTCTATATTCCACGTTATTCTATATATTATACACACAGAATTTCTAGTGTTCAATATTCATTCCGATTGAAGCAATAAAACAGAGTTTGAATCAATATTGACAATTTTTACTTACATATCATAATGACAAAGTAGCGGTGACAAGCATAATAACACAGTAAGTTACATAAGGTTCGAAAAAAAGCGCTCAAAGAAAACCAAATACGTGACAAACGAAAATGTTCAGACTTCAATTTTTAGTCCCTAATACGTTTGAATAAGTCTTTTCATGTTGTCAAAGCATTTGCATGCATTTGCCTTATACGCTAGAAGTACTTTTAAATGAACTGAAGCCACCAGGAATGTCCTTACAACATGTTTACCAATATTCTAGTAACAGCGTACCAAGTACATTATTCACAGAAGGGAATATCTTTGATAATAACCGATTCTTTGATTTGATCTGGATCGTCACCCTGCTGGTAGCTGATGATACACGTCAAATCAACAGCCTTATGGGTGGGGTTCGAAAGAAGAAGTACTTGTTGAATGTCTTCGGTAGGCGGTCGGAAGGGTCTAACAGCAGGCAATTGATTTCCGGTCGGTGCAAGTAGTCGTAGTTTGCAAGGCTAAAAGAATAAATTATTCAAAAATTGTTCCTAACCAATGCAGAGATATCTTACCTTCGGCACACTTGCGTCAAATTGGTAGCTACTAATAGGTAAGGAACTCTGGTTTATGGTCGAAATCACTATCACGGACACAAAGGGGGAGGGTCGGTCCAATGCGAAATTCAATGTGACGCGCAATCCCTGAATATCGTCCATCACAATGCGCGGGCGATCGCGGCTTGGTTGTATTGAATTTAGCTCAACATTTATTTCGGATAAATGCTTCACTCTTTTCTTGGAAGTGTCATTCTCCTCTGGAATTTTTATAATTTCAACGTCATCCACTGACGTTGCGACGCTATTCGATTGTTGGAACACATCATTGTTGCTATTTGTAGAATGTGAGGGGCTAACGATAAGCAAGTCATCCAACAGAAAATGGTCTGGCTCCTTTAGATCAATTACACTATCCACGGTTTGCGGCTCCGTGAAATCCTGCAACGAAGAGCCTGCTTGTTGCGATTTATTAAATGCACTTTCCAGTATGTCTTCTAAAAGGTTCGCTGGCATGTCTGCAAAAGGTTTGGGAGTTTCATTACTTTCGGACTTACTCTCTTCGGCTATAGTAGCTGCTGCTTGTGATGTTGCAGTAGGGCCGTCTTCTTCTTTAGATGTCTGTTTAACTAAATCTTTTATTGGTATTTTGTTAAATTCTCTGAAAGTTCAATTTCGATATTGAGAAACCAGGTTTGGCTGTGAATTATCAAATTACTTTTTAAAATTCCCCATACGTTCGCTAGCGTTTAGATTTTGCTTGAACAGTTCCTCACTAAGTTTGTCGATTTCAGAAAGTGTACGACTACTTATCTTTGATTCGAGTTTTTGAACTTTAACTAAATTAATACAACATAAATATAACGCAAAAGCCATATCTCGATAATTTACACACCTTGTTCGTTTGTTTCTGCTTTTGTCGCCACAATTGTGGATTTTATTGCCAGGGGTTCCAATAAATCGAAGCTATTCGGGATTGTTGTATTAACACTTTGACTAAAAATATCGGAAAGTTCGTCCAATGGATTCGCATGGGTTTTATCACTACTTTCAGTACTTGCGGCTGCCGACAGTAAATCAGCCACATTTGGTTGCTGTTTTGTACTGGAGATTTTCACTTTTTCTTTCGACACTGATTCCTCATATTTTTGGATGACTAATAGTAAAAAATCGTTAACTTCTATCGCCTCATCTGAAAAATATACACATAAAGAAATAAATAATTTCGGTTTGCCACATTTGCTTACTCAAAAACTCGGAATTATCTTCTATGAGTTCCGGTATCCTCATGACAATCGCCTTCGATTTCTGGCACAAAGCATAGATTTCCTTCGCAAACTCCTCGTCATCGACTGTCCCCTCCTTCATCCATCGATCAACTATTTGATTTAGAATAGTAGCGGAGTTTCTTGCTTCGTGCAGCTCTATTTGTTGACGTGTAGCCAACTCACTTCTCTTCGCGTCTTGTTTGTATAGGTACTGAATAAGTAGCTTTGCTCGTTGGTGGTCCTCCCGGTTACTGCTCTTTAAGAGTTTTTCTAAAAGCTTGTCATTCTCGGCGTCAATGAAGTCGGACCGCTTGAAAGATCGTGCGATAGTAGGACGTTCTTCATGCTGGACGCCACTTCTTAGCAGTGTCTCATATGCCTCTTTGATTTTCGTTCTGTCCGGATATTGCACAGTCCATAACGAAAGGCAATCTAAGATCTTGTTTCGAATTTCCGCAGGTGTATCATCCCCGGAAAATTTCTTTGACACTAAACGAATGAGTTCGTTGAGAAATTGAAATCTTGCAACAGTAATCTGAAACTCAGAGCCACACTTCGACATACACTCTTCCAGCAGCTAGAATGAAATGAGTTATGTGATAGCTTGTAAAGTGTCAATTATGTAAATGTAAGCTTACTTCTATTGCCTTGCGTGATTGGGTTATGTTGGTTGACCTTATCTTAGACACAATAAGTTCGGTTGCCTTCTTGATGAGAGTGGGATCATTGCGCACCGACAAACAAAATAAATTCACAGCTAATTCATCTGTCACCTCATCTCCAGAATCTGTAATTTTTTCTGAGAGAAAACAATTGTGAAAAATTAGCCATAACCATTAATTAGATAGACTTAGGGACATGTTGATAAGATGGAAAGTGCTAATCTAGTTGTGATGGGTATATGACATAAACTTTGGCACTTGGAAGATATTAATTTCACTATAGAAACTTTTGTTTGCTAACTGAACAAGAGACCAGGCCCACAACACGCCCGTTAATGTGCAAACTACCAAATCCAAAACAAGCTATTTGGAACAAAATAGGACGTTACGTGATTTCATCCGTCATAAACACTCATTAGTCACAATATTGGACAAATATAGGGTAATCTAAAAGCGATGTATTGAACTATGATGTACTGGTCTAGGACGTTTCTTTGCGGGACTTTCATCAGATCTTAATGGCCGCTGCCTTTCTGCTTTTGTAATTTTATGTGGTGACTTTAATAGCCTGTCTTTGGATTGTGACGACAGTTTTTCGAGTATTTTGTCTTCAAGTAATATTTCTCTCATTAATTCTTTCTTTTTGTCCTTTCGCTCACTTTGCCAATTCAACAACGTGCCCAATGCTAACAGGATCATCGAGCTTGTCAGGAAAAATCACCCTCATTCCTTTTGACTGAATATCCTTCTATCTCCATATGTGTACCCTGATGTTCACTATTGTCCTCTCTTTATCTTAATCCAATTCTTCTCTCCATTTCAATTTTAATGAGCCGAATTATTCCGCTTTGTCTAGTGAAACATATGGTACTAACTGGTACTCATTTTTTCAGATGGATAATTGTGGCCGATGCTCTCTAAAATTTTTATTCCTTCTTGCCTAATTTAATATCCTGTTATACTCCTTCCTATGGTTGTAAAAGAAGTTCCGACCCTCTGTGGTTCACCGACGATGTCACCAAGTTGCAAAGGTTACGGGCTGCTGCTTAAAAGGTAGCCAATGACGCGATGCATGCTTATTGTGAACATGTCGAAACTTTTATTGCATCCGACAATCCTAAGCCTTTCTGGTCCTACATCTTCAATGCGGCATAATAATTACCTTATATTCGCAACTTCATCCTTTTGTTGTGAATCTTGTTTTTGCTCAATTCTTTCCTGCTTTCACCTTCCGTCACGGTAATTCTTCACCGTCAAGAAATTTTCCCGAACTTACTTGTACCCTGCTTTATTTTTTTACTAATCCTTTGTAAATTAAATTATTAATGAGCTCTCTTGACTTCGGTGCTGATGGCATTCCGGATCTTTTCACTAAATCACGTTCACCTGCTTCGTGTGTTCTTCTTTCAATCATCCGCCAAAATATTTCCCATCCATCAAGCTGGTGATATTTCTTTCATCTCTAATTACCGTCCCATATCCCTTTTACTCTGTTTTAATTAGCTCTTTGAAAAAGTCGTTTACGATAGAGTGTACCCTTTCATCCAGCCCTTGCTAGCCATTGAATAGCATGGATTCATAAAAGGCAAGTAAACAATAACAAACTTATTGTCGTTTGCAAACGCCATTGTTTCCGCAATCAACCAGCAAAAGCAAGTGGTTGTCCTATATACAGACTTTCTCAAAGCTTTCGATTGATATTATACCATGATACTCTTCTGTCAAAGATAGCTGGGTTTGATCCCTCCGGTGTCCGTATTCCTTAGCTTTCTTCCTACATTTATGACCGTTTTTCTGTTGTTACTCTTCCATACCGTTTTTCCTACGTTAGGCGACCGCAAAGATCCATTCTTGGTTCTTTCTTGTTTGAATTGGATATTAACATCTTGCCCTGGAAATACATGCTAAACAAGTTGCTTATTATATGCTTTTAAAGTGAAAATTACGTGCTATGCACATCTACTGAATTTATTTATTTTTATTTAAAAGCATGTAAGTACTGCAACATGATATTCGAGCGAGTACTTGTAATAGGGAAAAGCTTTCTTTGGAGGAGTTAGTCACGGACTTCTGCCAAACAGCAAGAGGTTCTTCTTTTTTTTTAATTCACTCTGCCTTTTGTACGCTGATGAATTTAACATTTTCAGAGTAATTGAATCCGCTAGTGACTGTATCACATTGCAAAACGATTTGTGTGTTTTGCTAGCTAGTGCGTTGCAAATTCCCTTACTCTGAATGTCTCTGCTTTTCCCAGACTCTATTTTTGGCTTTTTATTCGCCCGATTCGCCCGCTCTTTATTTCCTTATCGTGGTTCAGTATTCCTTATTGTGTTCAGTTCAGTTCAGTATTCCTTATTATGGATCCATATTGTGGCAGTATTCTTTATTGTGGTTCAGTTTTCAGTAGTTCACTATTCCTTATTGTGATTCAGTATTACTTATTGTAGTTTATATAGTTCAGTTCAGTATTCCTTATTGTGGTTACAGTATGTTATACACCCTATAAAGTACTTCCCGTGAGTTACGCAAAGTATTTCTCGGCTAGTGCCTCCTTTTAAAACTTTTTAACGGCTGTATATTAGTTGACCCCAGCATTTTCTTTTCTGTTACAACCTTATTCTAATTTAATGTTCTATTTTCCTCTACAGACATATTTCTTTTCCTCACTTTTGAGTTTGCCTTAGTGGTCTAAACTTTAACCAATGCCACAATGACCTTAACCTTGACACAAACACAAATCTCGGGGAATATGCCTCCATATCTAAGACAGACAGCTTCAGGGCCCAGATGGTGCGAGAGCCTACAACGCCTTGTGATTCCAACCCAAAAAAAAACATGCTGTTCGGAAGTCCCTCCCTAAAATAAATAAGCCAGCCAGACCACTTTTGTTGGCATTCACCATTTCAGCTCTAGAGTTTGGTGCACTTTCATGCGCGAACTTTATAGAGGACGGCGTTTTTTTATTTGATGCTGGCCTTCATTTCGTCAATTATCTTGCTAGCCTAGTGGCTAGTGATGGTTTTCGCACACTTATAGTCTGTGGGTCTGTGTTTACTATACAGGGTGTTTGGTACTCGGTCGACACTTTTGTAAGGAGGCATTCCTTGATATATTTGAGCAAAAAATTGTTCTACAGGGTGGTCCGGTTTTCAAATTCTACGGAGTTACAGGGTGGCCAATAAAAGTGTTTCGGACCTGTACCCTGACTCACTTAAATCATTATATCTTGAAAACTAATAACAATAACGCATAGTTTTATGGCTTATTTTTTGATGGAATCAAATTACCTTTAATTTGATGTAACATTCTACATTGTAACTGTACCTGATTTTGAGATATTTACTTGAAAACACAAAATTTTGCACTTCTACCCCGCAATTCTGTGTTCAATGTCGATTTTCTCAGAAAATCTCATGAAAAGATGCCATTTTATTTTTTTATAGGCCATATTGTTGGCTACAAAAGTTGCATACATACTTATGACTTAGATTTTACCATTTCGCAAGTAGTAAGCGAAAATACATATCGCTTAAAAACTGAATATGACATAAAGTGGCCCTCGTTTTCGATCTACACTCTTTGTTTGAACTGATAGAATTTATTAAAGGTTTTCACGCTTTATTTCAAAATTTTTGAGCTACAGTAAATGTTCAAAATGGACACCTTCATTTTGAATACAAGCTAAAGCTCGTTTTGCAAGTGTTCTTTTCGTATTCATACTTCTCAGCTGCTGCCTGACTTCTGTTGCAGCCGCCATCGATCCTGGTATTTAGGTGTTCCAATGTTGATACTTCCGTTGTGTAGACAAGGGACTTCATTCGTCCCCATACAAAAAAATCCATGATTGTTAGATCGCAGGCCAGTATATTGGTCCATTTCTACCGATCCAGCGATTGGTATAATTGGAATTCAACCAATCTCTGACTGGTCGGCCATAGTGAGCTGGAGCACCATCGTGTTGGTAAAACATGGAACCCAATCGTTGCAGCGGAATATCCTCCAATAAGTCCTGCAGATCATGTCCTAAAAAATGTAAGTAATTGGTACTTTTTAAAGTAGGCGGGAGCCTAATAGGTCCAATTAAATCGTTACCAATCACTCCTGCCCATAAATTTACGCTGAATCTATGCTGAAACGATGAAGTCCTTCTCGTGTGTGGATTACTCTCAGCCCACGTATGTAAATTGTGAAAGTTTGTGATACCGTCCCTGGTAAATCAGGACTCATCCGTCCAGAGAATGGTGTTCAAAAAATTTTCGCTGTCTAATTGTTTCTCAAGGCGCCAATTGCAGAATTCCATCCTTTTGGGCAAATCGATCGGTAGCAGCTTCTGCACTGGTGTGCGATGGTAGGGATGTAAACGGGCTGCTTTTAAAATACTCCAAACTTTCCACGTAAACACGTTAAACTGCAACGCCAATCGTCGAATACTGATTGATGGGTCAGTTTCCACTGCAAGCAGTATTTTTTCATCGGTCCGTACAGCGATTGCAGGCGCAGGATTTGCGTTTACTGGGCTCGTCCTAACGCTGCCAGTTTCCCGAATCCTTGTGTATAGTTATTGAAACACTCTCCGTCCAGGAATCCATCGATGGGGATATCTCTGTTGATACAAAGATTGCTCCGCTTGTGAACTTCCCCGGCACTCTCCATATACGTACATAATATCTGCATATTCGTCATTAGTGTAGTGAGACATTTTGAATTTATGTTTGAAATTTTAGTGATATCTTCTAGTTCGAGTAATGTACCGAAACTCACAATAATTTGAAAGTGGTTCTGTTTTTATAATGTCTTAATTTTTTTACGTATTCCATTAATAAAGGCGAAGAACTGTACCCAATTTTACCTTTAACATCCAGGTAAGTGCTTCAATTATGTTGAAACTAATTTTAATTTAGTTTATTTTATTGATAGTTTAAAAAGTAATTTATGGGCAGTAAAAAAACTTAAGTACAAATAACAATTTAAACTATTCTTTTCAACAAGGGCCACTTTACGGCATATTTACTTTTTAAGCGATATGTATTTTCGCTTACTACTTGCGAAATGGTAAAATCTAAGTCATAAATATGTATGCAACTTTTGTAGCCAACAATATGGCCTATAAAAGAATAAAATTAAAATGGCATCTTTTCATGAGATTTTCTGAGAAAATCGACATTGAACACAGAATTTGCGGGGTAGAAGTGCCAAAATTTTGTGTTTTCAAGCAAATATCTCAAAATCAGGTACAGTTACAATTTAGAATGTTACATGAAATTAAAGGTAATTTGTTTCCATCAAAAAACAAGCTATAAAACTATGCGTTATTATTATTAGTTTTCAAGATATAATGATTTAAGTGAGTCGGAGTACAGGTCCGAAACACTTTTATTGGCCACCCTGTAACTTCGTAGATTTTGAAAACCGGACCACCCTGTAGAACAATTGTTTGCTCAAAATGTATCAAGAATGCCTCCTTACAAAAGTGTCCACCGAGTACCAAACACCCTGTTTACAAGTGGGTCGAGCACTATTTCAAATGAATATTAGCAGTTTTTAAGATAATAAGTTAATAATAATTGAAATAAGTAACACTGTATATGTTGATAGATACAGTTTACGGTGTATTCAAGCTCAAACATAAATCTTCATTTACCTACACAACTGGTTATTTTGAAATGTTTTGAAGACGTGTTTATTTCCAATCACGTAGAAAGTTGGCATGCGTATGGCGTGATCTTGTCTACTCTGTTCATGACTGATAGTTCTGTAATGGTAATTCTATAATCGCCTGGATTAGTACCCACTTTATTTCCACAGTTGCTTATGACGATAATTGTTTGGGTTCTTCGCAGAAAAAGAAACCTACCCATGAAGGTGAAGGCATCCACTTCAGTTTGAATACTGTTGTCTTATTTATACACATTTCGAATCGATTCGATTGGTTGAATATTTGTGAAGTGAAACGGATAAAAGGATTGCATCGCAAGTTTGGTATTTCTTCGCTGTAGACGCGACGAGTTCGTGATTTGTTAAATTTTTAAATCCAAACTAAGCTACATATGATCTTCAACGAATTTCAAGACCTATTTACAATGAAAATAACCAAAGGTCTCGACACGTCTAAAATCCAAAACATCTGAAACAGGAAAAAATGATAATTACATCTTACGACATACTAATGTCCTGCCGATAAGTGTGGTAAAAGGCGATGGGTTCCGAGAGTATTTCACGCGTTAAATCCACCTTATGCATTACCACCACGAAAAACTATTTCTAAAACTCTTTTACCAGTGGCCTGTGAGCAAGTATTGAAACATGTGAAGAGTTGTTGGAATATAAATTAAAATTATTCTATTTAACAACTTTTTACAAACTATTTATTGTTTAAATACATTAAAACTTATTACAACATTTCATGACTACTTATTTTTGTAATCCACTGACAATTTACATTTTATTTTCTTGTTTTGTGTGGATAGTTTTGATGAGTTGAGCATAGTGTTTTAACAGATTATTTTCCCTTTGGCGGGAGGAGATTGAGGAAGTAAAAATTAAATTTCCCTCCCGAACATACGGGAATAGAGGAAAGCCGTAGAACGAGATGAGGCAACAATTCTAAAACTAGCTGATATTGGACAAATAAGAATTGGTTGGATTTAGATAGGGTAAGGATGCAGCCTGTTGTTTGAGCTTTGAGTTAACCTAGCTCTGAATAGGTTCATGAGTCAAATCAGGATTAAAGTGAGTTGTGGGACAAATCACTCAACACTGTATATATTGATTGTTTAATTGTGAATGAAACTCTCTACCAGCGTCAATCAATAGATCCAACCTGAGTTGTCGTTAGATTACTTTACTTCTCGTATTAGACATCATTGCTTATAAAGGTTATTGATTGGTGATCTGATCATGGTTCCTAACATGGTTCATAACAAAATGCGAAATCTTTAGACAAGTGTTTAAAATTTTGTAAGAATGACCTACCACATTGTGAAAGAGTTTTCACCATAAGCGGCTATATTTTATTAGCTTTTGATGACTTATTGGCTTTCATGTTATGAAGAAGATGCTTAATTTTTGTTGGCTTATTGGCACTCAAGATCTTCTTCGAGGTTACACGAAGAATTTATTGTGCAAGAATGTATTTGATTCTCTTTTCAGTACCTGATAGCCCAACATACCTATTCTAGCTCCTTTGTTGCGGTATGTGGCCCTTATTTCAACCATCGATCTCCATACATAGCTCCTGATGATCTCATACTTGATCTCTATACATGCTTTTTGCCACTAATCCATATAAGGCCAATGCTACTCAAATCGTCGAGTTACATACACGCTTTTTTGTACTGCTTATTTCCGTTTTTTTCGTTCGTTCATTCATGAACAGTTTTATTTCGTTTGAACGAAAATTCGCTAAGAAATCATATTTACATAAATAAATTCACGTTTTGGAGAATTCAAATTATAGCACAAAAATTAAATTCAAGGACAATTACCGTTATCAACATGTCGTATACAAAGAAAGCACCAGCACGAAGGTTCGCGTCGATTTCATGAGTTTTGGATTTTCCTTAAATGATGTATTTTATTCCAGTCCAGCCCTGGCCGATTTTTACTGAAACGGAGATTCTTATAATTGTCGTTAGATTTTGGAAAAATGTATCGGCAAGTACGTTATCCATAACAAAGACGCCTATCTTTGTTGCAATAGCCCTAATGCGCCTGTTCATGATTATTGGTGTGATACTGTCTCTTTGGAGTGATCTATGCGCATTCGCAATAACTGTTTAGTATGACACATGAGGCAATTTTTAATGAATTCTATGTAGATGATCTTCTGTCAGGTTAAATAAGTTTATACTTGACGTTAGCTAAAAGAGATGAATTAAAAACTTTTTAACAGATTGCGTGCCGAGCTGATTTTTATAAAATAACCCCTGGGATCAGTACCATTTTTTTATAGTTTGTGTTGTATCAAAATATTTTCTAGTTCTAATGCAATTGAACATCAAATAATTGCTAAATATCCAACCAAATATAATACCCCGTATCGTTTTAATACACCGTCCTCCAAAACTGGATGGCAATGTCTTTAGTCTTTTGCACCACTGTACCGAAATTCCATCTCTAGTATAAAATGTATGTGGAAAACTGGCGAAACAAAAACGCCCAAAAGAAGAACCATATTTTTGTTTCACTCATTCTCGGATAAGCAACGTCAACTTAATAAGCTGCGGGACTACTTCAGACTACGTCAGCAGAAAAAGTACGGATAATTTCTTGCAAAAGGAGAACTTGATAGGAAGTTAAGGAAAGTATCTTGAGTGAAGAGGGTAATTGAGTTAGGTAACAAACATATTGTCTAATATCGCACGATTGTTTTGTTCTATTGGATAAATATCACCAGTTGTTATAATGCCATCGTTATAGTTAGGTTACATAGTTTGGGATGCACAAACTCTAACGGGCTGTTCAAGCAAATAGCACAGTTCCAAATTAGATTTGGAAAATTTTCGCAACTTAAGGACACCTAGATAGATAATGACACTTCTCAGATGTTGTTTGGATCGTTTCTTGAGGTCAAGTGATTATTAAACCATCGTTATTAGCATAATAGCCATTTGAAAGCTATTTTAAATCCACTTCTGGAATTTTGTGATGCACCATTATAAGTAATAGTAATATTTGCTCTTTTACGTATTGTAATACGTTTTGCAAAGAGCTGCTTTTTATTAATCGTTTTACATAGATTTGGGTTGCGTATTGCTAGTTTGTTTTCACTTGGATTAAGAATATTGAAAAATATCAAAAATTACGCAGAAGAACTAGATAAAGATGGTGCTTTTGTTGATTATTATATTTACCATGCTATTGGGCAGGGGTATTTTGAAAGAGATAAATAGTATATATTCTGAAGAAATTGGCCTTAGATAATGATTCCAAACATGATGTGAGTTTTTTATTACGAAACATATGTCTATCCTCTATTGTAAAAGAGAGCAGTGTAGGGTGCATCGGCCGGGTTAAAGAATGCAAATTTTATGATGTCAAAGGAGCTGGTAGATTAACTTCCTCCCTAGAAGAAAAAGTAGCAACTAGCGACCAAAAGGCGATGAGAAAATATCCAAACAACATTAAAAATATTCCAGTTTTATAGTGCACTTTGACTGCGATTTTATTTTCATTTTAGTTGATTTCACCAATAACGTCAGTATGAGTGGGTAAGTACTATCGATGCAAAATAAATCATTTTCTTGTTCAATAATAATAATTTATTTTCCTTTTCTTGTAAAAATTTGATTTTGCCTATTATTAGCGTGTAGCCAGCAAAATGGTAGCACTCGCAAGCTTAAAAACGCGGCTTGCGTAAACATTGGTCTGCAAGAGTTTGGTTTGCACAGTACAGCTTGTGCGTGTGGCAGCAATGCAACTCGATTCAATAGTATTGGAGAATTTGAGATGTTTATTTCACTATTGTTTATTTACTTTAGAATTTTTAGATTACTAATTCTAGCACTCAGGTACATAGTTCAAGACTATCTCATACAAACCTACATAATCCCGTATATCCCGACTAGCATATTTTATAAAATTGCTTTTTGACTCTCCTGTACGCCATTTTGTTTTCGATGTTCTATATAGTTGAGTTGCAACTTGTTCAAGTGTTCCATATAGTTGACTTGCAACTGTGTAGTGATCGGACGTTTTAATCGGGTTCGAAAATCAGCACTGTATTCTATTCCTTCAAAATATTTATTTACCGCTCTTGGCCCAGTACTCTTAGCTAATACTGTCGACGATACCGAATACCGAAGCAATGCTTAGGTCACGCAAAAAAAGATGAGCGAAACGTGCAATTGTAGCTTTAAAAACTTGATTGAATGCAAGAACTTTTATCATTCAAGTTGTACGAACATGAGATTTGTTGACGGTTTGAGGAAAGGAGGGAAATGCGAACAAAAAGTCGATTCCATGGTAAAAAAAAATAACTCTGATGAGATGAAAGATATGACTAGAGCAGCTCAGTTAACGTCAAGTAAATTTAACTTTTTTCGGGATGAAATTAAAGAAATTGGGTCTGAAATAAATGTTTTAAAAAGTTTAAACAATGTTCTGCAATAGGAAGTCAATACTTTGGAAAAAAAAAGGAAATTATGCAAAGAGAGATAAGGAAGTATATTATCGTCATTAATGCTTTAAAAATAAACCTGGAAAAAAACGGCGATCAGTTGATATACGGAGCATATATCAAATAAACCCAAAAACTGATTTTCCATCATTGTTAGTTATATTTGCTAAACATACAAAAAATTTGTTGTGCTGGATATCTTTAACCTTCGACATACGACGTGAAAAAGTTCCGCACCCATACAAGGTGGGTTGGATTTACCCCATGAGACATTGTTTTTATTCAGTGTATGTATTAAATAGACCGTTCCCAAATATTATTTTTTATTCCATGTGTTAACAAACAAATAATAAAACACAAAAATAAACCATTCGTAAGCATTTACTTTTAAAAAAAAAACTTTCAGAACTCCTCCATAAAGTCAAATTGTATTTACATCTTCGGGTTAAAATAACCCCACATAGTATGCCGAAGGTTAATAAAAATAAGCGTTCACACAGCGGAGCTCTGGAAGAGAAAGCACTAAACACTGGTTGTGAGGGGAAACGGCTGAGCATTGGTGATCATCTAGCGCCAAAGCTTTCTATGCTGTACTGGGACACAAAGCGAAAGGTTTTTGGCTTAAATTATAGATATTGTTATGTTTTCGCAATGAAAACACGCTTCGTGCATTCGTTATTCTCGACGTTTACGAAACAAAACAGCTCGTTTACTACAACCTAGCATACTTATATTCAAACAGTAACTATAACAACTAGATCGCGTACACACTTTATTTATCGCGCTGACAACAATATCACTCGCGCCTAAATTAGCCCGCTAGCAAACACTCAATTCGCTTTTCAAGAGTCGCTTTATAAGACTGATTTGTTAAGACACTTTGTGTATTTATACTTCGTTCGAACGGTTCTAGGCTATTCTATGAAAATCTGTTTGTGGCTTGACTGCTAGAAGATTCTTATCAGCGTTTACCTGGGATCAATGGAATTTTTCCGTCCTAAGAGATACATGTATGAGATAGTTCGAGAAGATATTTCTCGAAATTTTCGTTATTTATGCCACTGATAGGGTGAAATATGCTTTATTTGGTGTATATGCAACAATATGTTTGGATTAAACACAATTTGCATACTAGAAAAAAACTAAAACAAGTAAAGCGAGTCGTTTGCTGGGTAGTATGGAACTAGCCAATTCGAATTAGTTGCATTTGAATCTTGTAAATATAGTTATTTTTTGTTCATTTAATAATACTCAAATGGCTTACTTAGTAGATGAACTAGCCGCAGAAATAGCTATTTCTATCGCAAAATTACGTGTTGATGAAGTTAACTCTTTTTTTCTAACGAATCATGGCTAAAAAATGCCCTTAGATATTAGAAGTATTCTTAAACACCTCGATGAATTGATGAGTTTACTACAGGATTTTTCGGTTCAGTTTGATGTAATTATTCTTACAGAGATTGGGCTAACTCTCTACCTTTTGTTATAATATTGATGGACTTAATATGATACAGAAAGTCCCGGTTAATAACAAATGTGATGGTCTAGTTGTTTACGGTAATCTAAAAATTTCATTCCATGTATTAAACTGTGCAATATCAGAAGCTAAAATTAGGGGCATTTCACGTGAAGCGGACAACGAAAAAAAGTCGAGGCTCTGGATTTCGTTCAAATTGTGCATAAGGGTACTTCTAGAGAACATGAACGTGGGTACGCAATTTCTCTTTTCTATAAGGTTTAGTTGCCGAGCTATGGGCTTTTGAATAATTGACAAAATTGGTGAAAGGTTTTTTTGGAAGCCGATTCTGACAATCGAAAAAAAAAATCTGTGAAACATTAAATATAATGATTGGTATAGAAAATTAATTGTTCTTTTAAATTTTGAAATTAGATTTGAAAAACACATTTTTTTCCTGTGTAAAACCGGAAGTTTACACTTCAACTCGTTATTTGAATAATTTGATCCAGGTTAATTTTGTTTATTTTTATGACAAAACAAAGCTTAAAGTATTCTTATTTTATCATAAAAGTTTTAGAATGGGATGGCCAGTAGTTTAGGAGGTAAGCGAATATCATTAGTGTATAGTGACAACACAATTAGAGTAGAAGTTATTATGCCGCCTGCCAAAGTACAATGTCGATTTGACGATATAAGTGAAAAGGAAATTGCCTTTTACATGAGGAAGCTGAAACTTAAGCAGGTGGTGTCGATTGTATATCGGCTAAAATTATCAAACACCTATCATAAATAATTGCAGTACTATTGTGCCGTATCTTCAATTTATGTATCAAAAGTGGAGCACATTATAGATATATATCTATCATTTCTACTATTTCCAAAATCCTTGAAAATTTGCCTAAAACACAAAATAATCTCTTGTTTGGAACAAAACAATATTATTGCACAGAAACAATATGGAAAAAAAATTGCAGCACTTCGGATGCTATCTCAGATCTAACAAATATATTAGTAATTTTCATTGAATTAAAGAAGGTGTTTCATACAGTTTGTCACTCTACATTGTTAAGAAAGATGCGGAAATTAGGTATAATAGAGTCTATATGCATATAAGTCTATATAAATATATGTCTATATAAATATATGTCTATATAAATATATGTCTATATAAATATATGTATATATAAATATATGTCTATATACATATATGTCTACATAAATATATGTCTATATAAATATATGTCTATATTAATGTATGTTTATATAAATATATGTCTACATAAATATATGTCTATATAAATATATGTCTATATAAATATATGTCCATATACTTTTACTTTTGGAGTCCTACCTCTTAAAACGGAAGCAGAAGGTGGTGGTTAGTTTTTGTTTTGTACGTTTTTCTATGTGTTTCCCAAAAATAAACAGTTTTTGTAACTTAGCAAAATAATAATATACATAGTAAAAGTGTGCGAACGCAAATTAGACAATAAATTCAGAAAAAAAACATTCTTCCTGAAATTTAAATTCTTAAAAATAGTCCAAAGGGTGTTTTTTTACAGGCTCCGCATTTTGAAACTCACCACTGTCAAATGAGCTGATGGCAACTGTTATTGCCACTGTCATTTTTACTCAGTATGGTCTAACAAATTGCCATAGATAGATTTGCACCGCAGCAGTGTCTACAAATCGTGGAAATTTATTTCAGAAATTAGTGTTTAGTTTTACAAACTAAAAAATCGCTTCGTGCGTTTTATGTACCGCATAATCGCTCATCAGCACGTTCTAGTTGCCATGTGATTGCAAATTTTCGCTACCACTTCACAAGCTACCACTACGCGACAAGATTGAGAACAATACTGTGACGCCTGATAGGCAAGAAAAGAAAAAAAAAACGTCAAAACACCAGATTCGTCAGATGTAGACGAACCAGCCATGGAGATATCAGCAGCAGGTAAAGTAGCAGTGCTCGAGAAGCCAAATTGAGCACTGGGAAACAAATTAATGATCTGTGTCGGCAGATGACATCGTTCATGGCCATCCACACAGCATCAAGCCATAATTAGCAGCACGGCGAAACCACTGAATCGATGTAAACCAGCCATCCATGAACAGCCGTCGAAATCTACCGAAACTGATATCGACAATCAAAAATTTAGTTTGGTAGCGTGACGGAAGACGAAGAAGACTTCACGGACAAGTGAGCAGGTAATTGTTTCACCCGTAACATCCCAGGCAATAAAAACCTCTTCCCATCTCACCCCACCCACGAAAGCCCCTATGGTTCCTCAAATAACAACCTGCAGGATGGACATCCTAAAGTTCACCCCTGAGCTTTATGCTCAAGGAACCATGGTCAATTTCAAAAATATTAGATCACTCATCCTGTGTGCCTCCTTAGAAAATCACAAAAAGGTCTTCGATTTAGTTAAAAGCAGTGGTCAAAACGCAACGACCTACACTGCAGCTTCAGTGAAGCCCTAGTCACTTACCATCCGCGGCCTGCACAGAGGCATCAAACCTGCGCACATTCAGTCTGAGTTTGTTGCGCAGTACCCTGAACTGAAGCTCAAGTCAGTATCGCACTTCCTCGCCCGTAAAGACCGGGAACTGAGAAAGTCGGTAGCGGTTGAAGATTTCAGACCCCAGTCCGAACTCTTCATTGCGCAATTTGAGCCTGTCCAAGAGCTAGCTGCTGTATTCCAAATACAGTCCATTCTCTGGTGGAAAGTGACTTGGGAGAAAATCCGCAACAAAAAAAGTGTGCAGTGTTTCAACTGTCAAAATTTTGGACATGTTGCAGGCAACTGCACCATTGACAACCGCTGCGTGAAGTGCCTGGAGAGACACCCACGAGGTGACTGCAAAAAAATGGAAGACGCACAGCCTGCATGCGTCAACTGCGGTCTAAATGGCCACCTAGCCAACTAACGTGGATGCCCGGCTTAAAAAGAAATGATGGCCAGGATCGAAGCGAAGAATATTCGCCGCAACTAGACACAGAAGGAACGTCAACAGTTTGTGACGTAGAGCATCTCGAATTCGAGGCGAAGTGGCATCTCATACGCACAGGAAGTAGGACGTACAGCTTCGCCGATTTCTGGTGCTCTGCGAGCTCCAACCTCTCTAGGGTCATTTCCAGCTAAAGCCAATTTTGGACTGATAAATGACTTTATCAGCCAAGTATTGACAGTGAGAACCACTCTTGAGCCGCTGACTATTTTTCTTAATTAAGTTGGTTGATTTGGTTGATGTCATCTCGATAGCGCAAAGAGCGTCTGCTCAACATCTTTTTGATGTGTTGAAATCAGAAATTATAGGGTGAGTTTCAGAGGATACACCACAGTCTTTGGTTAGTTAGTTAGAAATAATTTGGATATGGATCCCGTTATGGTATCTGATCTTAAGTGCTGCGCTATAGCTACAGCTGTGGTCAAAACCACGGACCATAGGCGAATCCTTCTTGTTTCTCTGTACGTTCGCTGTAATTCGTCAAAATCAAGTCTGCTGCATGACTTCGGATTAAGTAATTAACTCAATTACATCTCAGTATAAATATCCGTTAATCGATGGCGATCTCAACTCGAGACTCCCACAATGGGGAGATTCCGTAACCAATAGAAACGGTGGGGTGTTGCTCGAATTGCAGCAACTAAGTAGCCCTCTCATTCCCTTACAAGTAGTTGCTCCGAATACACCAACCAGACCAAGTAGTAGCGCAACAATAGATTTCTTTCTCCTGTCAGACGACCTGTTTAGCAGTATTGATCCCCTCACTGCTGGATGCAAGCAGGTATGTCTGATCACTTTGCCGTGAAGCTTCGACTTTAGTTCCGCTCCGTTTTCAGCTTCACGGAAAGTCCCCCAAAGACCAGCTAGTCTTACAAAAACACCGATTGGGACAAATTTTAGCGGGAAATAGACTCTGCGGTAGGAAACAGCCAAATAGTAAAAGAGGAGGTAAATCGCTCCCTCAATACGCACCGTGAGCTACTGGCTAAATTTTCATCCGAAAATCCGCAAAATGCAGTTTGTCAATAGTGGCTACTTGGTGCAACTGCTGCGCGGTATAAAAAGCAGATTCACTCATAGAAGTGCCACAAAGTTATGTCACTGGACCAGTTCTATACACCATATTCACCGCTGATCTCCCCATTCTTATGGACCAAACCCGAGTTCAAATCCTCCAATATGGCGATGACACGTTCTTATTCGCTTCGAGCCAAGATCCGCTCAAAGCAGCGAAGAGCCTGGAATACTACTTAGCAGAACTTGGTCTTTATTTTGCCGAATGGAGCTCATCGTTTAAGTATCTCGGAATCAATTTCCATCAGTTCCTGAAGTTTAATTCTTATGTGCGGCGAAAAATCAAAGCTGTCAAATCTGTATTTCAACGCATCCGAACTCTTTTCGCCAAAGAGATGGACATAATCACCAAAGCTACCAGACGGTCATCCGACCTATCCTGACTTATGCATCCCCATCCTGGATTAACAGCTCAAAGACTGTCATGGCAGAAGCGGATATATTCTAAAGAAGAATCCTCCATTCTGCACTGGTTCTAAAACCCGGTAACTAAGTGACCGAAGAATCTGCTTCTGTATCAGGAATCGGGACTGAAGCCACTTAGGGAGTTGATTGTAGAATTAACGACACGATTCTACGGACAGACAGACAGACAGACATGAGAACGGTCTGGTTCGGTCAATAGAGCGTACAAGTGGCCCTAATGAGCCATTTATGCGGCCTGCAAAAATAGCGTGCCAAATGCAGCTCATGGATGCGCTATTTAATTATGTCGGCCTTTCGTCGAATAGAAGGAACTAGATGTGAGACCTAGGTTAAGATGTCGGTCTAATTAGATTAAACTAATTATAATTATGTGTAGGTTAGGTATTGATTGTAGTGTAAGGTAGTTTTTAAGCCAAATATTGCTCCGTACTTGTACAGGCTGGGTAGTATTATTATTGTGTAAAAAAACGATAAGAGCCAGCAGGCTAAAATAATATAGCCGATAGATTTTAAATGATCATTGCTAATTAATCTTTAAGCTAGGTTAAGAATGTTTAGTTAAAATTAAATAAAAAATTTTTTCAATTCAAATTCAAGGTTGAGAACAGTGCGTTCCGAAGAGAATATTGCAGCCATGAAAGGCAATGTTACTGACGACCCAGATTTTTTGATTAGCAGGCATGCGCAAGAAGTTGGAATTTGTTCGTCCACGTTGTGGAAAATTTTGCGCAAAGATCTCGATCTAAAGGCTTACAAGATTGAATTGGTGCAAGAATTGAACTACCAGAGGCGTCGCACGTTCGGAGTATGGGCTGAAAATCAACTGGAAGTTGACCCTTTGTGTTACGGAGAAAATTTGCTGAGCGACGAGGCTCATTTCTGGCTCAATGGCTAGGCGAATAAACAAAATTACTGCATCTAGAGCGAGGAAAATCCCCGTCTAGTCCAGCAGACATCGTTTATTAATACCGCATTGTCACGTATTTTTAATACTACGGAGTCACTTTGATATTCAGAGGATGTTAAAGTTTTATTTCACCTTAGTACAATCAGTTATTCTATATGCAATCATCATTTGGGGTGGTGCCTTTGCAGCAAATCTTCACCCACTTACTAATAAGAAAAAGGTTAAAATACTCATCTACTTCGGAAGCTTTATCTGATTTTAACGTGATGTTATTAACACAATTATATAATTTCATTCTATATCTCAATAATCTTCATAAGGTCTCGAAGCTGGGAAACTTTCAGCTTTTAGCTATAAAAAGGATTTAACTTGTCGACATAATAGTAGCATAGGCCTTAAAGTGTTTAATATGCTCCCAGATAATGCTAGAAATGGATTAAATGCTTCTAATTATAAACTTAAGTTGAAGGTCTTTATACTCAATAATAGAAATGTACTTAACCATTTGCATACATATTTTTTTCTTTAGTTTTTACTTTTTTCCTTTTTTTCTAATGTAGGCGAACAAAGAGCTAATTGTTTTACTGAATTAATTGTACAAATGTACGAATATTATCTATATTCAACAGTTGCAGTTTTTGTACACGAGCATTAGCTTATGCGACTTGCTGTTTTTTTTTCTTACTTTTCTTACTATGTTAATTAAACTTGCTTTAAAACGTTTTTATACCTACCTAGATTAAGAATGTGTATGGAAATAAATGGCAACATTTCAATAAAAAGAAAGTTGGCTCAAACGGGAATGTCACAGATAAAGTAAGAATTGGGATTTGTAAAATAAAGTTTAGTCTAAACAGAACTCGGGTCTTGTTAAAATCACACAATCATATAACCTTTTGTTTTCTCTGCACGCACCGAAATTCATACAATCAATACGAGCATGATAGTTTGTGCATGTGGAATTATAGGACCCTTAAAAATACAGTTGACAATGAATTTAGGCAAAGTTGTCAACTTGATGGGTATAAAAAGCTACATTTTTTTTTTTGTTTTCAGGGGCTTTCGTGATGAATTCAAAAGGGTCGTATATATAGTCTTCAGTAGATCTTTTTGTTTTAAAGTTGTACTGATTTTTTGTGGCAATGCATGGCAGCATGAAGTTCTTTGGGTACAACTGTCGCCGCCATATAAAGGCATAAAAGTCGTAGACGGCCACCAAGTTGAAAATGTCCACAGTTAATCTAGGGCAGATTATAAGCAGTACTGCCGACTAAAGGATGCTAATATTGATTGCAATAACATTTCATCATCATGTAGGTACTTCATACCACATTTTTGGAAATTTCAACCTTATGGTAATAAAATGAATCGCTCTCTTCTTTTTCAATAGTGGGCGTGGCTATTTGTAGGTCTTCATTAGATATTGCAACTAGGGATTCCAATCCCGAACCATTTTTTTCAATCCCGGGATTACGGGATTTAAAAATCTCAAATCCCGGGATTCGAGATTCAAAATATAACACAACAAAATAAGTCAAGTGTTTAATAAACAGATTATATTATGTGCCATCATTTCAAAACTACAGCAATAAGTAAGCTGAGAACTGTATAAAAAATATGTTACTGAACAATTACTAATTTATTTAATTGATGCAAATAAAAACAATAATTTTAATTATCCGAGACGTTGACAGTATGAAAGCAAATATTTAAAATTACAACTATTACAAAGTACAACAACAAATCACGGCAAAAAATCACAACAATAAATCACAACTCTTAACATATAAAATATTCAACACATAAAAATTCTGCCAAAGTTCATTGGTTTTTTCGGAAGTAACATTGAAGCAATAGAAAAGTATCCAAAGTATCGTCTCCAAGCCTGCTTCTAAATTTATTCCCGATGTTGGGCGCCGCGGAAACGGTCGATAAATATTGGTAAGCCTGCTCCAAACTATGCGAGTGCCACCACTTTCGAAAAGATGCATTTCTTTTGCAATGGTTTTAATTAGATTAGTTTCTTGCGGCATTTCATGATTGATTATTTTCATACTTTTGGAGCTCTTCTTGTAGCATCAATTGACGACTACCTTGTTCTGATTCAATATGGGTATCTACTGGGTTCTCCTTATTTCTTTGGCTAGCAAGCAAAGGGTTCAGCATCTAGATCATTGAAGTATTTTTTTTTTAAATATTTGCGTTGCTTGGTTTCCAAAATAGAGATTCTATTTCACTTGGTAAATTTTTGCTGGCACAATGTAGATTCTGGAGATAGCTTAGCTAACCAGATAGCTCAGTACACGGACGCTTTTTTATTCGGTCCAATATTGCAATTTTCATAGCATTCACAAGAATGGACCGTTTTTCTCCTAGCAGCCTAAATAAAAATCTTGATGAAGTATTAGCAGTGCATAAATTTGCATCTTTGCGATTTAAGGCCTCCACAGTCAATTTTTCAAGGAGTTTCTGAATCGAATCAAACTCAGTTCCTTTTAATCGCTCTGGATATTGCAGGCCTATTAATGTATACTATTTTTCAAAACGGAAAACCGTTTAAACATTGTCAAGAGATTATTTCATCTTGTTTTACAATCCAGTAAGTGAGACAATTAAATGCCTTGCTCGGATTTGACATAGTTTTGAAGATCGTTATTATTTTTCGCTGGAGCTTTTTTAAAATATAAAACTACCTTACGAACTTTCTTTATGCATGCGCTGATGTCCTTCGTCAGATCTAGCGTGTCTTGCAAGCGACCGGGTTCAACGTAGTAAGCTGATTCAGGAGCGTCCAAACCTTCGTGGTCTTCGTCCAGATTATCAGCTGCTTCATCAACTCTTTGATCTAGAATGGACCTCCTTTTATAGAGAACATCGCAAACTGCCAAAAGGATGCTATGCGCCAAACAAATATGTTGCTCTGTATTAACTAGTCTACCTACTTTTCGCATTTCATTTGACCCATCAGTTATGATGGTAACAATGTCTTTTCCTAGAGAAACATCAAACTCAGCGAAACGCTCTTTTAATATATCTAGGTAGTTTGCAACTGTCGTTGATATCCTTACTCGCACCAAGCTCCAGTAAGAATTCACTAAGTAGATGTTAATATTTGTGTAGCGCCTATTTGTTGTCGAGGTCCACTCGTCAAACGTCAAACTGAACCGTTCACCTGAGATACTAGCCTGTCTTATCTCATTTTTTATATTTTTTTATCCTGCTTGCATAGCCCACAGCCTTTTTTTGATTGTTATTGAGGATTTTTGGTAAATCTGTGTATGCATTCGCTAGTATTAATTTCCTCAAATCATTCGAAGTAACGAATGCACTAAATGCGAAACAGTCCATACTTATTTATTTACAAACCCCTTTGTTTTCTCTTGTTAACTGTTACATCGGTTTGTTTTGCTCTATTCTTTACGCATTTTGATGTGAACCTGCATGCTAATTGCTTTCTCATAAATATGGATTCTATTTGCTCTTTTCGAGTCTTGCCGTAATTTGATTGCCGATTATGCTTGACTCCCGGCCCGGGAATCCAGGCCAATTTCTGATCCCGAAAATCCCGGGATTAGAACTCATCAATCCCGGGATTTTCGGGACCAGAAATTAGCCGAGATCCGGGATCCCTGGATTGGATTCGCTAGATAGGACCCCCGAAAAATACAGTTGACAATGTATTAGGCAAAATTGTCAACTTGATGGGTATAAGAAAACTGCATATTTGTTTTGTTTTCAGGGGCTTTCGTGATAAATTCAAAAGGTCCATATATATCGTCTTCAGTAGATCTTTTTGTTTTAAAGTTGTACTGATTTTTTGTGACAATGCATGGCAGCATGAAGTTCTTTGGGCACAACTGCCGCTGACCATATAAAGGCATAAAAGTCGTAGACGGCCACCAAGTTGAAAATGTCCACAGTTAATCTAGGGCAGATTATAAGCAGTACTGCCGACTAAAGGATGCAAATATTGATTGCCATAACATTTCATCATCATGTAGGTACTTCATACCACATTTTTTGAAATTTCAACCTTATGGTAATAAAATGAATCGTTCTCTTCTTTTTCAATAGTGGGCGTGGCTATTTGTAGGTATTCATTAGATATTGCAACGAAGATTCAATGAATTACATTTCAATCAGTTTTCTTTATATTGTTTAGAAAAGTAATTATCTCCTGGTTATAGGGGAAAACGTATATAGAAAATAGGATGGGGAGCATTTAATGTGGTTCGATTATTATATCCCTATCAGGGGGTATAGTTATAAAGTGTCCCATCAAAGATACCTATTTGACTTCATCGCGTTCGTTCAATGAAAAATCCAGTACTTTGGCCATTTTTCTAAGCGTTATAAAAGAAGTGTATAAGTCAATTCAAACAATGCTTAGCATATTGCTCCCAAATAATAAAAAAACTCAACCGCTTTAGATGACTAATTGTTTTAAAATCAAATATCCCACTTTAAAATTATATATCCCACTTTTCCCTAGAAGTAAATTACTAACGAATCATAAATTTGTTTACAATGAATATTTTGCTATATCTGATAATTTTATCACTTCATAAGAGACACCTCTGTTATCTACAAACGCCGAATTTATTGCAATTTTGATTCGTGATCAGAACTCTCTTTGCGAAACCACAATGTTATTGATGCAGACAATAAATTTTGCAATGCAGCAAGAAATGACCTTCCTTACTGTGTTATGGCATCTAGTTTGGTGGATCGAAGAGACGATTTACAGGCACCCGATAGTAATTGCATTTGTACGTCATGTTATTTGTAAATTTCTGTAAATGATAATAATGAAAACACGGCAACTGCACATTTGTGCAAATGTTAAGAACTCTACAAAAACTTCTATTCTCAACTTTGCCAACTTATCCTTTTTCGAATTTGAAGTAAGAGTCACAGACACTTGTACTTACGGATTAATTCGTCTAAATTGTGATCAGTCGGAATTCCTGTAGCCATATTTTTCCCGTGTACAGTATTCTAATTAATAGTAACAAACAATAAGACTAAAACACCGAGCGCCCCATGTAATTCGCACTTGACATTCGAACGGTGAGCGATATTTTGACAATTTTATCTATTGCTCGTGTCGGTGTGCTCTTTGAGTATAAAGATATTAAGAGTCGCAATAACGCAAGCAGACTGTCTTCATTTTACCAAGATTTCACCCATACTATGAAAATTTACGAACATTCGGACAAATTGTTCGGGGCGTAGATGAATGGCTCGTTTCGGGTGTAGGGGCTTGGCGCGGAAATTTGAAAATATATAAATGTTGTGCGTATGAATATTCAAGCTTCAATATTCTTTATGCTAAATAAATAAAGAATTAACTAATATATGTGTATATATATATATATATATATATATATATATATATATATATATATATATATCTATATATATATATATATATATATATATATATATATATATATATATGAATATATGTATATATATATATGTATAATTATATATAATTATATATACATATATACATATAAATAATTATATATATACATATATATATATATATATATATATATATAAATATATATATATATATATATATATATATATATATATATATATATATATATATATATACATATATATATATATATATATATATATATATATATATATATATATATATATATAAATTATATACATTTATACTTATATACACATATGGAAATATACACATAATATATATACATATATATATATGTATATATAGATATACATATATGTATATATATATATATATATATATATATATATATATATGTGTGTGTTTGTTGTATAGTATTAATTTGACAGCAGTCCGACTTTTTTTTATCGGGCTATTCGGAGTTTTTTTTATCAGGCTGCTCTTTATGAATTGCTTTCGAAGAGCGTATTTGAATTTTTTTGCAATATTTTTTGTGCAGTTAAAACATGTCCAAATAATATTTATTTATTTATTTTACCAAGCAAGGCTTACATGTATAAAAAGAATAAAATAAAATAGTACATGCATAAAATTACGAAACAAAATAAAAATAAAACAAACTATATAAATACAGGACTAATAAATAGTGTATAAATAAAATAAGTTATAAACAGACAACAAATAAAGTGAAAAATAAATGACAGATGGCAAAATAATGACTAACAAATTAAATAGTGTATAAATAAAATAAGATATAAACAGACAACAAATAAAGTAATAAATAAATGACAAATGAATGATTAACAAAATAAATACCAAATTAAAATTGAACATACAATACATATATGTTAGTATGGTGGGGGGTGGGGAGACTATAAAGAGAGAGCCTTGATGATGTTATTATGATGATGTTATCTGCACATAAAATAATTGTTTATATTATTATAATTCTTTACATTGCTAACTAGTGTTCTACCCATATCTAAATTGCCTCTCGAAATTTTCAAACAAATTTTATTTACAAATCATATGCCCCTATGCATCATCTTCTTACTTACGCCATTGACCTTCGACAGTCCTCGCGCCATCTTGAAAAAGTAAAATCCGGCTGCTGTCAAAGTGTCGCGTTCAAAGACGCTAACTCGCGGAGTCAATCGGGATATCGGCAATAATTTCTATTCAGCGTATTATTTATAATTGGAAGTTGTCGGATTTCGTTCAGAACCTTACAGCAAGTGCTATAGTGGAAAGTTTTTTGTGAATTAACATTTCAAAAGTGAGATAGTGCTATTTGTTTGAGCGATGTCTCGCTGCTCAGTTGTCTTTGCCTTTTTTTAATAACTTTAGTCTATGTCGCTTCTATTTCTAATACTCTGGTGCTTTTGCATACTTTTCCCAGTCACGTATCATAGCTCGTTTTGTAAAAAGCCTCTTTTCATTAGTTGTTTCACATCGATTTCTATTGCGTGTCGGTAGATTGTTTACATTTGCTTTACGTGGCTATCAAAATTTGACAGCAGCCGGATTTTGTGCTCCCTTGTAGTGATAGAGTGAAAGGCAAGGGGGAAGGCACAAACTCGCGACACACACCTACAGGCGTTTACAGTGTTTCTGCTACTCTTAATATCTTTATACTCTAAGGGTGTGCTGCCAGATGAACTTTTGCGAATTGTCAATGCATGAGTACGTTTACAGGTGTGTCAAAAATGGCTGAGTAAACGACGGCGAAACTACGAAAACGAAGGGACCGATAATAGGTCCAACTAGTGATGAGTCTGTGTCCGTACGTTGACGTATGCGCCGAGGTAAACCACGCAAAGCATATGTTGCACCCAAACATAACTTACCGAACAGCCAGAAAAGTGGCATGCTCCTTAAGCAACCTTTTGCTCAATTTTTACTATGAGCTGTCCGTACGTAAAGTGGTAATGAGATACGACTTGACATACGTTCGCTTATGCGTTGTATGGGCACTTAAATTCACTCACGTTTGCGTACGTCAAAAAGTGCCTTTTTTGCTCTAAAACCGGTCGGTTTTGACAGACGATTACGGCCGCAGACTCATCTATGGTTAGGGCTAATGTCGAGAATGGAAGAATCGAGGAAAATTTTTTTTTTTAATTTTAAATTTAATTTAAAAAAAGACACCCCCAAAAACAAGGGCAGTACCGAAGCATTGGATGGAACAGATGCTTCGAAAATCGTAAAAGATACTTCGAAAATAGCTGTAAATTTTGCTCATTTTTATAAAAAGTGCCGTGATTCATCATGCCTTGGATGAATTCTGAGAAGTAAAACCATTCTTGTAGGAAATTACATTCGCATTTAATGTTTTCTTTGAACTAAACTGGTTCGAAGATGTATTACGTAATTTACAAATACCGCGCATTTGCCCCTGATATTTTAGAATTTTCCGCCAGTATGGGAAGCATGGGAAGCGAACTGACATAGCTGTTTGTTATTTTCGGGGAAGTCCCGATCGCTACGATATATTACAATACATCTACATACATACATATGTATTGGAAAAAGGTTCAAATGAGGAATCGAATATTGGTGGCATTTTCCTTTTTTCATTCCAATATTTAAAATAATTTACGATTAAGCTGAGGTGGAAATATGAAACTTGAATCGAGTGATATTTTCGAGTATGGAGCGAATTTGCTATTTCCAATCTCCAATGACGTGTAGTGCCACTTGAAGGAGATTAGGCAGTATTTTTGCACTATGCAAAAATTTTGTAGATTTGTTTAAACCAACGGTGTCCGTGTTATTGAAACAGAAACATTGACAGTAGATGTTTTCATGCTTATAATCTTATCACATTAAATTTTCTTATATGAAATTACATATATACATACAGTGTACCAATAATGTCTTCGTACAGCAGCTATTTGAAACTCAAGTGTTAAAAAACAATAAATTGTTGCAAGAAATTTGTAAAAGTTTTGATGCAGATTTATTCATCAGACATTTTTATTAAATTTAGAAAGAAAAACTAATCAATTTAAATTATTAATTACAAAGCTATAAGCTAAAAATAAAACAAAGTCGACAATTTGTCTCCAATAATACCTTCGTACACTTACGAAACAGTTTATGAAAAATCTTAAAAACTATAGATACATTTTTCGTTAATATTTAGTTGGGTAGCGTGCCACAACAATTGCTTACACCCCTACAACCACTGGATATCAACACCATGGACCATTTGCGATTAAGGGAATTTAAAATTTGTTAAACATAACTTTCTCTGTCAATACTTTATTTTCATTAAGAAAACATTTTTAAGACTTTCTTCCTTTTCTCATAAGCCTACTGGATTTTTAAAAAAATGATTTATTGTGTATGGTGTTGTGGAGAGTAGTGGATTGGATGTGAAACGAAAGTGTGTTTGCGTAAGTGTATCCGGATCACGCGTTATTGTGAACCGTAGGAGAGTGGTATCTTTGTGGTTGGTTCGGCCAGAGATGTATGGTGCAAAAGAGACTTTCCTCGTTAAACTTTTTTTTGATGCTGAAGACAACAATGGTGTGTTTGGTGTATTGAGTGTGCATGCAACAGGGCTTGATCCTGTTGAGAGTATAATAGTTAATATGTCTGTCTACGAGTTTGAAAGGGCCGTCATACGGGGGAAAGAGTGGTGGATGAACAGAATTGACTCTGACAAAAACCTGAGAGCAAGAGTCGTGCTGCCTGAAGATGAAAATCTTTGGTATTATGTGATTTTTTGCATCAGCTGGCCGGAATTTTGCCATGTTGGCTAATCTTAGGATTTTCATGAAGGAAATCGCTTGGAAGACCCGGGTTTCCATACAGGAGTTGTGCCTGTGAATATTTTTTGGATCAGAGGTCGGTTACGATATATTGGAAAAACTCCGAATCGAGCAATCCAGGTGCTCAGAAGAGCAGAAGCGCAGTCATTGGCAGTAATCCTAGCCAAAGGAATAGCTTCAGATCAACGAGTGAAAGTGCATCTCTGAGAGCGTGCTAAGAGACCAACTATGTCGATGTGAATGACCGTAAAACGTTCGTAGACCGTAGGAAAGGTCGATACAGGTTTGCTCACATGTCTGATTATCTTGGATTTTTGACAAGATAGACATTCTCGGACCCAAGTGGCCATGTTCTTGTTCATCGAAGGACAGAAAATTTTGTTGAAGCGCGAATATCAAGGTGGGCTATGCTGTGTTCCAAGCTGAACACCTGTTTGTGAGAGAAATGTAAGGTTGCATGGTTCAGCCGGACATTGAACAAAAATGTCGATGTTGGTGCTAAAGATTGGTTTTCTTTTAAATAGACCTTTTGTATCTTCTAAAACTCTGTGTCCGATTTTTGGGATGAGGCTATGGTGAAAAAGTTGAGAGCACTTGGAAAAATGATTCCTTCTATATGAGAGTGTATCAGCAAGAACTTTATTGCAATGCCGAAAGTCAATAATGAACGCACTTATCGAACTTAGATGTTAAAGTTTACGAGGTGCGAACTTTTTATGTTTTTGTTTGAATGCAAAGTCAATAGTTACTTGATGCACCACAGCCGGGAAATTCTATCACCAGAGGGCGAACAGGTTGTAGCAGTGGTCGACAATTGAAGAAAAATACACAAAATTATGCGAAAAAATACTCGAGAAGACAACATAATTAAGAAAAACAAATAAACAACTTCAAAAACAGAAACATACTAGCCAGACATCTATCGGCAAAATTCATGCTTCGGCTGTGCGGTGCATCAAGTCGAGTTTTACCAAATTACTTCCACTTACATTCACTTGAATATTTTTCGCAAAGAATTTGCATAGTTGCACGTTATTTACAAATTTAGTATCCTTTGTCAAATCGATTGAAATTTCTTAAAAAAATAACTTGAACATTGTACTATAAGACATACCACTTATATGTTTCTTACCAAATTCTTTCTTTATCCACTGTAAACACTTATTAAAATATTTTGTTTTTATTGTTTAGCATTTTTATTTATTGACATTTTTTCTTTTTATTTAATTTGTTCATATTGTTGTAAACAGATAGCAGATGCCATTTATTTTATAAAATCATTTGAATAGTACAATCATGATACAAGAAACACTAGAGATAGCGACACTAGAGTTACCATTTTATTCTCTCTCTGCGCATGACGTTACCGGGAGAGTTCGTCGCGTGGCATGTTCACAAGCATTGGTGTAAAATGTATGGGCGCTGGCGTAGCTCATTTAATTCAATCGATTTTTGTTTTTTATTGAATATGTTAGAATGAAGCTTTAAAAACATGATTTAAATAATATAAAATTGAAATTATAAAAAAAAATGTTATGACCATATATAGCGAAGCGCGCCAAGGTCATTTTTTCTATGATTTTCGTTCACTTAGCTATACCGCTACATCGACTTAGGCCAAAGTGTAGAGAAAGATAAGTGAGTCAATTCCTTCAAAAGAAGCAAAAAAAAGTTAGCCTAGGCAAAAAAAAAAATTAGCTGAAAAAGATGCCTCTAAAAATATGTTGAAACTCCAAAAAAAGTTCAAATGACACTACAATTAATGAAAAATTTATCAACATATTATGGCCTACCTATGCGACGAAATTATAATTCGGTTGAAAACATGTGCAAGGAAATTTGGGCAGCATATTCCCAAAAAAATGTCAACTGATGAGAACCCTCAACACTCTTATTGTCCTGTTGGAGAAAAGTCCTGATGTAACTGGCGCAAGGCGGAGGCAGCTGGTGGTAATACTTTAAAAAATTTCATGCATCCTCCACCTTTAGATGATGAGGTACAAGAAGTTTTAAAACCTATTCATGAAGACTTACCATCAAAAGATTTATTAAAGCGCTGCTTGGGAAATTTTACGCAGAATAATAACGAAAGCTATAATTCTTGTATTTGGAATTTGGCCCCTAAACATACTTTTTGTGGAAAAAATATCATAAATATGGCTGTAAATATTTTTGCATGTACATTCAATGAAGGATTTATGGCTATCTTGAAAATAATGCAAGTCATGGGAATTACAATTGGCCAATGTGCGCTGGAACATGCAGAAAATAAAGATGCTGCAAGAATCAACCAGGCGGAAAACACTCGATTGGGGCATCTAAAATCGCCAGAACTGCTCGAAGGGAGCAAAAATCTTTGGAAGAGGAGGAGTATGAACAAAAAGAAGGTATATTGTATGATCCAGGCAACGCAGATAAAATTTCGGTAAGATTTATTACAAAAAATATTGAATTTTAACTTTAGACGCGATTTTCTCGAAACAACCTTTTTCAAGCTGTCGTGCATTATTAGGAAAAATGTTTTTATCCAATTGTTCTGAAATTTTAACACGTTAGTGTGCACATGTTAATGTTCAGAATGAACTACGGACGAAAAAATCGGCATTAAATTTTTTTAGCTATAACCGATTTTTGGGGGGGAAAAAACATCGATTTTCGAAAAAACGCCGCCATTTTGTTATTTTTCAACAATTTTTTTTTTTAATTCATACCAAAGCCGCTTTGATGCTGATGAAAACCCCGTTTTGGTTTTTTTCTTAGACTCTTCTGAAGGCAGTTATCGTGCACGCCAGGTTTTTTTTTGTGTTCTTTCAAAAAAATTGTAGCAGACGACAGGCTACCACGCAAAATTTTCAACAACTTTTTTTATATAGTATAAAGCAAGTAAAGTATGTCCTTTTATTCAATTAAAAACTAACCTTTGAAGAAAACAATTTTTTTTCAACTTGAAGGTGCTATGTCCCCTTAATCAATCCGTGATTAAAATCTGTTTGCATACATTCTTGTACAAAAATCGTCACTTAAGGAATCATAATATGTACAATTAAATTATGTGCTTAGTAGTACATGTAAAATATGATTAAAGTATATTTCAAAAGCAGTAATACGACGACATAACTAAATCTACGATGTAGATTTGGAACAAAACGTAGGTATATTGTTTGTAAGTTTGGGAAAGTCAAAGTTCACTCTTCGGGATGTGGCTAAGCAACAATATTATTGTGAATAATACAATTTATTGATGCTTTTGATGATTTCAACTTAAAAAAAAAGAAGATTTTATTCATTTTATTTTCAATACAAAAACTCCATCGCTAGTTTAAGACTCCTTTGGGGAGATATCAGAGAAATACCTTGCTAAATATATATGAAATATATGAGCTGAGAAATGGAGGACGTCCAATATGACGGATTAAGTACTTTACGTGGCTCACATAGTTCAAAAAATGTTGGGCGGTCTATAAAAAGCAGTTCATTTTTATATCTTTAGGGTTTTTTGAAGTGTCTAAATTTTAAGTTTGAAAACTGGGATACTTCTAACTCCTTATGGATTGGGGAATTTTCACCACTTGAATCACTAACAATTGTATGGTATGAAAATCCACATGAATTTCCCTTATTTCCCTATAGCCCCTTATTTTGTGATTCTACCTTGAAAGGCACAATATTTTGGTTGCTTGCAGTTTTCGAACAAGCCTTGAATCACATAATTTTCTGATGGAGTCAATTTCCATCTTATTGAATGAGAAAACAGATACTTTCAGAACGCAGCTCGGTTTCTAGCACCATCTTGAAGAGCTGTTATTGTTCAGTTCATAGACTTAATTTACGCTAGCTGATTTGTTTCCATTTTACAATAGAGTTATCTTTTCTAATTTTAAATGAAAGATGAGAATTTCAATTTTCTTCTTTGAATTTTTAGACTGCAATTTACACTCAGGATCATCATTGAAACTTATCTTTCCTTCAAAATCAACACATAAGAACACATAACACAGACATAAGAACTGTTAGGTGATGACATTACCATAATATAACTCACCTTCGATTTAATAATCGCATATCTAGTATATCCTAAATTGAGTTCTTGGGAATAATTTAAAATTTCATTCATCATGGCCATCAGGTAAATCGAGAATACTTCATGATGACAAACCATCTGTACTCCGAGTGGAATTAGAATCACAGCACAAGACTCATAAACCCAGGCTCATCATTTGGCCGAAAGTTAAAAACCGTCAGTTTTTAACCCTCTGATGAATATTCGTTGACGAGCTTCTTAGCACTATTTATAGCATCGTGCACACAACATGACTGTAAAGTATTTTCGGCAGCACAGTGCGTGGCAAGGTAGATATGGGTTTTTGATTAATAAAAGCCCAGAGATGCGGACTTAATGAATTTATTCCACAAACTGAACTTACTTCTAAACTCGTACAGGTATTTATAGTACCGAGATAAAACAAACAATTCTTCTTTAAGTATTTCTTAAGAATATGAAATGGCAAATTCATGTTCTATTTAATCAAAATAATTCTATCATTAACTTTCTTACTTATTGAATTATAAACTGTCTTGACATTCGTCTTCATATTCTAAACAATCTCGATAATATTTATAAACAATTATCGATATTCATTCTTTCATAATGCAAACGATCTTGAAATTCATCTTTGATAATCTAAACAAATCTTAACATCAATTCTTTCACACTTCCATCTAAGTGACCACGTGCAATGTGATATTCTATTGCATGAAATGATTGTGTCATGAAAATACTAATTGATTCTATGAAATACTAATTGATTCATATGTTCACAGATCGAATGATGGGATAATGGAATCTCATAATTTATTATAGTTTATGATAGTATGTTTACAATATCATAACTAGGTAGCAAAGATGGTTTTATATGCCGTTCACACTACACTTCTAAATCAGGTAGATTTAGAATCTGTCAAGTTAATCAGGTAAGCGTTCACACTACCCGAAGTGATTTAGAATGAGGAGATTTAGAGAGAAATGTCATTCAAATTTATGTGTATAATTTTTTTTTGCGTGAAAGTTGTTGAAAATGGTGCAGGAACATGCAAGAACATTTTCTTTTGACTTTGTACTAGTGATGGGCGATTGCGAGATATTTTAACAATCGAGATAATCGCAATCGGCGCCACAAAACAATCGAGATAATCGCAATCGAGAGAATCGCAATCGATGCGCCAAAACAATCGAGATAATCGAGACAATCGGGATAATCGAGACAATCGAGCGATTCGAGATAATCGAGACAATCGAGCGATTCGAGATAATCGAGAAAATCGAGCGATTCGAGATAATCGAGACAATCGAGCGATTCGAATAATCGAGACAATCGAGCGATTCGAGATAATCGAGCGATTCGAGATAATCGAGCGATTCGAGACAATCGAGGCAATCGAGACAATCGAACATCTCGCAATCGATCATTCGGTCGGTCAAGTCATCGACAATCGGCTGACGGCAATTGAGTGAGCTATAAAGCACGTTTCGTTGGCGCAGCCAATAAAAAAATGTTCAAATATTTCAGCAAAAATATTAAGTGTTATTATTTGATCAAACTGCAATTTTTTGGGAAATATTGATGTATAAAAGGATATGTTTATCTTAAGTTAAAATTAAGATATCTTTAACTCTTTGGTGGCGGTGGGCATGTTAGTGTATAAGCACACCAGTATACACAGTACGCTTGTAGAACCGCTTGTGAAGAATAGATTTGAATGGATTGGATATACTATTTAGTAGATTTTTTTACGTGTGCATACATATGGAATGTAATGATCAGATCTGCATGGAAATTTGTATGGCTATCATTTATCATGTATAAATGGCTGGTAGTTTTGCTAAAACTATTAAGTCTGATCAAAGTGTATGATCAAATATTATATGAAGTTGAATTTTGTCATGCTGTTAAGTATGTTAAAAAAAATCTGCTTTTAGATAGTGCAGTTTGAAAGCATATCATGTATTCAGTATTTTCGTACTTGCGAGTATTTTATTCAAATATTCAAAAAGTTTTTAGGGCAAAAGTAGCTGAAATCGGACAAAATCGGCCAATTTTGGGTTAGAGTGGTTTCGGACATAACGGGCCAAGACCTATTGCTGTGATACAAACATTTCGGTTTTGTAGGGGAGTAAGGGTTTTTTTGGCCATAGTTTGGCAAAAACTGTCTTTACCAAGCTTTCAATGATTGAAAGTGGTGGGGAGTACAATAGTGATATTTTAAGGATGAAAAAAATTTTTATGGGGAAAATTGGGCAAAAACGTCGAATTTTTCCAATTTTTTTTTTGCGTAGCTTGAATTCTGGGACATTTCTGAGCTGTTTCGGGCAAAATGTCCATACAAATCTGGTAAAAAGTGACCTAATTTCAAAGATACGGCATAATGCACAGTCGGAGAAGCCAATGATCGAACCAAAAAGGATCGCAACCTTTTCTTATTTAGCACTTTTAGTGCTACTTTCAGTTTTTCCGGTCGGTTTTCCGGCGGATTTCATTTTGCCATATCTTCGAAACTAGGCCACTTTTTCCCAGGCTTGTATGGACATTTCGGCCGAAACAGCTCAGAAATGTCCCGGAATTCAAACTACGCAAAAAAAAATTTGGAAAAATTCGACGTTTTTGCCCAATTTTCCCCATAAAAATTTTTTTCATCCTTAAAATATCACTATTGTACTCCCCACCACTTTCAATCATTGAAAGCGCGGTAAAGGCAGTTTTTGCCAAACTATGGCCAAAAAACCCCTTACTCCCCTACAAAACCGAAATGTTTGTATCACAGCAATAGGTCTTGGCCCGTTATGTCCGAAACCACTCTAACCCAAAATTGGCCGATTTTGTCCGATTTCAGCTACTTTTGCCCTAAAAACTTTTTGAATATTTGAATAAAATACTCGCAAGTACGAAAATACTGAATACATGATATGCTTTCAAACTGCACTATCTAAAAGCAGATTTTTTTTTAACATACCTAACAGCATGACAAAATTCAACTTCATATAATATTTGATCATACACTTTGATCAGACTTAATAGTTTTAGCAAAACTACCAGCCATTTATACATGATAAATGCTAGCCATACAAATTTCCATGCAGATCTGATCATTACATTCCATATGTATGCACACGTAAAAAAATCTACTAAATAGTATATCCAATCCATTCAAATCTATTCTTCACAAGCGGTTCTACAAGCGTACTGTGTATACTGGTGTGCTTATACACTAACATGCCCACCGCCACCAAAGAGTTAAAGATATCTTAATTTTAACTTAAGATAAACATATCCTTTTATACATCAATATTTCCCAAAAAATTGCAGTTTGATCAAATAATAACACTTAATATTTTTGCTGAAATATTTGAACATTTTTTTATTGGCTGCGCCAACGAAACGTGCTTTATGGCTCACTTGACCGACCGAATGATCGATTGCGAGATGTTCGATTGTCTCGATTGCCTCGATTGTCTCGAATCGCTCGATTATCTCGAATCGCTCGATTATCTCGAATCGCTCGATTGTCTCGATTATCTCGATTGTCTCGATTATTTCGATTGCAACAATCGAGTCCAACTTAAATAATCGAGATGTTTCGAGATATTTGAACAATCGAAACAATCGAGTTTAATATCTCGTAATCGCGCATCACTACTTTGTACAACTCACATTTTCCTTTTTTGTTCAATTTTTGCTATTTTAGAACGAAATTCGAATGACATTTCATTCAAATCTACTGTGCCTCTCACGGATGGAATTCAGCACGCTCTGAGAACAATTCAGCCGGGAAAAAATTCACAACAGTACCTGATTTGTACTTGATTTCTAATTTTCTTTCAACTGTCAGACGCCGAGAAAAATGTATGGGCAATCAGGTAGATTTAAGTTGATTTAGCTCTAAAGCGATCAGGTGATCGAAATCGCCTGATTAAGAGTGTAGTGTGAACGGCATATTAGTATAGATATTTGGTGCTATTATATATTGCGAATATGTTCGTTAGGCGATATTCTATCTTATTCTTAACTAGTATTATTATATTATTGACATGAGCATACATTTCACCACCATGAAAACTGTATGTTTTTTCTTATTTTTAAAGGTTTTATACAGTCAAACAATTTCTAAGAAAAATCGTTATTCCTCGAAATTTTGTTGCATGGAGGGACTTGTTTGGACAATTTTATTGCGCAATTGAACTCATGTGTTTTATTTTAGGGATTACTAATGAGAAGTAGCTTGAGTAGCCTAGTGGATAGAGCACTGGCTACTTGTGTGTAGGGTTCCTGGTTCAAATCCAGGTTCAGACGAGTGTCCGCGCACCAAGCTTTTTGAGTTCACGTAGGTCTGATTAGGTACCTGATTTAAGTCAGGGGTAAAGTGAGTTGTGGCACTAATCGCTCCACATTCATATTCATAATGATTGAAAAATTGTAATGAAGCTCTCTACACTGAAAGAAAAGTCGTGGTTGATTTAACTAGTATTGATAGTAATGCAACAATTCATTCAAAATTGTCGAATGAACTACGGAAATGGTTCTTTCTACTATGCTAAAATAGTTCATTTGACCATACAAAAGTAGTTGACTTTGCTGATACAAAAAATATGGAAACCTTCGAGGATTAACATAGTTGAATCCTCGAATTCATAATTACGATAAATAGTTGATCTACAGGAAAATGAGCATCAATTCATTTAACACTACAAAATATTAAATTATCAACCATTTTCTTAGTAAGCGAGCCACTGTACAATTGTTAAATTCAACAAACATAATTCCACACCACAGACTATAGTCATTTACTATTTCGTACTATGTATATTGTTGGAATACCATTGTTTGTGGTTGCTTACTTTTTTTGCACCACTGACGTTGTTTATCAACCACGTTGTTTATCAACCACGTATCATGCGTGGAGGTGCGATGAAGGGGCGCATTGAGAGCATTAGAGCCTAATTTCCTGTGGTAGAAGCTGACTTGAGAGTGCTTACTTTGTTTTCAGTTCCGTGATTGGGAGTGGGATCTTGAGTGGGACCTAGAGCGCGACCGTTTCTGCAGTTGTTGGTGAACCATTTGCCACCGGGTTAGCTCTAATGTAGTTGAGACTGCGCAAAAGCTTCAGCAATTTTCTCCGCCGTTTCCATGAGTTTGCCTAGGCTCGTTTCTGGGGAACAAGCTAAAATAGCCTATGTCTGCTCCGGAAGCCGTTGCAGCCTGAGAGTTCGCGGACCACAGAACCTTCCAACTGCTTCATATTCCTAACCAACTGTGAAGGTTGCCGATGACCAAGGGTGAGTTTTCTCAAGAGGTGCTTCAATTTTGCTGAATCGCTGGCTGATAGCTGCGATACGAGCGCCCTCTTGAGGTCCTCGTATGCTATCTCCAGTTCAGGGCTCGTGAACAAGACCCTGACAGTCTTTAGTTTCGTCGAGCCAAATTAAGACATCCCATCTCAAGACTGCACGCTGCTATAAAGGCCAAAGGAGGTTCAACAAATGATTAATTATAATTATTACAATGAAGTTTTATAAGAATTTGTTATTTGTGTGAATAATTTTGTGTTGCGAAATTTAGTAAAAAAAAATATTTGTTGATTCTGATACTTTTAGTCCTCCGAATTTTTTTGGCCAAATTTTTTCTTACAGAAATGTACTCTTCGAATTCCAGATTAATTTCTCTTACGATACAAGCTTTAAAGAATATATTTATAAATATATATATATATATATATATATATATATATATATATATATATATATATATATATATATATATATATATATATATATATTTCATATCTGTTTATGTATAACGCCTCCCAATATTTAATATTTGTTAATGTATAGAATCATATAAACTGATATTCTATATAAAGCAAAAGGGAAAGACCCAGTCGCACTCGTTATTTTAATCCTCGCTTCTCGCTCTTGTTTTCTCAGACCTCGTCGTGTGCGGACGTGTTTTTCCTCCTTGCTGTGGTTAATATTGCTGAAAATTCGAGTGACTCTGGTGAATCGCGTGTGCAAGCCAAAAAGGTTTTTTCCGGATATTCCGACACAGGCTGTACCGGCAATCGAAAACGATATGGCGCAAACGAGGATATACCACTTTCATAGATTCAATGGATCCAGTTTTCAATTGTGGCGACGTCAAATGGAAATTTTCATGGATGAAAATATATTGAAGCTCTACAGTTTAGGCATATTAGTCTGTACTGCAGAGAATGCCGCTACTTGGGAAGAAAAGGACGATGAGGCACAGACCTTTCTCATGCGTGGCCTTACCTCTTCCCAAATGTGGGCAAGACTCCAAATTGTTCATACGGAGAAAAGCGACAAGTCTGTGCAAGTTCTGTTCGATCGTTTCACAAATCAAAAAATGCACAACGACGAAAAAATAAGCGACTACGTGGCAAGAGTGACGTCACTAGCTCAACGACTAAAGGAGATAGAACTAGAACGGCAAACTCTAGTGGTAATTGCCAAAATTATGGGAAGCCTTCCTGTTAAATATGATCATGTGAGAATGGCCTGGTATGCAGTTTCCAAGGGTGATCAGACAATCGGAAGATTAACGGATCATTTGGTAAATGAAGAGCCACTTTTAACATCAAGTTCAACTGAAAAGCACAACCATAGTTCGGAAGCGTACCAAGCAAGAGGATATAAAAAAAATCACTACAGGAAACAACCAAAGAAAAGGCAGCATGCGAAAAGGCAACTGCAACTATTGTGCGATAGCTGGAATTTGGACGAGAGAGTGTAGGGACAAATCACGCGACCAGCAGAATCGAAACAAAACACAGTCTGACGCCGCTCAAGAGCTACCCACACAGAGCCGAAAGTGGCAGCGCACACAAAGAGATGTATCATAGTTGGATACAGTGAAGCAAACAAGGCATATAGGATGTTCAATTCTCAAAGACGAAAGATCTACGTGCGCAGAGATGTGATTTTCGACGAGAACTTCGACGGAATGTCATGGAAATATGTCAGTTCAAGCATCAGTGAAAACCACACAGCATGAAATTACGAATAATCCAAAGGCAATATCATAGGATACTGAAGAATCATCGACACCACAGGCAAAGTATAGGAATCTCCGACTTCCTATTCCAATGTCACCATACGCAAGGCGAAAAAAATCTACCGAAACAGGCACAAGCGATGCAACAATTGTGGAAACTTTTATGGTAAATGCAGAGCCAGTTAATATACAACATAGAAGAAGCTCTACAGAGTGATGATGCAGATAATTCATTGGAAGCTATTAATACTGAGCTTCGATCACTTGCAGACCACGAGACCTGGTTATTTTTTGAATGGCCAAAAACATTAACATCGTAACAAATAAATGGGTTTTCAAGAAGAAACTGAGAGCAAATGGGCAAGTTGATAAATACAAGGCAATGCTCGTAGCCAGAGGATGTTTACAGAAAGAAGGAATTGATTATACTGAGACCTTCGCACCAGTAGTCAAGTTTAGTTCAATTCGCACTTTAGTATCTACAGCAGCAGCTGAGAATTTGGGAGTTCACCAATACGACGTGAAGACAGCATTCTTACACGGGGACCTGGAGGAGCAGATATACATGGAGCAGCCCAACGGTTTCAAAAAGCACAACAGAGTATGTTTATTAAGAAAAAGCCTGTATGGCCTTAAACAAACTACTCAACAGTGGAGTATTCTCTCTAACGCGATTTGACTATAGTGTATTCTTTGGAAGCGGATAATTTCAAATTTAGGATTTTCTCAGCTATTTCAAATTCAGGAATTATCTCTGTAATAAATAGTAATTCATTTCCATTTTTTCTACCCCTTAGGGGTGATTTATATACATACATTCAAATCGTTTCAACTTCTTTTTTTTTTGACAGTCTCTCATTAGCCCGCCTTGACCGTCATGTACGCATGACAAAATCTCCCACCACTCACTGATTGGGTCCCTAATGTCATCAACAGCTGGAATTTAAAATATTCTGGACTGAAAGGCTCTATTTCTATCGAGCTGTTTGTGTTTCGCGTAAAAGCACTCACGCGCCAAACACTCGATGGCGATTTCCACCTTCTCTGCCAGCACGCTCATCTTTTGTTTGTTGGGCCTGCGGCCGACTGGTTCTAGAGATATCATCGGATTAACGGGGGAGTCCAATAACACGCCTTGCGCGATGCTCTTAAAGAAAGGTTCTGGGATCACTTTAGCGATGAGGAGATTCTGGAACAGATAAGAGATCGCTAACAGAAACCTGGTGAGCCATTCGACACCTTCCACTTTGAGGTGCTTCGGCTGATCGACCGCATGGTCCAACCAATGGAAGATGGCGAGCTGGCGAGAATTCTTAGACGGAACCTGCTGCCCACCGTGCAGCGACGTATCTTATTTCTAGATCTTCCCTCCGTACGGCTGCTTCGGCAAGCTGTTCTCCGAGAGGAAAACTTCGCAGCTGAAATCAGTAGACTCCAAAAATATGGCAGTGAGACCCCGGAGATCCATTCAAGTTACGCCACCTCTTCTAATTCCGCTCATGCCCGATTAGCAGAGAGCCCCCGATCTCCCTCGGATGCAACCTCAACACCCCTGCGTCAGAAAGAGAGACCGATCGTCGATCCTCCTCCAGCAGCCTCCCACAAACCAAAACGCTCCACTCTTCGCCTTCGCCTCTTCTGGAAGAAGGTCCTTAACGGACGTCGTTCCAGTGGCCGTATATCTGCTTTGAAGGGTCTGCAGATTACGCTCCAGAAGAGCACTATTTCCCTAAACTCTTCAAATGCACCTCCTCAGACATCACTTTCAAGTTCCCCGATCTGTGGAATAGGTTTCAAAAGGTGGAAAACACCTTTTGGGCCATTGAGGAGCTCTTGAGGAGGTTGCAGAATAAGAAGAAACACTGAGGTGATCTAGTTCACTAGTTCACTTACCTCCCTTCCCCAACTACTTCTTATTTCCTCTCCTCCCTTAGTATCTTGAAATATGATCACTATTTCACTACATCCTTCTTCAAGGTATTGCAATTAATGATTTTTGTACACGTTGTTCACTAGATTACCTATTATTCTTTATCTCAAATTACCCTGTTCACCTTGTTCACGTTGTTTTTTTATAAAGGATCGGATAGTAAAAGACATGATCACCTGTTCACGATATTGTCGTTCACATATTACATCCATCCTTCAGCTCTTTCCACTCACTTGCCCTTGTGGAAAGACCTGTGTTGCAGCACCCAGTAATTTCAATCGAAATTACTAGACCAATTATTTCGACGCACACTGTACCGTCCTCGAAATGGCTACATTTTCTTTAACTCAAACTAGCGGTACCTTGTTGTTTGACTGAAAAATAACAAGTTACCGTAAGTCCGACGCGAAAAAAAAACTAAAGTGTGATAGCGTGATTCCATGTGCTTGACTCAAAAACATGATTTAATAGAGAGCCGTTTCAAGTAGTGTTGAGTAGGACACGGTTCCAAAGAGAATTTTTTGACAGTACGATCGAATTCGAATTTCCTTCAACCGAAGATAGTGATGGTGAAATGGTTCGGACTACTACTGCAGTCATAAGCCCTTGTGAAGAATTTCTCTGCTGCTAACGCCCTAATTACTAATCGTGCCTTAATCAACTTGGAAGGAGTCCGAACGCGCGGAGTTGAGTTTATGCTGCAGGTCATGGAAACTGATGCGACGCGTTAATAATTGATTTAGACGCGACCTCAAAGAGTCTTTGTCGACAGCTGTGGTCTACGTGAATACTCACATGCAGGCTCCGCCAAACACTGGTCATCAAATTCCAACAAATTTGGCAGGCGTAACTGCTAGTGGTAATAGCGGTGGGGTTAAATATATTAATTTGGCAAAACAAATCTTAAATGCCCAGAAGGGGGGGGGGGGCTGATATCTGCGGTATGTAAGAAGCTTGCCATAACCTGGGACTCGCATGTTACTCTTCCGTGACTACGCAGGTTTGGGATCACAACTCACTTCCCAATAACAGGATTGAATTGGAAATTTCTAGACTTGTATAAAATGTCTATATAAGGCTGCAATGTTATTTTTTGGAAAAAAAAAGAAAAAGAAAAATGTTATTTTTGAAATGGACGATGCCAGTGACAAGATTCAAATGCCATTTGTTCAAGTAGTTGAATTGGTATTTTAAAACTTCTCTTTGTTAAATAAAAATTACTTAATAGAAACCTTTCGTTTCGTGTTCCGATAATACGAGTTTGGATTCCCTTGGGTATTTTTATATACCAGTTTGTGGCTACGTTATTATGACGGATGAAATAATACGTAGCATCCCGTTTCTCTTGAGAGCCAACCAACTCCATTGCACCCCAGCATCCGTCGGGGTTGGTTGAAGGGTGCTCTGCTAATGCGGACGAGGGGCCTTCACGGCCATTTTTAGGGCACCCTGCTCTCGGCGCAATTCTTTTTTCTTTAATTTGCCTCTTGGATGGCAGTAGCCATTCACTTCGGTTGGACCATAGCCATCTTGGCTCCGGACTTCGGTCTGGTTCTGAGGTGTGCTAAGGCCCGACACTCTCTCACTCAAAAATTTCGCAACAGACCTAATAATCAGATACAGTTGAAATTCACAAAATGTATTGGTATTGAGTAGGACCAAGGCTGATAGAAGCGATTTATTAATGCGGGCAGCTCTGTGTCAGTGGTGCCATCTTGAAAAATTATAAAGAAAAAAATGCTTTTTGCCCTATGAATTCTGATTCAGTTACCAGGTTTTCATGAAATGGACACAATAGTTGAACCTTAGTCAAAGCCGCATTTGGTAGAAATTTGGTTGGCGCTGCCAGCTATGATAATTTTGGTGTCTTGGGTTTTCAAAATTCGCTCAGGAAAATAAAGTTTTTTCCTCTATAACTTCCAGTGCAGTCATGAAATCAAAACGAATTTTATATGATAAATGGAACTTATTACAGGCATTATTCAGAAGGAATCTGGTTAAAAAACCATTATAAGGCTGCCAGCTATTGTTAGTTTTGTATTTATTTGTAATATCTTCATTAAGCGACTTTATTGTAAAATTTTTAAACGGTAATGATATTGTAGTGACAATAAGCAAACAAGAAATATAAAGTTTTCGAGAATTTGAAAACTTACGACTGGCAACCCTAAATTTCTTTGTACTCCTATAACTTCTAATGCAGTCATCTCAATGTGAGGCAGGCGTGATATTTTTTGGCTTTGATGCTTTCGAAGGGTTGCCAGCGCAAGGCATTTTGAGCTAATTTCGTATCAATAAATGCTTACATTAAATATTCATATCGCGAACATTTACAATGAAAATAAGTTTTCTAATTTCTAGAAATTTTTGGTCCCAAACATCTTTCTATCCCTGTAACTTTCGACGAAATCATCGGATAAAATCGAGATCAATAGAGTTATTTGATTTTGACGTGAGGCAATTGTGGGAGACTTTTAGTTGCAGTGCTGGTAAAGTGTTGCAAGCACTAAGCATTTTCTTTATTTATATGATGCTGCTTTCAAAGTTTTACAGTGTTTGGCTTTCCTAAATCTTGATATTAATGCAAGTGGTAGTCCGGAAATCCTTTCCACCGTATGTTTTTAAATGCATTGTTAAGATCAAAGTGGTTTCGCACTCGAAATAGGTTGGAGCCCGTGTAGTAGAATAGAGATGAACTAACTGCTCTTTTTACTGAGCAGTGATCGCAGAGAGCAGTTTGAGCAAAGAGCAGTTTAGAGTAGCAGCTATTCAATCGCAATTGCGATTGCAGTTTCGTGCGTACGAAAAACCGCTCGCTAATTTTGATTGCTCATTGCCAGTGTTTGCTCGTTACCTTCTCATCGCCTTCGATTTGTGCTTGATACAGCAATTTCTAGCCTCAGATTGCAATCGCATTGAATGCTTACAATGTAACTGTATTTTTCCATGGCGATGGATGTTCATGTTTAGAACTGATGTAGTATGTTTGGGAATACGTTGCCTGCATTAATTCGGCACTTGCTAGCAGAAGAATGTATTGCCAAGTGCTTGGTAAATCGTATAGTAGTTTTGTGGTTTTCAAAATGTCATACATTGGATGCAAGCAACGTAGTGAAATGTTATTATGCATGTACAGTATTATGCAATATGTAATTTAATTTCGAAGATTTATTTTTCCTGGTTAATCTAAAACAATCGGTTTTCCACTTCGCCTCACCGAAGCATGAAGTTTGTCGAAAATTTTATTGAGAAATGATAACAAAATTTTTACGTGTATTAAACATGCACCCACTAGGGGGCCAATCTCTTCGGTAAGGCTGGGCATGAGTCACAGCCCCGGTAGGGTTGGAGTGTAGTCACGAGCACCGCCGCAGAAGCCAACTGGCGAGCCAAAAAGGATCTCAACATTTTTAGTGCACTAAATGCTGAAAAAGACCATCTCGTATTCAAACATCAAGCTCAGGCTAGAGCAAACGAAGATATTCTGGCGGACATTTCGCAACATTTTGATGTACTCTCATCTGCTCTTTCGAAGACTAACAACAACAGCAACAATGGCGTTGAAAAGTCCCTTGCCGCACTAGAAGAGATAATAGATTCCCTTAATGGCAAATTAGATACTATATCTTCAAGTACCTCAGCCAATTCTGTCCCAAGCAGCTCTCGCCAAGTAAACTTTATAAATATGCTCGAGAAGGCTGAGCAAAAGTTTTCTTCAATGTTCGATAAGCAAAATACGTTGCTAACAAATGCGTTCGTGGAACAATCACTAAAAATAAGTAATATAAATAACAAGCTTGAAAACTTTGAGCATCAGCGTGAAAAACCATTGGAAGACATAAATAATCAGCCATCTATTTACGAACATTCGCTTCTCCATGAGCTCTCAATGGCCGATATAAACAACAACATGCCAAAAGTGACTACAAAAGACATGGCTTCGTCTCCTATCAAAGAATTGACTTCTACTGCAGCCAAGCCAATATATAAATTTGGTACATATTGGTCGAAAAATGAGTGGGACAGTCGCATTAAAAAAATAAACAAATATAATGAAACTTGCCAATACGAAGGATCACGCTTCCATTTACCAGTTGATACCGACAAAGTAGCGTTCTTCGTCAAAGGTATTCCTCCCACTGCTGATCAAGGATGGCTGAATACGTTCCTCGAAGCTGGACTCCACATCAATGATTATTTTATCACCAAACTACCACAACGGAAACACAACTCACAGAAACGATACAAGGTTTTCATTCCCTCAAAATATGCCTGGATGTTCATGAGTTTAGACGGAAGTAACAGCAAATTCGACTGGAATGGCGTTACATTTTCTCCCTGGAAGAATCGAAGGACCAACAATAGCCGTAAGAAAGTACCTAATACTGTAAGAAAAAAGTGTATTTCAAATAATGTTCCTAATACCCGCAAATCTCCATCCATTCAAAATCCTCAAATTACTAATACTCGTAACATCCCATTAATACCACGTCCTACTGTTGCTTCCGTTTCTTCCCCTCAAAATACAAACAACAACGTAGCCAATATTAGCTCTTCTTTACCCTCTAGCCAGCTGGCTACCTATGTCGCCTCTGCAGAGGCAACTACGAATACTGCCTCTTTTGACAATTTGATGACAACTGCTTCTCGTCGAAAAGCAGTCAACTCTGTTAGGCATTTATCCTAACATAACACCTTCTTTAAATGGACTCAGACTCTTTTACCACAATTGTAGTGGTATGAGAGGGAAATTAAATAAATTATATTTTGACGCAAAATCCTGCCACTTTAATTTACTCGCCTTCACAGAAACATGTCTAAATGATTCCCATAAGAATGAAGAGATCCTTGATAGCAGTTGGACAATTTACAGAAGCGATCGTGACTATTGTTCCACAGGTCAAACGCGAGGCGGTGGTGTTTTGCTGGCGGTTAGCAACACACTTTCAAGTGAGATTATTGACACCACCCCCAATGTATTGTTTCAACACCTTGTTATTCGTGTTTCTTTGAATAACCATTTCCTTTATATTAGTTTGGCCTATATTCCAACCAGATCGGACGAATCAGTTTACAACCATTTCTGTGAATTAATATCTTCCATTACAACGTCTCTGAATGAAAAAGACAAAATAATATTCCTAGGGGATTTCAATCGTCCCAACTTATGTTTTATCCCCGATGAAAACGACGCATTTCTTCTCCCTGTTAACCTCTCAGATTCTAATGATTTCAACCTTGCGAGTACTTTTTATGGCAACGATTTGCAGCAAGTCTCTCCAACTCCCAACCAAAACGGTCATTGGTTGGATCTTGTGTTTACAAACGCCTATGACGAAGTAGTGGTAAGTCCAACTAATGATGCAGAGCATCTCTTTTCAAATAGTTTACACCACACTGCACTATCAGTTAAACTTCCCACTCCTCATTCTATTTACTTAAAAACGTACAATAATTCAATTGTATATGACTTTCTTAACGCTGACTACGAAAGTATTCACCATGTACTTGACTCTATAGATTGGACGAATACTCTTTCAACGCTAGATCTTGAGGAAGCCATTTCCACTTTTTACGATAAAATATTTGACGCCGTTGAAAGATATGTACCTAAGATTAAAAAAAAAAAAATTGTCTGAACCATGGCTTGATAGGGAACTTGGGCATTTGCGAAATCATAGAAACAAACTATATAAACGATTAAAGGAAAATATTAATGTTAACCCTACTATTCAGGAAGCTTATAATGAAGTAGTTAAGGAATTCTCGACAAAGTCTCGCGATGCTTATGCCAATTATATTAAGAAAACCGGTGAAAGTATAATCCACGACCCAAAAAAATTCTTTGATTTTGTAAATATGAAGCGGAAAGTCACCGGTTATCCATTGTCAATGTCCTATAATAATATCACCTCTGCTTCTCCTAAAGATATCTGCGATTTATTCGCAGATAATTTCCAGAGAATTTTCACTGTATCAGACTCATCTATAACTCAAATGTTTCTCCTTCTAATTCTGCACCAACCACTTTTCTCAGCCAAATTAAAATATCACGCGAAGAAATACGTAAAGCTATATTGGAGCTCGATTGTAATAAAGGCCCTGGTCCTGATCTCCTTCCGCCGACCTTCCTGCGGAGGTGTGTAGAGCAGCTAATAACACCCCTGCATATATTCTTTGACAGATCACTTTCATGCGGTGTTTTCCCATCCTGTTGGAAACTTTCATATGAGACACTAATTTTCAAAAATGGCGATAGACGCTGCGTCGAAAATTACAGGGGCATTGCCATTTTATCTTCCATTCCAAAACTTTTTGAAAAAATTGTTTACAATAAACTTTCCCCACTAGTTGACTCCCGTCTGAATGAGCAACAGCATGGCTTTAGAAAAGGTCGCTCAACTATTACAAACTTGACAATCCTAGTTTCGAACGTTTTGTGTAAAATGGAGAAAGGCTATCAAATTGACGCAGTCTACACTGACTTTAGCAAAGCTTTTGACAGAGTTGACCATTCTATGTTATATTGATCCTTAAGCTGCACAAATTTGGACTTGCTGGATCTTTACTAAGCTGGCTCAGTTCCTACCTCCACAACCGAATACAACTCGTTAAATTTCAAGGAATTTTATCAAAAAATATATTTGCTAAATCTGGTGTTCCACAAGGTAGTCATCTTGGCCCACTTCTCTTTAACATATTCATTTCGGATCTATCTGACGTCCTGTCAAACATTCCTCACCTACTTTATGCAGACGACCTCAAACTCTACCACACCATTGAATCTAAATTTGATGCACTTTTCCTTCAATCCAAGCTTAATTCTCTTGTTCAGTGGTGCAATATAAACAAGCTCTCGCTGAATATTGATAAGTGCCAAATCATAAGTTTTAGCCGTAAATGCATGGTTACGCAGAATACCTACTTTCTCGGCAACAACTTTTTAACTCGCGTTGATAACGTTGTTGATCTCGGTGTTGTGATGGATGTGAAACTTCGTTTCACCTTGCACTACGATAAAATTCTTTCCCGTGCGAATAAGCAGCTCGGCTTTATTAAACGACGTGCCAAGGAGTTTAAAAACTTGTAAAACACAAGATCATTATACACTGCACTTGTACGCCCTCTTCTCGAATACGCCTGTATTATTTGGAACCCAGCCTTTGAAATTCACAATAACAGACTCGAGTCCATTCAAAAACAATTTTTATTTTTCGCCCTAAGAGATCTGTACAACCCTTACGATTTCGAAAATTTACCGCCATATGAGTTTAGACTGGGTCATTTAAACTTAACTTCACTTGCATCTAGAAGAATGATGATATCGGCCTGCTTCACATTTGACGTAATTAGAGGCGTTATTAGAGTTGAGTTCCTTAATAGTAAATTTGTGCTAAATATCCCCTTAAGGAACACCAGGTCCAATCGTTTGCTAAAGGAATATCCACCTTCCACCATATATGCAGCTAATGAGCCGGTGAATAGATGCTGCAGGATCTTCAATGGCTTTAGCAACCTTTATTCCCCAACGATTTCCAAACTATCCTTCAAATCTTCCCTTATCCAAGCCATTTGTACACCATAACTTTTAAGCTCTTGTTTAATTATCGTTTTTAATTGTTATTCTTTTATTTCCTTATTATTTTACTTATTGTCTATTTTAAACTTATTTGTTTACTCCATTAGTTATTTATTTATTTATGTGTTATTTATTTGTACCTTACACTTTTTTATTTCCTTTTTATTTTACTTATTGTCTATTTTAAACTTATTTGTTTTACTCCATTAGTTATTTATTTATTAATGTGTTATTTATTTGTGCCTTACACTTTTTTTTTGTTTTTAAATAATTGGATATTTCATATTTTTTTTATGTTTGTATATGTATTAATGCCTTGTTTGGCTAATAAATAAAATAAAATAAAAATAAAATAAAATACTTTCAGTTTTTCGGGCGGATTTGATTTTGACGTATCTTGGAAACTAGGCCGCTTTTTCCCAGATTTGTATGGAAATTTCGCCTGAAACAACTCAGAAAGGTCCCCAAATTCATGCTAGACCAAAAAAATTTTTGGAAAATATGGACGTTTTTGCCCAATTTCCCCTATTAAAAATTTTACGCCCTTAATATATCACTAATATACTCCCCGACCACTTTCAATCATCGAAAGCGCCATAAAGGCAGTTTTTGCCAAACTATGGCCAAAAAACCCCTTACTCCCCTACAAAACCGAAATTTTTGTATCACAGCAATAGGTCTTGGCCCGTTATGTCCCAAACCACTCTAACCCAAAATTGGCCGATTTTGTCCGATTTCAGCTACTTTTGCCCTAAAAACTTTTTGAATAATTTAATAAAATACTTGCAAGTCCGAAAATACTCGCAAGAGTGGAAAGAAAAGAATCTGAATAGATGAGCATTTAAAATTTTCTGTATTGCAAAAGAGCAATGAGCAGCATGAGCAGAAAACAATCACATTGCTCACTGCTCGCCTCAAAACTTTCTGCTCAGCAAAAGAGCAATGAGCAGTCGAACAACATGAGCAAAACACAACCAAATTGTTCACTGCTCTTCATAAAACTATCTGCTCTGCAAAAGAGCAGTGAGCAATTGAACAGCATAAGCAGAGAGCAATCGCACTGATCACTGCTCTTCTCAAAGAACAGTGCGATTAGTAGCAGTGATCGCAGGAGCAGTCCCATCTCTATAGTAGAATATGTACTAAAAAACTCTGGATGATTCTTCTACTGTTCATCGAACATTAGTATTTCTAGCGGTTCAGGTGCGCTAGAATTTTTATCCTCTTTTCTCGCTCCTGTGCTCTCAAACCACGTCGTGTGTGGACGTGTTGTTCTTTCTTGCTGTGGTCATCACGTTTTTCATTTTTAGTGAATAAAGTTTATCATTTTTAGTGAATAAAGTTTTTCGTTTTTCTTTCAAAATTACGAAGCGATTTTTTTAACATATAGGTTTTACTATAGTGGTCCAAAAATTGAAACCAGAGCTCGCATAGCTGTTAATGGCTAACGTTACCGGAAATTTGACTGTGATTATTTCTTCGCAGGTATTGACGAATTTAATATGGAGTACAGTTGGTTCTAGTAAGATGGGAGGTAAAACCAACGAGATGCTGAAAACTCGATTCAAAGGCAGCATTGTATGACGAAATGGACTAGTGAATTAACCATTTGTTACAGAGAATAATGTTTTTATTCAAACTCAATCTTATTCACTATCATTTAAAAAAAGCTAAAGTGCTTAGTCAAAATAAATAAATAAAGTATTGTATCTCCCATATTTCATAAAACATCTAAATTTATTCGAAAGTATCCTTTTCCGATTGCGTACATATTTTATGCTCAACACTGTAGTTGCTCTGTCGATTGCATCCAATTGCAGCGTATAGAACAAGGCGCGTAGAGACACGGTGTGGGTTGCGCTGCACTTGTGTTTCATATACCCGCCACTCAATAGACCCGACCGACTCGATAACAACAGACGATTCATTCCATGTCGTATATTCACCTGTGGTGGGTCTCGTTGCGTACAGGTAAACGCGCAGTTTAGTTTGTCATTGCGTTTCGTAGTTTTCGTATCGTGTTAAGTCGGCGGGAGTTACCGCCCAACCAGTGAACGGATTGGTTCGAGGACGCGAGCTGAAACTGAATCATTTTTCTAATTGACATTGAGTGACCAAATTGCCAAAGTGAGTTCCCTGAAATGAGTGTTCCAATATGAATAAACATACGCCCCTCGCAAGCAGTGCAAATTATGCATTATCCGGTGCTCAATGAATGTCCCAGTGCCTTCGGTGTGGCCCGCGCCTTGCTACCTGTTATCAGTTGCGGTTTGTCACCATCTGGAGCTACCTTCGTTTGTTACGTAGTTTCGTGTCCTTTATATATATGGTTTTACTACCTGTTTTGTGTACCGTGTCGCGTTCTGGGGAATAATTTATCGGCCGAATGTGCAAATGGCTACTGAAGAAGATGAAGCACTGTGAAATGTTGTGCCTTCTGGGTTTCGAATAACAAACAGACATGGTCGTGACTGCTGCAGCATCTTGTTTTTGGTCGAAGGAAGTCACTCGCTACTTCAAATCTCGAACCGTGCTCGTAGTTGTGTACCCTTGAGAAGGAATAGACAACAATCAATTTTAATTTCAATCTGTGTACAGTAGGTGCTGGAAGAAAAGGTTGTCGCGTATGCATCAATCTTTTTTATCACTGCCAATCTAAAAGGCTGATTTATCAATTGTCTTTGTAAACGAGACTTCTGCGGAATAAATGAGGAGGATGCAGCTATTTGTCTGGTCCCTTATGTGGAATAGATAGTTTTTATGGTACCCATATTTTTTTATGAGCCTATGAAGGTGTAGTATGTATGTTTGTGCTGGATTGAGAAATGCAAACTGCAATATGTTTGGCTTCTGTTGGTTAAGAAAATATTGACCATCTTCGAGAAAATATTTATAGGTACTTCGCTCGATCTGAAAAACATTTTCTGGTGCCTGGTTTACACATATGGCGAACGTTTCGTCGAGGAACTTGTGAAATTACTTCCCTCCATATCTTCGTATGTAAAAAAAACTGCCGAGAATAAACAAGGTAACTTATTCCGGTATTTCGGGATATCCCCGTGTTAAATGCAATACACACCAAACAATGATAGAGCGGGGGCAGCTAAATGACCCCATCATGGATTTGACGACAGGGTATTGTAAATAGTACCTACGAAAAATTGAATCGGCCACTCAGCTGAATAGATAGAGATATTGGGTACGGCAATCGCGGCCCCTTTCGTCAATCGGTTAGGTAGAAATATCAATTTTGAAACAGCATCACCACTATCCGCTTATTGGTATGATGGAAGATTGATATTTTATATTTTCTTATATCAGAAAAAGGTGGACATGACGTATTTCGAAATTATTATTTATCGAAACATCCGTTCCGGAAAAATGCATTATCAAATTTCAGAGCACCCTAAACAAAACCCTGAATATTTTTTCCCCCTGTTTGTCCCCTGAAGTCTTTAAAATATCCCTAAATCTAGGGTTAAAATCCCTAATATGGCAGCACTGGTGTAAACGCGGCATGGTGGGATTTCGACCAAATTTCTTGCGGGTGTGTAAAGTAAGCTATCTTCTTTAAGGAAACTAATATCACACGAAATTTTATTGTGTATTGAGCCCCCAGCCTTGCAATCCTAGAGTTATTATGATCCTCGAAGAACTACGAGTTTTTTTTTCGAATTTCCTGGATACATGAAGTATCTGCAAGCGTCGTAGAAAAGACATGATTGATTGATTTTTAAATTTTGATTGAATTGCATTTTTTTTCTTTTTCAATCTTCTATGAACTTTACTTTTTCGAAGCCTTTGTAGATTAAGGACAGGTTTTTTACTGCTAAGAAACGGCAATACTTTAGATTGCAAACATGTATCTGCAGTCGAACTCTCCCCCAATGTTTTCTTTTGATTTTTCGATGACACCTCAAGAATAATAAAATATTTTATGCAATAAATTATGATCAGGTAAATAAATATTTCCTATGATTTCACTGAATAGTCTTGCAATTATAATAATCTTTAGGAAAAACATAATTTCTAATATTACAGACATTATTCTGATAGCCTCATCAGTAATGTTACATTGCATCTACAAAACGCTCGTTTCTCGAAACACCTTTTGCATGTATCTAGTAAGTCTATAAGAGTGATGCCTCAGAGGGACACGAATATCTATATTATACATGCAGATTTGCGGATATACTGAATTGCAATCAAAGTTGTTTGTTAAGATGCCATCAAATTTTAATTACTGTTGGGTATGCGCTAAGCAATATGGGAATTGCCGCAAAAGCCGCGTCTTATCAAGTCGATTAGGATATAGATACTCGTGTTCACCCCCTAATACTCCCAATTTATTATTAAAAGCTCTACAATCACCACTTGCAATCTTTGTGCTACTTTCGATGGCGACTGCTTCTGTTTCACCTTTTTGATAACAACACGATAACGATAGGCTGGCATTTGTGTTTCGCAACGCAACCAAACTGTGACTCATGTGCACAACAGAAACATAAATGTACTTACAGGCGTCGGTACTTACATATATGGTTATTATGGCCACATCTGTTGTCCCAGTCAACAATAAGAAAGTAAATCTACATTATTGCACGTTTTGTGTACATAGTTGGGAGAATTTTTATAAACAGCATTCCATCACAGCACAGCTCAGAATATTAGTATTGTGCTGGTTACGAAAACAACTGCAGGTATTGTTTCTTCTTAGCCTGTCACGAATAAATAACAGTTTTATCTTAAGTGGCATTCACTACTTCAGGTGAAGATATTTGTCTTTGTTATTTTACAAGACTCGACTGTCAAGTTAAATTTATTTGTTTTGCTGGTGTGACTCTGTCTCGGTGCTAATATCATGTTGCTGTGGGTTGAATTGATGTCCATACTGTTAATTATAATAGACTTCTGGTAACATCTCGTCACTAAGGTGACAATTTTTTATTTCTTGCGCTTTTTGAGCCACATCCTATAGCTCCTGCTTGCTGCCAATTTCACGAATGTTCGAAGAAGACTTTTCTCATTAAAATCACCTTGGCCAAAAATCCATATATATATATATATATATATATATATATATATATATATATTTATATATATATATATATATATATATATATATATATATATATATATACATATATATATATCATCAAAAAAATGCAGTGACTATATCTCGGGAACGCGCAATCTAATTGAGCTCAAATTTTCAGGATAAATTGGTGCATATGCAGAATAGGTCCAGGTCTCACCAAATAATAATTATCTTTAATCCTTTGGTGCCGGTGGCCATTTTAGTGATATTTTAAATATACATATTATCCTCTCAACAAATAAATTTTACAAAAACTAAGCTAGCGAAATGAATTTTGAACGTGTTTTAAATATGAATATGATAATATTTTGGAAATTATTAACCATATGTGGGCGCTAGGTGCCTAAAATAAGATTGAAAAAAAATATGAAATTTTTTGAACCGCGATATCTTTTGACAAACCTACCTAACTTACAGTGCATATTGACATTACTAATTTGTGGACTTATTTGGTTTTTATGAGCGTGCTGGCAACTCTGCACTAACGGTAGGCATAACAAGTGAAACACTTCAAATGATTGACTCTGTTGAAAATTTTTCGACTTTTAGAAGAAAAAAACCAACTCATATAAAAATCTTATGCTTTGCATACATAACCAAAGTAAAACTTTTAAAATATCACTTCGGGCAGTAAGGTAACCCTTCTCCAAGTTGAATTGGTTTTAAGAAGCACCAGGTCTAATAGAAACGATTTGGAAATGTAGGCCATCTTGAAAAATTACAAAGAAAAAAAAACTGCTTTTTGCCCAGTGAACTCTGATTCAGCCACCAGATTTTCATGCAATTCACACAGTAGCTGAATCTTACTCTTCGGTTGGTATTTTGGCATCTTGGATTTTGAAAATTTATTCAGAAAAGTAAAGCTTTTTGCGGCATAACTTCCAATATAGTCATGAAATCAAGACAAAATTCATATGGTAAATAGAACTTATTGTAGGCAATATTCAGAAAGAGTTTGGTCGAAAAATCATAATAGTTGAAAAATTCCTTAAATTCATGCAAGTGGTAACCCTGAAATCCTTTCCACCTTATGATTATAACTGCATTATTAAGATCAAAGCGGTTTTGGCCTCGAAACAAGTTGGAGCAGGTGTGGTAGAATATGCACTCAAAATCTGCACGATTCTTCTATTGCTCATCGAACAATAGTATTTTTAGAGGTTCTGGTGCGCTAGAGTTTTTTTTAAATATCTATCGTTTTTCCTTGTACAATATTTTATCTTATATTACCCAGCCTGTACGGTTTGTGGGGTTATCTGATCAACAATTCTCTTAAAACCTACCTTATACTACAAATAAGATGCAGCCTACACCTAATTACAATTATTTTAATCTAGCCATTCTTGTTTTTCACAAGACCTACATAATTGAATAGCGCACTCATGCAGCCTCGTAAACGCCCAAGCAAAGGGACCAATTCGTTCATATTTCTGTCTGTTTGTCCGTAGAACCTTCTCCTAAATTCTACAACTCGGTCTCGAAGTGGCTTCAAGAGAAACTTCTTTGGTAATTTCTTAGTTAAAAAGTAAAGTAGTCCTTCGACAACCTTTGGTCAGGTCTAGGGGTTGAAGCTTGTAGTGTAGAGTCAACTGGCTGCTAATTTCAACACCTACATTAACTTCACATTTCAATGTGTGAACTGTCTGAATACATTCAATATTAATTTTGCTGATATAATCTAGCCTAGTTTCGTGAATTGTATTACTGGCTCTCATGACTATTTTAGGGGGATTAGTTGAGCGTATGTGTCTGCTCCCAGAATTCAATCTATTTTGCTCGGTTAGTCGAAGTAAGGATCTGCCATTTCTATGTTTTCTGACTGTTTCCGACTTGAGATGGTAAAACGTTTGTCAGTTTATTCAAAATCAATGCTTCTATATTCACCCCACAGAACTGACACCGTTGGATCTTTCCAGTTCCTGATATAGTTGAATTTCTTTTGAGTCCTAGTCTCTGCGTTGCAGATTCAGTGATTAGCACGTCTGCAATCCTTGATCTTACAAAGCACATAGTTCTACAGATCCATTCGTTGCTTCAATGGATATTAATACAGTCGTAAGTAATACCTTTTTCCTAATGTTCGATTTTATTGAATTTATATCCATGCTAGCAGAAAGCGAGGTCAAAGGTCTAGGTTTAAAGGAAAGAGCGTTCAAAGATACACGATTGAATGAAGGCTGAATAGCAGTCGAAAGTTGAGGATGAATTGATGTCGAGGTCGAGGGTTGATTTTGCGTTTATGAAGACGAAATCAAAGGCTATTGGAGATGTCGATTTGAGTCTTGTCTATGTAGCAACCTATATCAACCTGTGTCATTCTGCGTTTCGAACATAGAGATGTGCTGGTGCAACTTCCAAATATATGTACTTTGACTTAACAGTTTAGACACAATCCATTTTTCTTTACCACGTTGAATTCTTCTGTGTCTAACATAATGACGGTCTTTACATAAAATACAATTTGGAAAATATTCACTTTGTGCGACGTGTACGTTGTGAGACATACGTGATGGTTTGCTCCAAGAGTTATCAGCACCAAGGATTTTCTTTGACTTCGTACCAACAGATGCTACCATTAAATATTCATGTGGCAAACATCCACAATATTTAAATTTTCCATGATTTGGAAATTGTTCGGCTGGCTGCCCCAAACATCTTTGTATCTCTGTAGCTTTATTTATTTATTTAATTTATTTATTTATCCTCAAATTCCATTTACAGGCATTACAAATAGAAATAGCTTAGAAATAAAAACAGAAAATGTTAAACCGAAAATAAAATAAAAGCATATAATGCAAATTGAGAAAATCATAAATATGCAAATCAAAGCCACGAATGACAAAATAAACAGGAAAAATTAACCGACAGAAAATATTGTGCTACGGATATTACGTTTAAAAGTGGCTATAGAGTGTGGAAGAAGACTACGTTGGAGGCTATAATGGACACGTAAAAGGCATAAAATAGGAGAATGAAAATAATTAACTGAACGAGCAAATGGTACTTCAAAGACAACAGAGAACCTAATTTGCCTTTCACACTGCCGTTCGCTAAGTAGAGGTGCTATGAATGAAGTTAGGTGACCACGGCAGATTTTGAACAAAAAGCATTCATCCAGGTAAACTCTGCGCTTTGCTAGGAGAAGGAGATCAATGAGCGATAAGCGCTCATCGTAAGGCATATAAGGAAGATTATACTTAAAGAATAAGGTGCCAGTGAATCTCCGCTGTACAGATACAATGGCATCAAAAAAGTAAGTCAAATGACCAGACTTGACTACAGTATTCAATTCAAGTTTAGAGCGAACTAGGGCAACACATATTTTAACACATCTAGATATGCCAACAAAATTGTGGCAGGAGGCACTATTAGTAACCATCAAATTTAAGTTTACGGTCGAAGGTGGCCCCCAAATCAGTAAAATGTTCCACAGGAACAAGGACGGAATCACATATCACATAAGGAGAGGCAGAAGTCAGGGTCTTCAGAGAATAAGACAAAGCAAAACATTTGCAAACATTTAACCATAAGTAGTTAGAGTTACACCAAGTAGTAAGGGAATTCTAATCCTCCTGAAGAAGCAGATGATCATCTGAGCGTTCAATTGCCCGAAATATTTTTAAGTCATCTACGTAAAGCTAAGAAGATGACGATGACGAACATTTGGAAGATCTTGGATGAAGAGGTGGAATAAGAGCGGTGCTAGTATCGAACTTTGAGGTACACCAGTAGAGGGAGACAAAACAGGTGCGATTTATTAGGAACGAAGATATCCAAGAAAGTAAACGCTCACAGACCCCACAGTGATTTAATTTGAAGAAGAAGCTCAAAATTGACAGAATCAAATGCTTTAGATAAATCTGTATATATAGCATCAACTTGACAGTTCCGACCTAACACCGAGAATACTGCACGAGGAAACTCAATCAGATTTGTAGATGTGGACCGATCTTTGAAAAAGCCATGCTGCTGAGATACGAAAGCATAGCTAAGAGAGTAATACATTTTTTTAAACACGAAACGCTCAATGATTTTGACAAATAGGGAAGGATGGAAATAGGGCGATAATTTGGGGCGACATTGCATTCACTAGATTTGAAAATATGGAAATGTTTGCCAGCTTTCATGAAGAAGGAAAATTACTAGCAAAAAGACTAATATTATTTAAAATTGGGAGGGTAATACAAAAGGAAGATGCAAGATTTTTCACAAACGGCCATCGGCCAGGAGGTCATCAGGGCCAGGAGAATAATTTGGTATGGTAGCAGCTATTTGCTGCTCGCAGTCTGGAGGATAGAAAGAAAGTAGCTAAGGCAAAATGGACGTGCGTACACAGCTGACATACTGTTAAAACGCCACTCTCGATTAGAAATGGAAATGAAAAGCGATTTTCGCGCTGTGGTAGCAAAGGAGATGAACAATAAACTTGATAAATGCTATCATAAACTTAATACGGGCTTTCGAACACTTCAACTCAACTCGAGTTTTAAGTAGGTTTTTATACAGCACAATTCATCTTGAGTTTTTGGAAGGCGAGTGTGAAACACAACAGGCCGGGTACGCTGAATGGTGTACCATAATATTTTCAACGTTTCTTTTTGGCTCTTTTTCACAGATATGGTGTCAAAAGCCAGGAATAAGTGCAACGTTTTGAATATGTTTCGAAAATTTTCTGCAGTTGTATGCTGAAACGCGAAAATTTCATACAATTTCCAAAATGCAAGGCAAGTGTTTAGTTGACCCAATTAAACACAAAGATTAAAGTTAAAAAAAACTGAAGAGATTTGCTATCCAGTTGTGCTGTGTAAAAACCGGCCTACGTAGCAGACAAGAGCTACTACGTAGCAGCGATTAGCTGCTTCACCTAGCTACTGCAAATTTTGACACTTGCTAAAGTGATGCTATGCTATGCTTTTGGAGCAGCTATAGCATGCACATTGAACACACCCCAGATGAGCTGTTCGCACTGGCCGAAGTCATTTAGAGTTTGAGCGGGAGATCTTATGCAAATTTATATGGGCGATTAATTTAGTGTGAAAGCTGTTAAAAAAAGCTAAACGAACATACATGAATATTTTTTCGTCTCCTTGTGCACTTCACATCCTCCTTTTGGGAATATTTCCTCTCCATTCGAACAAATTTTGAATGACAGTTCATTCAAACAAACCTTCCCTCCCATGGATTAAATTCAGCACGCGCTGAAACAAATTCAGCCGGGAGAGAGCTTACAGTAGCTCCCGATTTCAGCTAGATATATCCGAAATCAGGTTAATTTCCAATGTCAAAAGCCGGTAAATAAAGTAGATTTATGGAAAAAAAAATGGAAATTGTTTTTGTGGGATGGCTAAAATTGAAAAATTTTAACTAAGCAGCTTCGAAGGTATGCACGGATTCTCTTTAGACATCAGCTCATAGTGTCTGATGTGACCACTTGCAATGGGAGATCATTAATTTTTATTTACGTTAGCTGTTACAAATTTTAACATCCTCGACTTATATCCAATGATATCATTTACTCATAAAGGTTATCAATTTGTGAACATGGTTCCCTTCTTGTATAGACAACGTATATAGTCTCTAATGCCTATTAAAGATGAGAATATTTGATACGGGAAACTGGATCGTTTTGCGGAATAAGCCTCAGATCGCAGAATTAAAATGGAAATTGTTTTTGTGGGATGGTTAATTGGTCTCAAATCGATCAGCTGATCGAAAACGCGTGGTTAAGATTCAGTGCGAACGTACTATATGAGTGAAATAGTACTACAGTAAGCGTGTTTTTTTGCTCCTCTAACCAGCAGAGAATAGAGTATATGCAATGGAAGCAACAACACTCCTGTACCAGTGAATTCACTAGTACGGAAATTCTATTCCTCATTTGTAGTTCAAGTGCTGAACTATAGAATGTGCTGATAGAAAAAAGAAAAGCTCATGAGAAGTTGTCTTTTTTGCTGTGAGGTGGCTTTGGGTTTTTCATGGTTATATTGAATGTTTTGGTAGTTAGGAAATTAGAAAAAGCCCTCATAACGTGAAGAAAGTTAAAAGAAGTAATTTTCTGTTAGTTCTTTTTCCATTTTCTATCGATTGTGGGAGTGTATATTCGTTATTTTCTCCCTTTATTTTCAGCTGTTTTGTGGTACCACAGCGAATATAGCAACCTATGTCAGTCTTAGCGAATGCACTGCTATTTTATACTAGATCGCTGTTTTTGCGGCATAGTTCTATTCTCTTCTGTATCGGAGCAAAAAAAACACGCCTAGTATGTGTATCCCTTTGAGTGTGTTAAGGGACCAACTATGACGAGGTGAATAGCCTTGAAACGTTGGGAGACCGTATGGAAGATTGATACAGGCCTGCTCACGTGTCTGGTTATCTTGCATTTTTGACAGGATAGACATTAAACAAGCACCAGGCTCAGCACTTGTTGCTACTTCATGCTCATCATGGAAACGACCAAACGGGATTGTTAGGTGAGCATGGAAAACGCCATGCTCATTAAGTCCATTCAGCTTTTTAAATCCACTCAACAAAGCACTGAAATAATTTCTGACAAGTCAAGTGAATACAGCCTCAGAGAAGTTATAGCATTCACATATGTATGTATCTAGTTCCGTAAATCACATTCGAATAAAATATGACAAAGAAATCCGGAACGACTACTGACACCTAGTAAAGACTTTTTTAGTCTATTAAAATTATTCCGTTCAAGTGCCTCCAATTAAATTTAAACTCTTATCTGCATATTTGACCCCCAACATGAGGATGGGCGATTGAATCGTCAAAATACAAAAATTATAGACATTTATAGACACACAGGGATGACAAAGAAAATGACGTCTGGAATTCGACACTGCAGATGGCTTAAATCGGGCTATAGGTTCTTATGCCTTTGATGAAATCGTGACTTTTTTTTTTAGGTAGTCGCTGATACGGTTCATTTTTCACACCAGGGATGCAAACAGCTTCAGTTGTCCAAATTGGCTGTGCTTTCAATGCCATTGAATTTTTAGTTTAAGCTGCAAATGTACCACCGATTTCAAATTCAGATTGATAAGACTCGTAAATTTTATCCTAAAAATTAACACAGAAAAATGAAAAAAAACTAAATTGGATAGCACTACGCAGATCCACACCATTTGCTTAAAAAACACTACCTAAGTTTCAGTATTCACCATCATTTACGAAACTCCCTCTCCGGTCCCACTGCTTTTTAAGTAGTCATTGAATTGATCTCGATTCAAAACTTAATAAGTTTCTAGTTGGTTTGCTTCACACATATGAAATATCTACGACGAATTTCAAACCAGTTATTCGCCAAAATGTAAAGCATATCTTTGTACCTACCAAGCCGAATAATAATTGCTTTGAGCACAATACATCATACGTCGAATACTTGATCATAATTTTTTGTGGAGTCCTCGTCACATTTAATTTAGAAAATCGATTGCGAATGCTTTTGATCCGGTTAAGCTCATTTCAAAAATATACACGTAAATATATCACCTTCTGGTGGATTGAACCAGACTAGTGCATATATACATACATACATGCTCCGGTTTTGATAAATAATTGTTAATTTTATGAAATGTTTCAGTGACCGAGCTGACAGTGACGTAGCGTCAAAGCGCATAATTGAAGCTTTGTAGTGCGCATGGCCAAGTGATTAATCGGGTCATTAATCACACGGCAACGCACGCCTTTTAATCCGAAAAGACTTTCGCTTCTCCCGTTCGAGGAATTTATGTATTTTCTGTTTTGTCTTCTGACCTGAAAAATGAAACTTGCTCCGACAACTCTGACATGATCTCTGGTTAGACCCTGGGCTTTGAATGTTACAATAATTGTTGTAGACAGCCAACAGTGAATAGCGACAGTAAAGGTACAGTGCGCGATGTTGTGAAGTATTGGAATTTATGTATGTATGTTTTGTCGTTTTTTATGCGTCAAGCTACGATTCGAACGAAAAATAAAACTCATTACACGAACAACTGAGTTCAATGTCTCGGAATGAGCTACAATAATAAAACAGGTAGTAAAATGTTATATCATCGTTACTCATTTACTAAGAATCATGGATATGCTTAGAATGGCATTTTTGTAAAATGATTGTTATTTTTAAAACCTGTACGTTGTTACACATACTGTAAAAAATAGGGCGCTGGAAATTAATGATCTTTATAAATAAATGAATAATTCGAAATGCTATATTTTGAATAATGTAAAATATGTCTAATATATTCTTTGAAATATTTTTTTTGTGACATTCGAAGCAAATGTTTTTTCCTGATTTCGATACATCTATGCCTCTGTGCCAGTTTTTTCTCCAAATGCTCCACTAAGTAGGCCCTGTCTAGTGATGGGCGTTTCTGTTGTTTTCAAAACACGAAAAACGAACTGTTTTTTCTCAAAAACAACTGTTTTTTAAAACTGTTTGAAAAAAACATTTTGAACTAACGAGAGAAACAAATTTTATGCTGTGCGATAATTAGAGTTGGGTCGTACTAGGATTTTCACATACTAGGTATAACTAGTACGAGTACGAAAAAATACCTGTTCAAAATACCTATTTGAAGTATGTACATGTATACATACAATGCATACGATTTGCAGTAATGTAATGAAATGGAGTGATATCCCCTCCTTCACCCTCCAGACACAACGTTCCCAAGCTAGAATGGTGATGGTGCAAGATTACCTTCAAAGAATACCGAGTCATTCGTCTGTGCAGCTTGTCCGTAACTTTCCAATGGTCGGTCATTTATTTGGCAAGTCTTTCTCCAATCTAGGGGCCATCTAAAGAAAAACGATCAAATTCAATCAATTTAATTTGTTTTTCATTCTATTATATGCAAAAAACACCTCATATATTCGTTCAAATGACAAAAGTAAAAAAATTACTAAGATAGGACCAACTAATCCTGTTGTCATCTATATGACTTTTCATAGAGCGATCTCTGATACCAAACTTTTCCTGGCTAATCTAAAACAGTCGGATTTCCACTTCGCCTCACTGAAGCATGAAGTTTTTACTAAGCAATAAAAAATTTTTTTTCGTTTATTAAACATGCAGCCACTAGGGGGCCAACCTCTTCCGTAAGGCTGGGCATGAGTCCAGGAGCACCTTACCTCCCATGGTCTTGTAAATTTTACAACCCCGGTAGGTATGGAGACACCCTCGTGGCGACCTGCAGTCAGGAGGAGGGCCTCAGCACAACCGGAGACGCCAACTGATGAACCAAAAAGGATCTCAACCTGTTCCTCCTTGGCACTTTTAGCGCTACTTTTAGTTTTTCCGGCGGATTTCATTTTGTCGGATCTTCGAAACTAGGCCGCTTTTTCCCAGACTTGTATGGAAATTTCGCCCGAAGCAACTCAGAAAGGTCCCCGAATTCATGCTAGACAAAAAAAATTTTTTTTTTGGAAAAAATGGACGTTTTTGCCCAATTTCCCCTATCAAAAATTGTTTGCCCTTAAAATATCATTAATATACTCCCCGACCACTTCCAATCATCGAAAGCGCGGTAAAGTGAGTTTTTGCCAAACTATGGTCAAAAAACCCCTTACTCCCCTACAAAACCGAAATTTTTATATCACGTTATGGCCGAAATTGGCCGATTTTGTCCGATTTCAGCTCTTTTTGCCCTAAAAGCTTTTTGAATATTTGAATAAAACACTTGCAAGTACGAAAATACTCGCAAGTACGAAAATACTGTTTTCTGCAGCTAAACAGTTTTCCACTGCCAAACAGTTCGTTTTAACAAACGAAAAACGGTTCGTTTTTAAAAAACGAAAAACGACTCGTTTTAAAAAAACAGTTTTTAAAAAAAAAACGGTTCGTTTAAAAAAAAACGGTTCGTTTGAGAAAAACGAAAAACGATTCGTTTTCAAAAAACAGTTCGTTTTAAAAAAACCATTCGTTGTAAAAAAAAACGGTTCGTTTGAGAAAAACGAAAAACTATTCGTTTTAGAAAAACTGTTGGTTTGAGAAGAATGGTCCGTTTTAGGAAAACGATTGGCTTTAGAAAAGCTATTCGCTGTAGAATAGTTGGAATAATTGGAATAGAAAAACTATTCGTTGTAGAAATACGGTTCGTTTTAGAAATGCTGTTCGTTCTAGAAAAAAATTTCGTTTTAGAAAAACTGTTTGTCGCTATTTGGAAAAACTGTTCGTTCGTTTTTTGCAGCCAAACGTTTTTTTCAAACTGTTTGGCGTTTTTGAGCCCATCATTAGCCCTGTAAATGTAGCTAGTAATATTACTTGCACCTCCGACTTCGTTTGTGAAATATGTAGGTGAATGAAAGATGATTTTTTTGGGCATACTGGAAGCGGGAGAAAAAGGTGAGTCAGAAAAGCCGAAGAGAGAGAGAGAGACAAAAATTGTACCTGTTTATAATAATACGGAAGAAGTTTATACAGAAGTAACTCATGATTAAAAGGGTCAAAGACTTTGGAAAAATGTGTATGGATGACATTGACTTAGTAGTTGAGGTCTAAAAATTGAATAAGGATGGTTGAGCTGCTGGCCTTTAATGAAACCATGTTGCTGGGAAACGAAAAATATTATGTATTTTATTAAAAACAAAACGTTCAATGATTTTAGAAAAGCAGTGAAGGGCGGATATAGGGGGATGGTTCGAAGCAACACTGCGTTCTGCCAGATTTTTCAATAGAGGATATGCTTGGCAGGCTTAAGAAAAAAGGAAATTGGCCTATGCAAAAACCAATTAAAAATAAAATTGATAGGGGAACGCCTAAAGAAAATGAGAAAATCTTCAGGAAAAAAGTTAGGAAAAGACAACTTCTCATGAGCTTTTCTTTTCTCTATCAGCACATTCTATAGTTCAGCACGTGAATTACCTATAAGGAAGAGAATTTCTGTACTAGTGAATTCACTGCTACCACGCCCCATGCGACTTGTATGTATTGAAATTCACCTACCTCCTAAACTACTGGCCATCCCATTCTAAAACTTTTATGATATAATACGTATACTTTAAGCTTTGTTTTGTTATAAAAATAAACAAAATCAACCTGGTCCAAATTATTCAAATTACTAATTGAAGTGTCTAATTCCGGTTTCATATAGGAAAAAAAATATTTTGCAAATCTAATTTCAAAATTCAAAATAACAGCAGATTTCGTCCAATTCTCAAAAAACCGCCGAGCTTTGTTTCCATCATTGCTGCTTCCGAATCCAGGCTTCGAACGATCGATGGTTAGACCCAATCGGCTCTTGGATTCCAACAGCCTACAGACTTGGTGCGCTTCCAATGCTCTCACTTTGAACACTGCGAAATGTCACAAAATGTCTTTCTCTTTGAAAATTTCACCTTTGATGTTCCCCTACTCTGTTTGTGGCTTTCCTCTTAATGTCGTTGATAATTTTAGAGATCTTGGCGTAATATTTGATCCTAAGCTCAAATTTGATAAGTATATTTCTTATATTACCGCCAGGGCCTCTAAACTATCCGGCTTTATTATTAGATCCTCTAAAGCTTTCGTTAATATTTCCACCTGTGTACACCTTTTCCTCTCCTTTGTACGTAGTATCCTTGAATATTGCTGTCAAGTTTGGTGTCCTCGTTTTGTCTACTTAAATACTGCGTTGGAGTCGGTTCAACGCAGATTTACTCGTACCCTGTTTTATAAATTTTAGCTTCCTTATCGTCCTTATAGTGATCGTCTATCGTTCCTTCATCTCCCTTCCCTCGAATCACGGAGACTGTTCCTGGATGAGTGCCTACTCTTCAAATTATTTCATAATTTGGTAGATTCAGATATCAGCAGCCACGTTTCTGTCCGTGTTGCAGTGCGTGGCACCCACTCTTCGTTTGAGTTTAGTGTGCCATTTGCGCGCACTGATATCTTTTTTTATTCTCCGCGGTTGCGATTACTGAAGCAACATAATGATCTACAGTTTGGTCCTCTACCGCCGACATTATATGCATTTAAAACTTTTCTTAAACATAATGTTTTGCTTACTATTAGTTCAATGTAGTCTTTTTTTCTTTTTTTTTCTCTATTTTTCTTATTTTGAATTTGTACTTTTTCACTTTGATTTTGTTTATTATTGTTCTTTATTTTGTATGATTATCATTTCATTATTATTTTGTTCATTTTTTCATTCTTTCGTTAGTGAATTATTTGTATTTTATATTTTCTATATTCAGTAATTGGATTTTATCTGTTGAATAATAGTAATAGTAAATAAATTGAATTATTCTATTGCGTTCTCCCGTAATTATTTTCTCTTCGGTACTTCGATCTTGCCATTTTGTAATTCCAAGTTTGTTCGAAAAATGTAAGCAATACTCGAAGCAACGTATCCACGCATACAGTGTCGACAATCCGGACTTGAAAATAGTTTCATCGACATCTTTTTTTCAATACAGAATCGATTGCATTAAAATCTTTGCTGGTCGCTCCACACAAATAGCACGGCTGAGTAGTATTCCATCGATGATACAGCGTTGCAAACTTTACCATCTATCATGGAGAATGCCAAGTTGTATTCAACGGAGATTAGTTTTCCATCTAGTCGCCTTTCGAATGAACGAAGTGACTTTGTTTGTTCTTTAATGACTCGAACTTCATTCAATGTTGACTCTGTGTCTTCGCGCAGAAACTCTAGTTTAAGCGGTCCACAAAATCGTGGAGACGAAGTCCTAGGGTTTTCCAAACAGTAATTCGCTCCTTCGATCCTTGATCAGTATACACGAGCTGTAATGGTACAACTGAACTGAAAAATATGTGCGCATCTGATTTGCTACCATTAGTGAACGTCTGCTTATATTCATTTTGTCCAGAGCTTCAATTGCAACCCCATTTGCAACTTAAGTTCATTTTACGAACATTCTCTTGAGTCAAATTTTGAATGACTACATTTTGGACGAGTAAAATATGAGCAACTGTATGGTCCAATAGTGCCTGTACTTCAACTTCTGCACTAGTCTCTGTAATGCTGAGGGCGTTACGGGGTGGATAACAACGCTTTTTAAGGGGAAATAGCTTACAGTGATTTTCCTTGTTAAATGTTCTCATCCTTTGGTATTGACTCTTTGCAAATTTATATTCGATCAACACGGAAAGTGCAGCCTCTTCGTATCAAGTAGTTTCATCAGTTACTGCATAAGCTCTTCGGTACTTAAAAGCTCTTAAAGGATTCGTCGATGTTAACTCCTTAACTGTTGAAGCGTCTAATTGTCCTGAAAAGGGGACCGATGAAAGAGTGGAACGATGCACGAATACCTTTTGTCCTCCTTCGTTTTGACCTTTCACTGGAAGATGTAAACATATGGGACGGCTCATGTGGGTTTGGTCTCTCCGGTGTCCTTTTTTCTTGGGTTTCTGTCGCCGATTGCCTCCTTTTTAATATTTTCACCGGCTGTATATTAGCTGACCCCAGCATTTACTTTTTTGTTAGAGAATCGGGCCGTCCTAGTAGAATCTTATTCTATTCTTTTTTTTCCCTAGTGTAGATGGCAAAAAAAAATCTGCTTACCAGATCCCCGGGTGACCTATCACCTCGGGGTATGTGAGGTTTGACTCACTAAAAAAAAGGATCATCTACAAGCCCACGAAGTTCCGAGTCGAGACCCGCCTAAGCACTGCTTCGACCCGGTCGTGCTGACTCACCCATCGGTAACCACGGACTTCAGAAACTACCACAGTTCGTGGGTCGGTAAGCAATCCTCCTCCCGCTTTATGCGCAACACTTTCTCAACATATGTTGAGACTGCGCGCCAGTTCTCCTCGTTTCGCAGCATTGCTTCCACGATCGTCTGAGGCGTTGCCAGGCCAATCGTGGACTCAATGGTGCGCCTCAAACTTACGAAGCGATTGCACATAAAGAATGGGTGCTGAGCATCATCGAGCTCAGTCACACAGTACCGGCAGTACGGTGTGACCACCTTACCCATTCTGTTCAGGTATTTCCTGAAGTAACCGTGCCCTGTCAAGAATTGACAAAGGTAAAAGTTTACCTCTCCGTGGCTCCGGTTAAGCCAAGGCTCAATGAGACCAATCAGCTTAGCCATCCAGCGTCCTTTAGCACTTAGACTCCAACGTTGTTGTCAAAGTTGGAGAGTAAGCGTACGCGCGTGCGTCAGAGCCTCAGTTCTACCCATAGGCGCGCCGTGGGGGCCCCGGGGGGGGGGGGGGGGTCAGGACCCCCCCAGACCATAGGTTGGCCCCTCCCAGAAAAATAAATATTTCCAACAGCAGGCACTTAAGTTTTCGCCTCTTAGGTTTTTGTGGTTACAGCAAGAGTTGAGTAGTGCAGTAGTGTAAGCCTATACCATAGCATACACACTACTTATAACATAGAGACTGTGTTATTCGCGGTATTAATTACGATGTTATGGGACTTATTTCGAGAAATGGACGGCAATATTTAATGTCGACAAGGTATACGTTAAGAAAAAGACGAAAAGCGCCTCGCCAATATTGCTTTTTTTTTATCAAGATTATCTGTTCATTCCTACTTGGCAATAACATATACAGGTATTTAGATAAATCTGAGTATTATAATGGTAGGCAATAAGGTAATTACCGTAGAATACAATTTCCGAATTCATTTGGAGAATAAAAATGGCATCCCGCCACGTTTATGCTATCTATGACCTACTTGGCTTACACTCAGGTTAAATGTGTGTGAATTTCATTATAATTTGATAACTGCATCGGAAGTTAAAAGGCATAGCACTTCAACTTTACCAAGTGTTTTTTCATAGTGACACAACCGCCACATGGTTCTTATCATATTCATTTGACTTTTGTCAGATCTGTATCTACTCAAGACCAGCATATCGTATGAATTTTTGAAAATAATTTTAAAAATAAGATTGCGAACTACTGTAGTGGCAAAACACAAAATGAATTAATAAAAATGATTGCTGAAATCGTTCGCCAGGGCAATACAGCTGTAATGAAAGATTGCGGACTTATATCCATTATGGCAGACGAAGCAAGCGTCCACAAAAAGGAACAATTTTTCGTGGTTGTCAGATTTGCTAAATAGCTAGCTGTCGAAGAAAGGTTCTTAAGCTTTGTAGACTGTTCAGGAGCTAAAAATGCCTCGTATTTAGCAGATATAATTTTGAGCCTGTTAGAGAGCTACGGACTTAGCGAATCGCCTGTTTTTGAACAGTTTTATTATGGTACTAGTGTCATGTCAGGACAAAAAAGTGGTGTGCAAATCTAAATTAAGATGAAACACCCTGTAGCCACATTTGTACACTGTCCAGTTCATAAAATTATCCTTGTTGTGATTGACACATTTTTCACAATCGAAACGTGTACATCCTTTTTCAATGCCATCGAATTCCTTTACCTACACTTTTCGAAACATCACAACACGAATTGTTGAAGCAGCTTGAAGAGGCAGTTGGTCTAAACACAAGGCATGGAATGAAAAGTTTAAGCTCGACTCGTTGGTCAATGAGATTTCACAATTGCAAATATGTGATCGATGGCTATGGGACCATGAAAGAGGCTTTAGAAAAAGAAATGAATGAGGGAAAATACAACGACTCAGTTTATTCATTGGGGATCTTTCATTCAATCAGTAATCCTCAGTTTGTAGCAAATCTTTTCATCTTTCACTGTGTTCTTTTTTGTGAAATGGCTCGAAAAAAGTAGGTTACCGCACTCTTCATCTTGCGAAATTATTTTGCTTTTTCTAGGTTTTCTAGGTAACAAAAGTTTGAAGCAAGAGATAAATTTCTTCCTTCTAAGCTTAATATATTCCAATTTCTTCAAAGATATTTTGAAACTTAGCTATCCTCTTCTTCAAGTATAAGTTGAAATATATTTAGCTTCTAAACGAAAAAATTGTCTTATATTTCTAATTATTTCCATTTAATTCCCGTATAATTCATACAAGCGTTCTTTCTTAGCGGTCATAGAAAATTCATGTATAGTTCATACCTACCATTCACATTATATGCATGTGGTAGTAGCTCATACGTATTCACAGACAAGAAGTTTATTTGATAATGCATTATGCATTAGCAAATAACAAATAATAAATTAACAAACATATAATGCATTAGTAAATTACATAAGTTGTATTAACAGTACGTGAACCTTACGGAAGACAAAATTATCGCATGCTTTGAACCTTTCGGTCCCTGGCCCCTGCCAGATTTTAGGCCACGACACGCCTATGGTTCTACCCAGCTCTGAGCGATAGAGGTACCCTTCTTTGCGTTCTCGCGCTCCCGATACCACCACCACAGCCTCTTCTGAGACTGTGCGGTAGCTACAAGCGATACGCACGGGACCCCTGCGCTGGACACTGGCAATGCGCTTCCGGAACTTCTCAGTTCGGAGCGCATCTCCCCAGATTTCGGCTCCATATAGCAAGATGGAATCGGTCGTTACCATCAGCAGCCTCCGTCGCGTCTCACTGGGTCCACCGACGTTGGCCATTAGCCTACTCAGCGAAGTGACGACTACTAGAGCCCTGTCACATGCCCTGCGGATATGATCCCAATACGACAGCTTGGTGTCCAGGGTCACTCCCAGATACCTGGTATTCTACTTTATTGTTCCATTTGCCTGTACAGGCACCTATTTCTTTTACCGACTTTTGAGTTTGAGTTTTATTTTTTTGTCTAATATATAATTGGATTGTTTTTTGTTGATTTCGACAATCAATAAATAAATAAGTAGGACTATGTTATGCTCATGTTTCGGTTTTGACGTTAGTAGGGGTTCGGTCGATGTAGAATACTTTAGAAGGATATACTATTGCTTCTAAAAATAAATAAGAAAAAAATGTAAATTTTATAAAATATATTCTAATGTTATTTATACAAGGTTAAAATACTTACTAAACTTACTTTCTACAAACATAAAAATTACCACTATCTTAGCCTACTTTGTATAATTTTGGTGTTTGTTGAAGTGTTAAGTGTTTGTGGATTGTGGATGTGTAATTGTGGATTGTGCAATTATGTGTTCCCACAATATACCTATCTAATAAATTAACATTAAATAATCCGGTAAGACTTCGTTTCTATCTCCGAATCAAATTCCCAAAACAATTGACGCAGCAAAACTGCATTGAGCCAGTAATGTAATACTTCATCACTACAAAAAATGTTGGCTGGATTGAGCAATTTCTCTCTCAGAAATTGTTGACATAACATTTAAGGTCCCGCATAGACATCAAAATCATAAAGTTGACCATAAGTGAATTACATAGATATTTTAGGAGTCTGTCAACGAAAACTGAAAAAGCAATAAAACAATTATTACCGCCCAAAGTACTTTAATTTAACAAGTTACAAGATCTCTGATTACATTCGTGCTTCGTATTCAATCTGAGATTCCATCACCAGATACTGTCCATCAACTGTCACGTAACTTGCACTCTTCACTGTGCCAGCCGCGAAAATGCCGAATATTACTATTTAGAAGCTGATCTTAAGACTGTTGTTAAAGTCGTTGCAGACAATCTGAGTAGAGTTGTTTTTAATACCTTTAAACGTTGGCCTTCATTAGTTGCTTTTCTTCAAGTGTCGCTGGCTGAAGCGGTTTGATTTGGGAGATATATTACCCACAAGTAGTTAGTTAGCTGGCGATTATACGAGCGCACAGGCGGGCAACAATCGCGAAAGCACGGGAATTCGTTACTTTCTTCTGCCTGCAGGGCTGAATATTTGCATTCGGTCGTTTCTTCGTTTACAAGTGCTCGGTTGGTTGGCGTAATCGATTATTCGTCGCTTTAGATCAGGCCGCCAACAGAAACGGTTCCATGGCCCGACTCAAGTAGTAAGTGTTCAATTCGAAGTATCTGCCAAAAAGCTGCTGCATCCTAGCGCATTGAGCTGTCCAAGTTGGCGCACAGCAGGTGAAATTGACCCCATCTTGTTTGTTTGGTGCATGTGGGAAAAGTGCTTCCCACCTCCCGTTTGGCAGCCTACATCTGCATCTGCATCAATCCCGGCGTGGAGTGACGGAGGGAAATGGTACTGTGATGTGCAGTATGAAGCCATGCATGGCGCGCGGTCGCGAGTCAGTAAACGACGTGATCAATCCTCTGGGTGAAACTGATGCTCTTTAATTGACGGTGTAAAAGTGTAAAATGGATAAATCGTTTTGTGTTCGATGCGTTGCGTGCGTAACTGCATTCCGCGAGTAAAAAATCGACGGGGTTTTCAGTGACGCTAATTAGAAAATCATTGTTTTCTTTTCCGCTCGGATAATGCATAATGCGAGATAATTTCTGCACGATCTGTATCGGTGTATTTACCGCTTACTTGGCTATTTAGATGCGCAACTAATGAAGTGTTCGCCCGATGGATATTGTAACGCTGTTTATATTTTCAGCTTTTGGTGCTAAAGTGGAAAAAATATAGTTTATTCTGTGCCAGGTGTAGAACTGGAGAAATTTCAAGGTGGAAAATTATATATTTGCTCAGTGCAGCGAAAAGTTTATGTGATGCGTTTCATCGCTAGTTGAACGAATGCCTAGATCGATACAATGGATAAACAAATGAATAATAAAGGGAATTTTATTAGGGTAAGTACAAAATTTTTGAAGCATATATTATATTTTTAGATTGCTCAAATAACCGTTACTTCGTTTAAAAAGGATTTTTAAAAGTCTAAGGTTTTTGAAGTAACTCTATACCTTTTTATGGAATTCAGAAATGTAATCTACGTTAAGCCTGATTTGTTGTGAATGGTTATAAAATAATAAAACACTAAAAACAATAATATTACTCTTCGGATACTTTAAAAGGTGCCTGAGTACTGAAATAAGCTATCATAACTGCATGGTTTTAACTCTAGAGTTTATTACAGCTAACACAATATGGAGTAGCATATTTATCTAGTGTTTAATTGATGTTACGAAAACGGTTCCAGCCATCGGTCGTTATGCATTCCATAATTTTAATGAAGCGTAGAGAATAAATTAAGTTTAAAAATTTTGTACAAAATTTCGTTAACAAATGACGAGCGACAAGTGTTTCGTAATAAACGTGCAGACTGACGAGCCCTTTGTCTATTGGCTGCTAATTGTCTATTTTGTCAATTTAGTAGAAAATAGTTATTAAATGAAATAATTAAAAAATATAGAAAAACCAGAAAAAATATATGTCAGAATGTGATCCAAATTCCCTATAAAATGTCATTGTTCATTTGAGTGTCCGAATACTAGCACTTCATGGCGAGGAGATTAATAAGTCACTCTACTATCGCTTTGTTAATATAAGTGACTTGATTTAACTAAAGTATTTAAGTATTAAACTAAAGTATTTTTATTAATACATTTTTATATGTTTTTAATCTATTATTTGAACTTTGTTTCGATCTTAGGTACTAGTAAATAAAATAATTTCTGTCCAGCTAATTTTTCTTTTCATGTCAATTGCCTATAAAGTGTACATATTTCACTGAATAGGTATGCTTAGTCTACCACAGTCACAGTCTACCATCTACTGTTTTCCCCGCCAACTATGAGCACAATTGTTCAAGCAAATCGTGCATAGCTATCTCCTGCAAACTCAACCCTTCCTTTCTCCCTTTCCTTAAATTTCCTTCCGCCAAGGCTGGGCTATAGCATAATAAGGCATTCCCTGAGTCTTGGCATCATCATAGAAAAAAAAATTCTATACAACAGCCTGTTACATAATCAAATAATTAGTCAACAAAGCTATCGATACTGCTTGGAGTATGCACAATCGAAAAATTAGAAAAAATCTGTTTTTTCAGAATCCAGCCACTAAAAATCAAATAATCACCATTTATGTTCCTATTTGCTGCCCTGAAGAAATGACACGAAGTCAATTTTCATGCTTATCGGAAATATGAATAAATAATCCATAAAACTCACCAAAGAAAAATGTTTTTTGTTAAATTTTCACATAGACTGGTAAATTTTCCGAAAATGAATAGGAAAAATATGGCAACAAAGTTTTATAATTACATGTGAAACTTAAATACACTCATCACATTAAACTGTGTAGAACATAGGTCACTCTTCCATTTTTTATTTTTAGAATTCAATTTCCCCGCTGTATTTTTCGTCGAAAAGCAGGTTTACAATGGTTTACTGTATTTTTTCGTAAATTCTGCCACAATTTACCTCATGTAGATCATTAATTTTAGAATGGTTACCGAAAAATTTTCATAAAGTTTATTAAAAATGATTCAGAATTATGTGAATTTACTCATACAAAAATTTCATCCACAGACCGGGAAAGCCCCAGTTATAATTGCTTTGTGCTATTGATACTTACCTGGTGTCTCCACGGATTACCTTCATTCTCCCCAGCTTTCAAGAGTCTTTCGAATCGAAGCAGTAACTCTACATGTGCTGAAAAGGTTACAAAAGCGTGCATTGACCGTGAAACCACCTCCACCAGGCCAATTGCTGAGTTGCCCCATTTTATGGAGGAATTTTCCAAAGTAACTGTAGTCTGATAGGAACTCTCTCCTGTAGCTGAAGCATCGGTATCTGAAACTCGCATACGCTAGGCATTTGCAAATGAAATGCTTCGCATAGTTTACATCTTCTAAGCAAGATGAGCAAACATCATCCTTGCTACAATTATGAGGTACATATATCGTCCTCAATAGCTGTATCCAACCAATATGACTGTCATTCTTCCTTCTCTTATTAAGGAAGAATCTTGCAGTCCACGCTAAGGTTCTGGGGAGAAGATTTCGTGTGCCCGGCCACATCAAAAGATAGCCATTTCTCTTGGTGGGTATCAATTACCCACTTCCGAAAAATGGAACATGTAGATGCGGTTGACGCACTTAACGCGAACTCTGGAACCTGTAGTAGAAGCGATGAGTTTTGCTTCACAATATCATCAGCAATTTTGTTTCCTTCAATACCGCAGTGTGCCGATCGGAACCCAGAGTAAATTCACCTTATTGACAACTTCCAAAGAAGTCAGAGGTTTTTCCTTAGCTCGAACAGGGCAATGATGCTTCATAAGCGAAGAATTATGATCCGAATTTGAGATCATTCAAAAAATACCGTAATATTTTGAATAGTATAAGTCTATAAACTCAAAAAACGAGGGTACAGTGAGTTGAGAGTGCGATTTTGACCTCGAAAAATGGAATGAACTAAACGGTTCATATATATATATATATATATATATATATATATATATATATATATATATATATATATATATATATATATATATATATATATATATATATATATATATATCATCAAAAAAAATCGGTGAAAAAATCTCAGGATCGCGCCATCCGATTGAACTGAAATTGTCAAGATACATTGGCGTATATGCAGAATAGTGCCAGGTCTCGCAAAAAGTTAATAATCTTTAACCCTTTGGCGCCGGCAGCCATTTTAGTGATATTTGAAATAGACCTATTATTCTGTCAACAAATAGCTTTTACAAACATAAAGTTTATGGATTGAATTTGGAACGTGTTTTAAATGTGATTATGCTATTTTTTCGAAATGTTTAACACTATGTGTGCGCTATGTGCCTAAAATTAGATTGAGAAAATTTGAAATTTTTTGAATTGCGATAACTTTTGACCAGATTATCAGCTCGTTATGAAACTAAAAGGACATATTGGAATTACTAAGTTGTACACTCGTGTAGTTTTTTGTGAACGTGCTGACAACCCCGCAGCTACGGGGAGGCATTGAAAGTGAAAACCTTCAAATCATCGACACTCCTGAAAAATTTTCGTCTTTCACAGTGAAAACCAACTTATATAGAAATCTTATGCTTTGTTTATACAACCAAAGCAAAACTTTTGAAATTTCATATCAGACAAGAACGGTAACTCTCTTCCAATTTACCTATATTTTAAGCATCAAAAATTTCTGTTGACGAAAACTCACGACTCAATTATAAGATACAGTTGAAAGTCACAGAATGCATTGGTGCTAAGTAGAACCAAGCCTGATAGAAGCGATTTGGAAATGCGAGCAACTCTGTGCCAGTGGTGCCATGTTGAAAAATTTTAAAGAAAAAAAACTGGTTTTTGCACTATGAATTTTGATTCAGGTACCGAATTTTCATGAAATTGACGCAGTAACTGAACCTTAATCTAAACCGTGTTTGGTAGAGTTTTGGTTGAAAAATTCGGTTGGTGCTGCCAGCTAGGATAATTTTGGTGTCTTGGATTTTGAAAATTTGCTCAGGAAAATAAAACTTATTGCCCTATAACTTCCAGTCCAGTCATTATCAAAACGAATTTCATATGATAAATGGAACTTATTATAAGCATTATTCAGAATGAATCTGGTTAAAAAACCATGATAGGGTTGACAGCTATTGTTGGTTTTGTATTTATTTTGCAATATCTTTATTAAGCGATTTGCCACTGGTAACCCTAAGTTTCTTTGTATCCCTATAACTTCCAATGCAGTCATCGGATCAAAACGAAATTCGCAGGGTAGGTTGATTTCAATGTGAGGCAGATGTGATATATTTATTGGCTTTGATGCCAATTTGATCAATAAATGCTTACATTAAATATTCATATCGCGAAGATTTACAATGAAATGAAGTTACCAATGTTTAAATTTTCTAAGTTCTAGAAATTTTTCGGTCCGAAATATCTTTGGTTTTTTTATCCCAAACATCTTTCTATCCCTGCAACTTTCGAAGAAATCGATAGAGTTATTTGATTTTAACATGAAGCAATTGTGGGAGACTTTTAGTTGCAGTGCTGGTAACGTGCTGCAAGCACTAGGCATTTTCTTTGTTTATGTTATGTTATGCTGCTTTCAAAGTTTTGCAGTGTTTGGCTTTCCTAAATCTTGAAACTCCTGAATTCCTTTCCATCCTATGAGTTTAAATGCAATGGTAAGATCAAAGTGACTTTGTACTCGAAACAAGTTGGAGCACGTGTGGTAGAATATGCGCTTAAAACCTGCACGATTCTTCTATTGTTCATCGAACATTAGTATTTCTAGGGGTTCAGGTGCACTAGAGCTTTTTAATACTTTCCACATATGGATACTGAACGAGGCGAGCAGTGGAGGCCAATCTCATCAAAATATGTATTTATGCAAATTAATTATTAAAATAAAATATTGAAGTGAATATAATAAAAGCTCTAACCGATTCTAAAAATGACTTCAATAACATAATATTATATTATATATCATCATTTTTAGAGCTTACTGGCGTACAAAAAGAAAGAAATAAAATCACATAGCTTCCAATACGTTCGAATGGAAACATTGTATCTTGAATCTTTTATAACCTCCGATATCATCAACACCTACATATGATAATACACATTCGCCTTTTATTATATATTTCTAAAGCCACTTAATGATCAGTTTCAATCAACTTGTGTCCATCAAAAAAATTTACTCAAGCCCCTTTTTGTGCCCACTCTGTCAGCTTTGATTAGCGAAGAATCATGATTAGCCACTATTTTCGTGACCATGCAAAATATATGTTATTGTTAGAACATTACATCATTCGATTGAATCACGCAATCTGCTAAAAGACGTTCATTTTTACTATTCGCAAAGTGATTTCATCGGAACCTCTACCCTGACTTGCTCTTAATTACGAGTATATGATTTCGTTCTGCTAAAACTCTTCCTGGATCTTGAGTAACTTACGCTTAGTATGACACAAGATGATACGCCAACCATCCGAACGAAAACATCCAGAATGGAGGTGGATACAGAAAATATTCCACTTGTCCATCTCATTTTCAGCTTCTCCGCCCAGCTCTGTTATCCCGTGAGACCACTCATTTATTTTCGTGTCTATTTTCTGTGCAATTAATTAACAAGGAGTGCAAAGACCCACAAAGTCCATTTCACGTTGTAATCCGAGTAGAATGCTTATTGGGTAAAAAAATGACTTCTGGCTCCTCGGGCTTAGACGAGTTCAATCAAAGTGAAAAGTCATTCGTGGTGATTTTTTCATTAGTACGCTACGGCCTTGTGTTGTGTTCGTTTTTCTGCTTCCATTCATGAATTGGCACTATTTGGGTAGCAGTTTTGCTACGATCAGTTAAGTACGCCGAACTCAACGGCAATCTCGAGGGTCAGACTTGGTTGGAAGTAAATATATTGTTCTTCTACCGTGATTGACGTAGCATCGTTGTAGGACTGAGCTTGAACTGAAAGTACTTGAAAAGCAAAAAATATACCCAAGAGCTAAAATCATCTGCTCAGACTTTGCCGACTTCACTTGTCGGGATATGCGATTTTATGTTTTAATTATAAAGACAAGACGGTATTGATTGTAATTTATTACAAGCAGAACTATGATCAGCAAACGAATTTGTTTAGTTTCTCAATTTTTTCCAAGCATTCATGACGGTGGTAGATGTTTGGAAAATACAATTAGCTGTTGCTTAGCTTGCATTTATGAGATGAGATATTGGCTAGATGATTAGTTAACACACCCTGAAAATAGTTTTGCCGCGCTGTTTTACATAATAACATGATGATAGAACGATTCAATTTTTTGATAGAGAGTAATTAGTTCTCACTTTCAAATTTTTGAATTTAAAACATACCAGCTTATTCACAGGAAAACCTCATGTTGAAATTGCAGTAAATATAAATCGTTTTCGATCTTTGAGTCCTTGAAATCTTGAGTTTACATAACTGGTTTACAGAAAATGAAATATGTAAAAATTATGTTTGATCAAGCTGTATTTCAATGTACTCTGTGATCAAAAAGTAAGGTGAATTTGTTTATAAAATGTAAATTCTTCCAAGTCAATTTCATCCCCTTCAAAGTAATCGCCGTCCGATAAAACGCACTTTTGTCAACGCTTTTTCCAGTCCTCGAAACAGTCGGAATAGTCTTTTTCCGGTATAGTCTTCAAGACCTTCTTCGATTCGGTTTTTATCTCCACAATCGTGTCAAAACGGCGTCCCCGCATTGGCCTTTTGAGTTTGCTGAATAGCCAGAAGTCGCACAAAGCCAAATCAGGCGAATACGGTGGTTGCGGAACGATGTGAGTCGAGTTTTTGGCACAAAAGTCACGAAGAACCAATGCAGTATGACATGGTGCATTATCGTGAAGAAGGAACCAAGAGTTGTTCGCCGATAATTCCGGCCGTTTCAGATGAATAGCTTCACGCAAACGACGCATAACGCTCAAATAATATTTTTTGTTGACAGTTTGGCCCAGCCGAAGGAATGCATAGTGCACCACACCACGATAATCAAAGAAAACTGTCAACATGACCTTGATTTTCGATCGACTTTGCCGTGGTCTTTTCGGTCTTGCTTCACCTTTTGCTCGATATTCGCTGGGTTGGTCGGTGGTTTCAGGGTCGTATGCGTAAACCCAAGTCTCGTCTCCAGTATTGATGCATTTCAAGTGGTCCTGATAGTCAGACACCAAAGTTTCACACACATCAACGCGACGCTTTTTTTTTCCAAAAAAATGAGCTATTTTGGCATCAATCGAGACTGGACGCGTTTGAGACACAAAACATCCTTGAAAATGGTTTGGGCTGAGCCAAATGATATTCCAACACTATCAACGAGGTCTCTAGTTGTCAATCGACGATTTTCAAGCACCAAATCTTTGATATTTTCGTCGGTAGACGTTGATGGTCGTCCAGAGCGCGGTTCGTCTTCAACGCGTTCTCGGCCCGCTTTGAACTCGTTGAACCACTTATAAACGTTTTTTTGTGCCAAAGTTTGATCACCAAAGACCTTCCGCAATATTTTCAACGTGTCCGCACAAGAATATTCGTTCCGCAAACAAAATTTGATGCAAGTTCTTTGCTCAACGAAATCACCCATTGTAAAAATCGAAAAATTCACTTTTGGTTGTTTATAAAAACACGTGTAACGCGAAGATAATTAAACCTTTTGACAAACAGACGCTTGGCAAATGTTAAAGACAGTCTTGCCAACCTAGGAATGCCTGGGAGTTTTAAATCACAATTTCACCTTACTTTTTGATCACAGTAGTATATGTGATTATTTAGTACTCTCCGGAAAAGAAATTAAGCAATTGAAAAGAAAAGTGGGATACATGTCATTCTCCTCTCTAGGTGACCTTGACGTGGGGATTCACGGTTTCAGTGGGCTCTTCATCAACTTAGTTACTTACCTACTTGTTCCTGCCAATAGAAAATTGTATTCTTCTTTTCTATTTATGTTTTAGCTAGAATAAAAGATGAAAATATGCTGGAAACTGCTCAGATTTTCTCAAACTGAAGCTGTGTTCAACAAGGCTTTATGAGAATTGAAATTTCTGTTCTCATTGGACCATAATCAACTCTTGCAACCGTATTTGAAAAAAATTTCAAAATGAAGCTTACCAGAAATCAAAAACTATCGAGCATTCACTTTCGAGAGCTGCTGAAAAGAACCTAAAGAAATCTCCGCTAAGAACAGGAGCTAGCTCTTGATTAAATGTTGAATATTTGTGAAAGTCGATTCTGATGTACTTAGATCAGCTAGAATTAATCTTAGAATAATCGAACAGCGAGTTTTAGTTTTATTGTTTGGGATCTCCGATAATTAGAAGGATTTCAAAATACATATCGTTGCATCTTACTACCATTTGGTTTGATGCCCCATTTGCCAAAGTAAAGACTTAGTTATGCTAAGTAGTGTATTATTGACTATTCACTGCTTTGAGTAGGCTTTGACTCTACGCGAATAAAAACGTGTTGATCGGCACGTTGAGGGCTTTAAAACTAGCGTTGGTTCACTGCGATACGAAGTTCAGCGATGAAAATGTTAGACAAAATTGATCCTGTGACAAGATCTTGTAGAGCTCTTAATGTGACAGGCCCTTTGAGAGTATCTGTTGTCACCATCCTGGTCTAACGAAGACCAAATTTGGGCAGGCTTCTTTGTTTCCAAGCCAGCTCGTGGAAAATGTGATAAAATGCGTGGAATAGCCACAAAGTATTAGCGCTATGTTAGTTAATTTTTTTTTAAATTGATCACTTTAACACAATTGAAATAATTTCAGATAAAATTGCGCTGTGCCTTAACTTTTTTTGCGCTATTTTGGCACTTCACTGAAAAATGTTACGTTACTGTTGTGGAATTTGCTACGTTACCGGTTTTTTTTTATATTGTTCCTAAAGTAAACATGCAACACTTTTAACTAAATGCAAAAACACAATCATTTATTATTAAAGTCGCATTAAAATAGGTTTTTTGTTCTTACCAAGAGTTCGTGCGTTAACTTTTTTTACCCACTGTACATACTTTTTAACAACTAAAAGATGAATATTTTCGACTCATCAAACTCTTAACATTGTTTGTTCTGATTTACTCTCCAATGCATGTGAAACTCACAAATTTCATTAAATGCTCTCGTAAAAACACCCCAAATAATTCTAACAGGTGTTTGTATAGACAAATCCCAAATATAAACAAGCAATGAAACTGATTTCGGTCCAACTGATGCAAATAGAAACGAATATAATATCCCATTGTATCACAGTTTCGAAAAAAAACAACTAATTTTTACCAGAAAAGCGCACACTTTCAAAACACGACTAGCACCAAGCAATTGCGAAATTTTCGACAGATTTGATGAAAGCATAAATGAATAGAAAAATGGCTATGTTTCGGGAACTTTTCTCACGTTTTCCAAACATTGTTTTTCGTGGAAATCGTAACCGCATAATTAATTTTTTTCGGGTATGAAAACATGCGCCACTGAAAAAATGCGCTCCAGTACCTAGTTGTTTTAATTAGCGACGCAAACAATGAAAATTGTCTAGACAAGGTTGGAAAAGTGAATCGTTGAAATCATGAAAATGAATTATTTGCCATATCTGGGTTAGTTTCGCTTGAAGAGAAAATACTAGTTTAAAAATTGTTGACTTAATTATTGATAGCGAATATTTTGTTATGCTAAACCCTACTAACTGTGAAATTACATACAGTCTACAACTCCCTTTTAGTTATGTTAAATGCAATGTACTAATAGTCCGGGGAAATCTAACATGTTGCTTCGGAAAAATTAGGGGAAAGCTGAATTTTGGTGTGAACCTTGGTACTGGTGTGTTGAACAAAATGTCAAAAGTCCCCATCGATCCGAGCGCTGCGTCACTTTTTATACGGGGTCAAAGGTCACCAAAAGTGACCTTTCCAAAATATCTCAGTAACGGTTACGTCTTCAGAAAAACAATGTATGACAAATTTGTAGCTTTAAAAATTTTTAACAAAAAAGATTATTTAACTTTTTCCTGTAACCATAACCGTTTTTGAGATATATTGGTCTAAACATTTGTAACTAACAGCATCCTCTTTCTTAGGGCATGTAAATATTATCCAATTTTGATTACGACTTGGCATGTTTGTGAGTTTGTTTTTCTATGTTTAAGAGGCGCATGAAAAAAACATGTAAATAAACTTAACAACCATGCTCCAGGGTAGATGGAAAAGCCTGCTCCGAAAAGTTTCCCCATCCCCCTTTGCCATGAAATGGTATCCTTGAGCATCCATCCCAAATCTTCAGAAATGGGCTCGTTGCCTACTCTTTGCACACTGTTCAACAAGATAGGATCACTTTTTATCCTGTAAATTGTCTATTATTGACATCGTGAGACTAGCCCTACACCCAAACCCTACCCCCACCCTACCCACCCCCGCAAACGAACCATTCCGAAATAGCCGGTTTTTTAGTTTTTTTTTCCATACCGTCTTATCCGATGAACGATCAGGGCAAGGTCAAGCAATTTCAGGTGCAAATTGGTTTCGAGACGTGTCATGTCCCTTTGGCGCTACGTAGTCATCACAGGATTGGTAAAAAACTGATTATTAGGGGATAGTCTGCAGTGGGTTGAGCCCCTATAATGTCAAGAATGAGCGTTTACAGAATTATGCCATGTTTTTATCTTGCTTTTTCATACTCCTAGCGCCATGATATGTTACAAAACCTATTTTCACTTGCAATGTTGTTGTCTTGATCTGCTTTTTCGTGGAAAATCCCATACCAATGATGCAGCAATACAGTTTATTTCCGAAAAGAGAGTAGCGAGCAGACGTCCCTACAAGTTATATGGCAAAGGGGGGCGGGGGGTGGTGGTAACTTTTCGGAGCACCCTTTTCCATCTATCCTGGAGTATGGTAAATAAGTTTGTTTACTTGTTTTTTTCATGCGCCTCTTGAACATAAAAAAACAAACTCACAAACTTTCCAAGTCGTAATCAAAATCGAATAATATTTACATGCCTTGAGAAAGAGGATGCTGCTAGTATCAAATGTTTAGATCAAAATATCTCAAAAACGGTTATGATTACGGGAAAAAGTTATATAATCTTTTTTGTTAAAAATTTTTAAAACTACAAATTCGTCATACATTGTTTTTCGAAAGAATTGACCGTTACTGAGATATTTAGGAAAGGTCACTTTTGGTGACCTTTGACCCCGTATAAAAAGTGACGCAGCACTCGGATCGATGAGGACTTTTGACATTTTGTTCAACACACCAGTACCAAGGTTTATACCAAAATTCAGCTTTCCCCTAATTTTTCCGAAGTTTCGCCTTTTTTATGTAGGATTTCACTGGGCTATAATGTGCTACTTGCATAATTTGCTTACAAAATACTCAAAGTTAAGATATTCCCGTTGACAAAAGGGCCCGGAGATACTCTCAGCTCTTGTTCAACTGCCATTATTCATATCAACGTGTGAAATCCGGTCTGAATCGCAATGCAATTCCATTGTTCTACGTGGAACCCATCTAAGACCGAAAACAATGCAATATTTTGCACATCCATACATTTTTAAGCAAGCACAAATGCAAAAACTTTGCTCGGAATCAAATAGGAAAGACGAACGAAATGACAACAACAAAAGACCCGTTCAGTATTTTCATCTCTTAATTCTCTGGCATTGTGCAAATTACGTCACCAAAAGTATCTGTAGTGGCGCTAGGTCTTAATATTGCGATTTGTGAAAGATCTCAGCGGAAAATTGCTTGCCAGGCCCATATTTCTTTGCATTTCGAAAGCTTCTTGCACTAATGAGCCAGCATTATGTTTGCGACGGCAACAAAAATTGCAGTTTGCGCGTTAATGGGTTTTACTCTAATTTCAATAGCATTTACCTGGTCGACGAGACGTGACGGCGCGCGGCCAAACTAATATGTAAGATACTTAAGTAGCAAACCCATAATGGACACTGTTAATAAATCCATAGAGTAGCTAATTATCGGAGAAAATATTGTAAATGGCTGCATGTCGGCGGGTTAACATGAACTTACGAACGTGTCCGTCCGGACGGAGAAAAGAACTAAACAAGTTAACTTTCACTTGCCATCTCGGCGAGATGAAATCGTTTGGTGTTTGTATTTATGGGAATTCACAATTCAAGAAATTCCGATGCAAGTTGCTGTACTGCCTACTGGGCCCATCATATTATTTACATACAAAAATATTTCCAACGTCATCGAATGCTGTGGAAAGTCTCATTGACGTAGATGCTAATAGGTGCCGCTCGCCAGACCCTTTTGAAATGTTGGACGCTGGAGAAGTATGTCACCATGTAAATGACCGCTAAAATTTTTCCAATTTCCATTCAAGCTGTGAGAACTAGGCCCTTCGTGTTTCAAAATATAATTTAATTAAAATTCCCAAACATGATTGGATCGATCTTTGCTCAGTGGTTTTCGAGCTAGATGTCAAATAACGGTTCTAATCGTAAATTCGATAATTTGTTTTTAATAAATATTGTGATGTAAGTTTTTAAATTCCCAAATATGAAAAGAGATTAATTGAATTTACGTGATTTAATTTTTCCGGGTTTCCGAACTCGAAGATTTTAACTGAAAGACTACTTTTTCCTTTGGAAGATAGAAACTTCTATTCCAATTTCTTGACATATATATACAGGGTGTTCGGGATAAATTTGACAGTTTCGTAAGGAAAAAGAAAATCTTCTTTGTATTTATTAAATTTAATGAATTGACAAAAAAAATTACAGGCGACCATCAAAATATCCTTATTTTGATGACCGGCACGAATCATCATGATGCAGGTGGGTTCCAGTCATCCATCCTTTCTGACATCTTGTATCTTGTCATAAATACCCAGATAACTGATCAAAACTTCTTCCAAGATATCTGTGTACACCTAGGAGTTAATTCAAGTAGCTATGAAACAGATTGGAAATTTTTTTCCAGGATAATGCACCCAAAATCAAAACGTTACCACCACCGAAATTTCAATTCAATCTGACCAAGTCTTTTTTTTTCAAATTCTGTCAGCAGCAACTGCAGCAGTCTGGGCCACACAAATTAATTTTATTCATCAGAAAAAAATACTTATCCCATTCGAATGTCAAAGACATGAATTTATTGGCAAATTGTAGGTTTTTGAATTATTGGAATAGTCTTTTTTTTCAATAAATAAATGGCAAGCTACTCTGCCTAATCTTAGCACTTCTCTGCACGCATTGCTGCAAAAACAACGCTCATACTGAATACTATTGCAAAATATATCGTAAACCTTTAATGTTATTTAAAACGAAATATGCAAATAAAAAATTTAAAATTCGCGTTTAAGTCTTAATTAATCTTCAATACGCTTAGACGCATGTCGCGTTCCATTTATCTCTTTATCATTTTTCTCCTTATCTTTCAAAATAGTACCGTTAGGTTCATCACTTTTCATCATCAACGTGGCACAATAGCCCGACGTCGGGCCTTGGCCGCCTGGATCGAGCTCCCTCCTCCAATTGTCTCGGTCATGTGACCAATCTAGGAACCCCAATAATTGCTCGGCGTCCGCATACACTGAGCTCTTGGCTTCGCTCCATCGACTCGTCTTGCGTTCATGACACGTTTTGGCATGCGATCGTCATTCATGCGTTGCACGTGCCCAGCCCACTGTAACCGTTGTAATTTGACGATTTTGGAGACTTCCAGCTCATCGTAAAGCTCGTACAACTCATTGTTGTGCCGGATGCGCCATCCATCTCGGTCGCGGATAGCCCCGAAAATCCGCCGTAGAGCTTTCCGTTCGAAGGTGTTGATCATATTTTCGGAGGCTTGGGTTAGGGTCCATGTTTCGCAGCCATAGCATAGCACAGGTCTTATGATAGTTTTATAAACACAGAGCTTAGGCTTTCTGGGCACATATTTCGAATTCATAATGGGGAGGACCGAGAAGAATGTCTTATTTGCTAGTTGTATCCGTCGCTTGATTTCGTCAGTTTCGTTGGCGTCACTCGATAGATTGCTACCCAGGTAAACGAAGTTGTCCACGAATTTAATGCAAATATCTCCTACGTTGATGGTCGTGTGCGCTCGTGTCTTTGTCCTAGATTGCACCATAACCTTTGTTTCGTCCTCGTTGATTCGTAGTCCAACTTCCTTTGCTGCGGTGTCAAGTCTAAGCAGAAGTTATTCTGTATCGGTCAGTTTTCGAGCCATGATGTTAATCTCATCCGCGTACGCTGCCAATTGTGTCGACTTAAAAAGTAGCGTACCGCTGGTGTTTAGGTTCATTGCCCGAATACCGAACTCAAGTGTCAGGTTGAAGAGCCTGGGCGCTATTCCATCGCCCTGCTTCAGCCCACCCAAAATTTCAAAAGGATCCGTCAATCTGTTCTGGATCCGGACTTGCGAGATGGAGTTGGTCATCGTCATCTTTACAAGTCTCACTAATTTGGCCGGTATACCAAATTGCAGCATGATGCTATATAGAGCGCCTAGGTTGATGCTGTCATATGCTTGTTTAAAGTCGACAAAGATTTGGTATACGTCGACGTCGTATTCCCAGCACTTTTGCAAAATTAGCTTGACCGTGAAGAGCTGGTCGATTATGGGGCGACCAGATCTGAAACCGCCTTGATACTCGCCAATGATGTCCTCCGCGAACAGTTTAATCCTATACTCCAAGATTTTTGACAGGACTTTGTAGGCCGTACAGACTAAGGAGATGCCTCTGTAATTCTCACACCGCAGTTTGTCCCCCTTATTATGTATGGGACAGATGATGCTTCTGCGCCAATCGTCTGGGATCACCTCAGTCTCCCATATTCGCAGTAGTAGTTGATGTAGCGCACTTAACAAACCCGCCCCACTAGAATTGAGTAGCTCAGCTGGTATCTCGTCAGCGCCCGGCGCTTTGTTCCTTTTCAGTGAACGCAAGGCGAGATCAACTTCTTCTACTGTTGGTGATTGTGTGGATGGGGGTTGACCAACGGTATCATCATGGAGCTCAGCTTCTGTTGCCAGGATGTTTGATGGCGGATTCAGAAGCTCTTCGAAGTAGGACGCCCATCGTTTGCTAATACTTTCGGTGTCGCTGATAATACTTCCATCTTTGTCCTTACAGAGGCTAGTCCGGGGTTGGTAGCCATTTTTGATAGTGTTTACTAGTCTGTACGCTTGGCTGGTGTTCTTACTAACTAGGTTTACATTAATGTTCAGCAATCATTACTTTTTAATCAACCCTTGTATACACAGTACCTCCAAGCTGATATATATATATATATATATATATATATATATATATATATATATATATATACATAAATAAATAAATAAATATATATATATATATATATATATATATATATATACATATATATATATATATATATATATATATATATATATATATATATATCTATATATGTATATATATATATACATAAATATATATATATATATATATATATATATATATATAGATATATATATATATATATATATATATATATATATATATATATATATATATATATATATATATATATATATAAATCATTAAGTGGAGTGGCCGATCCAATTGAGCTGAAATTTTCGGAGGACATAGATGTAAATAGTGGGTGGGTCCATGACTTGCTATAATTCAGATATCTTTAACCCTTTGGTGGTGGCGGGCATTTTAGTGAGTTTTCAAGTACTCCTATATTTCCAAGCAGTGTAAATTTTTGTTAAAAAAAAAGTATTGGGAATGAAAACTTATTATCTTCTAAGCTTTTCTATGATAAAGAATTGGAAATGTTGAGCCGTGTGTGGGTGCTGAGTGCCTAAAAGTAGACAAGGTTTTTTTTTGCAAATTTTAATTTGTCATAACTTCTGACAAAAACATTAGATCATCGTGGAAATTCCAGAGCCTGTTGATGTTGATTAAGACTCAACTCATATGGATTTTCAAGTCAGTGCGAATAACCCTGTAGCTACGGCAAGCTCCTGAAAAAAAAATCCTTCAAATCAACGACCCTTCTTAAAAAATTTTGCTTTTTGACAAAAATTTCAAATCATTGATATAATTTAACCGTTATCCATCATGTCAAACCAAAATTTTCAAAATTCCAATTTGCACAAGAACGGCAACCCATCAACAAATTTCCTCAATTTTCAGTACTCGAAACTTCTGTTCACGAGAACTGATGTCCGGTTTATCCGATCATAATGAAATTCACAGGACATATTGGTATTAACTAGGAACAGGTCTGACAAAAGTGATTTTGAAATGTAGGCAACACTGTGGCAGTAGTACCATCTTGAAAAATCACTGAGAAAAAACTGCTTTTTGGCCTATAACATCCTATTCAGCTGTTAGATTTCAACAAAATCCACATAATATTTGGACCTTACCTCAGACAACATTTTATCAAAATTTGGTAGAAAAATTAGGATAGAGTTGCCAGCTATGGTGATTTTTGTCTCCTAAATCTTGCAAATTTGCTCAGCAAAATAAAGCTTTTTTCCCTATAACTTCCGGTCCAGTCATGAAATCAAAACGAAGTTCGTGCAGTAAATGGATCTTAATGTAGACTAAATGTCGTAGGGATTTCGTAAAAAAATCATGAAAAGGTTGCCAGCTATGATCATTTTTGTAATTTTTTGGAATCTCTTTATCAAGTGATTATGCCATTCGATTTGCAAATGGGAATTATCATGCAATGAAAATAACAACAAATATTAACGTTTTGAAAATTTAAAAAGTGTTGATGGTGGTAGCCCTAAAATTCTTTTCACCCGTATGTATATCTGCCAGCGCAGCAGTGATTCAATCGAAACGGAATTCACAGGGTGGGTTTCACTTAACGCGAAGCAGATTTGGTATAGACGAGTATTTTGCTTTGCTGCTAACACAGGGTAACCAGCATCGGACATTTTCGTAAATATTGCACCAACATATGCTTCAAATTACATACTCAAATGTAAAGCATTTGCAATAAAAATAAGGAATCAATTCCTTAAATTTTCCGAGTTTTGAAAATTTTTCGGATGGCAATGGAATTTGCTTCACGTTAAATTAAACCCAACTAGTAAATTTCGTTTCGATTGAATCAGTGCGCTGGAAGGTATACGGGTGAAAAGAAAAAACTTTTCAAATTTTTAAAGCGTTAATATTTGTTGTTGATTTTCATTGCAGGATCATTCCCATTTGCAAATCTGAGAGCATAATCGCTCAGTAAAGAAATTCCATAAAATTACAAAAATCATCATAGCTGGCAGCCCTTTCATGATTTTTGTACGAAATTCCTTCGACATTTGGTTCACATGAAGGTCCATTTACTGCGTGAACTTCGTTTTGATTTCTACACTGGACCGGAAGTTAAAGGGAAAAAAGCTTTATTTTGCTGAGCAAATTTGCAAGATTTAGGAGACAAAAATCACCATGGCTGGTAGCTCTATTCTGATTTTTCAGCCAAATTTTCACCAAATATTATCAAAAGTAAAGTCCAAGTACTGTGTGAATTATGTTGAAATCTGATAGCTGAATCGGAAGTTATAGGCCAAAAACCGGTTCTTATTCTCAGTGATTTTTCGAGATGCCACAGGGTTACCCGCATTTCAAAATCACTTCTATCAGACCTGGTCCTAGTTAATATCAACATGTCCTGTAAATTTCATTATGAACGAATGATCCTGTTGTCAGTTTTCGTCAACAGAACTTTCGAATGCTGAAAATAGAGGTAATTTCGTGATGGGTTGCCGTTCTTGTGCAAACCGGAATTTTCAAAATTTTAATTTGATATGATGGACAAAAGTCAAAATTTATCAATGATTTGAATTTTTTTTCAAAAATCAAAAATTTTTCAGGAGGGTCAATGATTTGAAGGATTTTTTTTCAGGAGCCTGCCGTAGCTACAGGGTTACCCACACTATCTTAAAATTGTGTGTTAAATTTTACTCAACATCAATATGCTCTGCAAATTTCACGATCATTCAATGTTTTTGTCAGAAGTAATGACAAATCAAAATTTGAAAAAAAAATCTTTTAGGCATGCTGCACCCACACGCGGCTCAAAATTTCCAATTTTTTAACATAGACAAGCTTAGAATATAATAAGTTTTCATTCCCAAACATTTATTTCAACAAAAATTTACAGTGTTTGGAAATAAGGGAGTACCTCAAAATTCACTTAAACGCTCGCCGATTCCAAAAGTTTTAGGGTATCTGAATTTTAGTAAGTCATGGACCTACCTACTATATACATCTACGTTCTCCGAAAATTTCAGTCCAATCGGATGGGCCACTCCAGAGATTATCTCTTATCTAATCATTTTGCTGATATATATACAGTTGGGGACAAAACTCTCCATACACCCTCAAAATTTCATAAATTTAGTAGAAAATGCAAATATTTATGAGAATTTTATATGCAACTTTACTGCAAATGTATTTTTATTAACATAAATTAAAAAAAAAGTTACATTAATCAATTTATAACCGTAAAAACACAAAAAAAACGAAAGGCAGTAGGGACAAAAGTGTTCATACATTATGTAATTGAACTGGAAATTCCACATTATTTAATAAAATTTTATATTTCAAAATTTTTTTGGGCCACCGTTGGCATCAATAACAACCTGCACCCGTCGTGGCATTGAATCCGCCAAATTTTTAGTAACTTCCGGAGTTATTTCTCCCCAGGCTTGTTGAAGCGCAGTTTTGAGTGACTCCTTGCTGCTGGTGTGAATTTTCGAGATTTTTCTTTTCATAAGTTTCCAAGTATGTTCAATGGGGTTTAAGTCTGGCGACTGAGGAAGGGAATACAGCTGCATTGGTGCATAATAAAGCAACCAGTTCTTTACAAAACGTGCAGTATGTTTGGGATCGCTGTCCCGTTGGAATATCCAATGCCGGCCAAGACCCTAATTGTCTACGGAAGGTTGCAAGTGTTCTTCTAACAGTCTTTTATAACAGTATTAGTCCATAATACCGTCTATAAAGACCAATCTGCCAACCCCACCAGCTGCATTTCCACCCCACATCATCACATTGCCACCCCCGTGTTTTGCTGTTGGTATCAAATTCTTTAGTTGCAATGCTGTTCCCTTTTTTCGCCAGATTCTTTCTTTGCCATCATTACCGAACAAATTGAACTTGCTTTCATCAGTAAATAAGACAGTTTTCCAGAACTGTAAATCCTTTCCTAAATATCGCTTTGTAAATTCAAGTCGAAGCTGCCTATTCTTTTCAGATATTAGCAATTTTTTACGAGGATCTCTACTTGCATATCCATAGGAACGTAAGATTCTTCGGATGGTTTTAGGGTGAACACACTTATTCGAAGTATTAGCGACATGTTCCGCCAGTTGCCGACCAGTGATCCTTGGGTTTTTGTCGACCTCTTTTAAGATCATGCTGATATCCCGCCTGGAAAGTTTCTTTGGTCGTCCATTTCTTGGCTTATTTTCCACTGATCCTGTGTTTTAATGCTTTTGAACAATGTATTGGACAGTGGCATGGGATAAATTAAACAAAACTCCAATTGCGCGGTATGATTTTCCATTTCTGTGCTCAGCAATAATTAATTTTTTTATTTCAACACTTACTTCCTTACGCTTGCTCATTTTTCACTCCCTTTGCTCACAGATTACTAAAACAAACTAATCATTAGATCGCATTCACGCATTTCATAGGAAATACAACGGTTCTTTGAACAAAAACAACAGTAAAGCAATGCAATGAAGAACAGAGTACACTATCTGATCAATGTATGAACACTTTTGTCCCTGCTGAATTTAGTTTTTTTCTGGTGTTTTTACGGTTATAAGTTAATTAATGTAATTTTTTTTTAAATTTATGTTAATAAAAATACATTTGCAGTAAAGTTGCATATAAAATTATCATAAATATTTGTATTTTCTACTAAATTTATGAAATTTTTAGGGTGTATGGAGAGTTTTGTCCCCAACTGTATATATATATATATATATATATATATATATATATATATATATATATATATATAGGTATATATATATATACATATATAAGTTAGCACCATTCTCAAACGTGCCAGAACACCATTACTTTTGTCTATTGCATTTTATATAATTGAATTGAGTATTAAAACAAATGTATTAAACTGTCATTGAAATACTTTGAGTTAGAAGATAATTGTGAATTAAAGTAAACTTTGCAAAATGTGTAATGAAAAAATAATTGAAATATTTTGTCAGAATAAAATTCAGCTTCGAACAGAACAGACATTTATTTTCCTTCAACGTACTCACGTTGTTAATTGGCGCCCGAGCAGGGACATGAAGTTAGTCAGTGGAACATATTAAGCCAAAAAGTTCCTTAAATCCTTGGCAGAGGCTGGCAAGGAGCTGATAAGTTGAAAAAAAAGTTTATCCGAATATTTGTAAACGGTTCTGGTGACGCGGATTAGAAAACAGAGTAATAAGAATTATTCAAACTCAATTACTTAGTGCCTTCTGCGTCCGCAATCGAAGCACCACAGTGAAGTTGTACCACGAGTAGGTGATTGTGAAGAATTACCGGAACAGTGACCAAAAGGGACACATTGCAACATCACTTGAAAGGATTTATCTCGAACCTGGGAACCCAAGACCAGTGAAGTTGTACCACGAGTAGGTTATTGTGAAGAAATACCGGAACAGTGACCAAAAGGGACACATTACAACATTACTTAATTGGATTTATCTGGAACCTGGGAACCCAAGGCATGCGCACCCACGCAATAGTCTTTATCTTCATGTGAGTACACAGAATATCCTTATCTACCATTATTTTGTGAGCAAAGTGAGCAAATTATATTAATCAGAGAAGTGAGTGTATTATTAACCACAAAGTGAAAAGCTATATTTGGTTATTAAAATGGAAATTATGCAAGAGACCATTCATCAATTAACTGGGGCAGTGAATGCTCAGATTGAATTAACGAAGAGCATCTTATTCAGACTCCAGAAGTTGGAGGAAGCCCAGAACGGGCCTGCACAAACTTCAGCCGCCGAGTCTCCTCTCCGTGGTCCCACCACAGAGGAAGAACTCAAGGAAATTTGTAAATTGCCAGATTGTGTCAGGCATTTACCGATATTCGAGGGGAATCCTACCGAATATATTTCCTGGGTGCACAATGTGGAAACCATATTAAATGATTTCGCAATTGTTCGCGGCAAACCACTATTCAGGGCGATTTTACAATGCATCCGCCAGAAAATTAGAGGGCCGGCAGATTCGGCGCTCATTTCATACAACATATTCGATGACAACTGGTCATCAATGAAAAAGTGTTTATCTTTACATTACGCTGACAAGAGGGATATTCGCACCTTAGAATATCAGCTAAACCTCTTGAGGCAGGGGAATATGTCCCTGGATGAATTTTACGCCAACGTTAACCACCAGTTCTCCTTAATCGTAAATAAGATTAAAACGGAAGACTATTCGTCAGAAACGGTGAGCGTGCTCATAGAAACTTATAGGAACCAAGCACTAGATGTATTTGTACGTGGGGTTAACGGAGATCTTTCCAGGATGCTGGTTATACAAAGGCCCAAGTCGCTACCTGAGGCATATACGTCATGCCTCGAAATCCAAAACTTGAACTTTCGTGTAACCTCCGTCCACAAGGCCAATGTAAATAACTCAGTGACAGCACCTATTAACCAAATTTTTGCTCAACATCAAGGGAAGCCGTTTCCCAAAATTCCACCAAAACCATTCCCAAGGGCCGCACCGAGAGCATTACCTACCTACCAGAGGAACGAGGCTTACAACATTCAGCATGAACAACGCCCACAGCCACCAGCAAGGCCGTCATTCCCGAAACCACCAGTTCCAATGGAGATAGATTCATCAATACAAACCAGACAGATTGATTACCTGAATCTGAAAGACGATAAAGATCCTGCTAAAAGATATAGAACCTCCGACAATTATCCTCGCAAACAGCAAAGGGTAAATGTTCTGGAGACACTGGATGAACAGCCGTGCGGAGGAGAACAGGAGCAACTCCATGAAGACTACTATGAAGTCGCAGATTTTCATCTTGAGTATGAACAGGACGAGTGTCAGGAAGTAAATTTTATGACACAAGCCTCTCTAGCATTCCATACCTAGAATATAGAACTAGAGACGGCAGAACCCTTAAATTCCTTGTTGATACGGGTGCCAATAAGAATTTTATACGACCCGCACTAGGCGCAAACAAAAAACCAGTCAAACGCCCATTTAAAATACGATCAGCAGGAGGTGACATAGTGATAAGGGACCAAATTTCAGGTAAATTCTTCTCTAGCATTGGAAACGATTCCACAATAAATTTCTTCATTCTACCGGGACTTGAGTCTTTCGATGGGATAATCGGAGATGACACCCTGAAAGATCTCGAAGCGATAATCGATAGAAAAAATAACGTATTAAAAATCAAGCCAAACATTGTAATCCCGCTGAAAGAGAAGTTCTCGACTCAGGTGAATAATATAGAAGTCAGAGATAGTCATCTGAACCTTGAAACAAAAGCGAAATTAAAAAGAATCATACAGAAATTTCAAAAACTTTTCGGACCGGTGGACAACAGCCAAATTATCGATACAAACATTAAGGCGGAGATCAGAACAATAACAGATGAACCAATATACGCAAAATCATATCCATATCCTTCTGCTATGCGTGAGGAGGTCGACAGCCAAATAAAAAAACTATTGAAGGACGGAATCATTAGGCCTTCCAAGAGCCCTTACAATGCTCCCGTTTGGATAGTCGAAAAAAAAGCTGACTCTTCCGGATCTCGAAAATACAGAATGGTAATCGACTTCAAAAAATTGAATGCGGTGACCATACCGGACACATATCCCATCCCGGATATATCCAGCACAATAGCCAGCCTTGGTGAAGCGAAGTACTTCACAACTTTGGACTTGACCTCAGGCTTCCACCAAATTCAAATGAGCGAACGCGATATACCGAAGACAGCTTTTTCAACAATGAATGGAAAGTTCGAATATACAAGATTACCCTTCGGGTTGCGAAATGCTCCCGCAATATTCCAAAGAATGATCGATGATGTCCTCCGGGAATATATAGGCAGAATATGTTACGTCTACATTGACGACATAATCATATTCGGAAGAACGGAGGCGGAACATTTCGAAAACTTAGAGAAAGTATTTTCCAAGATCGAAAAAGCTAATTTACGAATCAATCTCGACAAGACCGAATTTCTAAAAAAGGAAACGGAATTCCTAGGTTATATCATTTCCAGTGAGGGGATAAGGCCAGACGCCAAGAAGGTAGCAGCAATAAAGAACATTAAACCACCTTCTAATCTGAAAGATCTGAAAAGTTTCCTGGGACTGACATCATATTACCGCCGTTTCATAAGGGATTTCGCTAAAATTGCCAAGCCGTTGACTAATATGACAAGAGGTGAAAAAGGGCAAGTTAAGTCAACCCAATCCAAAAAGATTTCAATCGAGATGGGAGAAATAGAGCTAAAAGCGTTTAATGAATTGAAGGAAATTTTAGCTTCACCCGAAATACTAGCCTTTCCAGATTTCTCTAAGGATTTCATATTGACCACAGACGCATCGAATACGGCCCTCGGAGCAGTGCTTTCTCAGGGCGAAATCGGAAAGGATAAGCCAATCACATACATTTCCCGATCCCTTGATAAAACCGAGGAGGCGTATGCAACAAATGAGAAGGAAATGCTTGCCATTGTCTGGGCCCTGGACAAGCTAAGAAACTACCTCTATGGAGCAAAAAAGGTGAAAATACTCACCGACCATCAGCCACTGACGTTTAGCTTGAGCAATAGGAACAACAATGCCAAGCTCAAAAGGTGGAAGGCTCGCATAGAGGAATACAACTGCGAACTCGTATATAAACCTGGGAAAACGAATAACGTTGCTGATGCTCTATCAAGGTTAGAAATGGAAGCTAACATTCTTACATCTAATTCATCCCAGACGGCACATAGTGCCGACGAGGACAGCACCGACCTCATTCCTTGTTGCGAGGCACCTATAAACGTATTTAAGAACCAATTGATAATCTCGGAAGGAAAGGACACTTACGGATATGAAGAACCTCACAAGGGATACCGTAGGCATTATATTAAACCCAAGAAGGTAACAAAAGAGGCTCTCATAAAAACGCTAAAAGAAAACTTAAATCCCAATGTCATAAATGGGCTCAAAATTCCCGAACCGTACATACAGCTCCTGCAAGAAGTGTTTAGGGAACATTTTTGTAGATTCCGAATCCGCATAACACAGCGAGTTGTGCAGGACATTACAAACCCCGATAACAAAATGGCAATCATAGATAAAGAGCACAGAAGGGCTCACCGTAATCATGACGAAAATAAGAAACAAATTTTAGAACAATTCTACTTCCCTCAAATGACTAAAGAAATAAAGAAGTATATCAAATCTTGCGACATTTGCAACTGCAATAAATACGACCGCCATCCCAATAGGCCGGAGCTGCAGAATACACCAATACCCAGGTATCCTTCAGAAATCTTGCATCTAGATATCACGGAATACCAAGGAGAGAAATTTATCACATGTATCGACAAGTTTACTAAATTTGCAAAATATTTTCGAATAAAAAACAGGTCAGTACTGCATTTGAGGGACAAGATGACTAAAGTACTACACTTCTTCACAGTGCCTAAAGTGTTGGTGATAGATAATGAGGGAAGCCTTGTAAGCCCGATTATTTCTAACTACATTAATATCCTGGGCATAGAGACATACAGGACACCTTGCCAGAAAAGTGAGGTAAATGGAGCTGTGGAAAGAGTTCATTCCACCATAATTGAGATCACTAGATGTATTAAAAAGGAGTACCCAGACTTGTCGACGAAAGAAATCATCAACATTGCCGTTGACCGATACAATAACACGATTCATTCAGTAACAAACAGGAAACCTAGCGACGTATTTTTCGGAAGAGAACAGCGAATAAATTATCAAAATTTAGTAGATTTTAAAAACAAAGTCAATGACGATTTGATAAATCTAATTCGAAGGAAGCAGAAGCGTAAGCTGAACAACGAAAATCCCAAAAGACAAGAGCCAAAAACTTATGATTCTGGACAAACCATATACGTAGCAGTGAAACAAATTCAGGGCAAACACAAACCTATTTTCAAGAAAGAGATCGTAGCCAAAGACAATAAAGTTACCGTAACGACCGCCAGCGGCAGGCGAATTCATAAGTCCCATATAAAAAACTCTGGGCAATAAGGCATCTTTCCTCTCGTTTCAGTACAACGTGGACAAACAAAACTACGTCAACAAACGTTTATGAGTACCTAGGACCAATACCAACTATCAAGTTAGGAAGCGGACGAATAATAAACGACAGCATGAAACCCATAGACGCCATCGACTTGAACAACTATTACGAGCAATACAAGATCAACAGAAATCTGATGGACTCAACGAATGCGATGCTGCGGCAATAAAACAACATTATTGAACACCTACTCGACCGTATCACCGATAAATATGAACTATAAATAAATGATGTTCAATCGACTGAGTATTATGCGGAATGAAGTAAATGAAATAGTGCAGGCCGAACAGTTAGCTAAAAATAGAATTGTCAACTCCAATTTATTAAACAAGGAAGAAATTAACCAACTTATAGCACCAAATTGAAACACTTCCCTACGAAAACGAGGTTGAGGCTATAGAATATGCCGAACCAACAATGGTAGGAAAAGGATCACTTCTGTTGTACATTATTTCACTGCCCAAGACCGTGTAGCATGTGCCTATTTGAATTTTGTTTCTAAAATTCACGGCAAACGACTTTTGATACGCATTGTATCAAAAGTCCTCTACTTGCCCTCTTACGGCACCTTGTTTTCAACAAATCGAAGCACAAGCGATGTCGCTTCGAAAAATTCATTTTTCTCAAAACTAATTTACCGTATCAACGGTAAATTGTTTATGGCAAATTGCGATGCTGCGGCTGGGCTGTGAGGATGCAGCGCTTGGCTATGGACAGTCGATTGTGGGCCGGCGTGGCGGCGAGAAGGCTACTAGGAGATTTCGCGTGAATGTAGTGTCGCGCGCTGGGCTAGTGCAAAGTGGAGCGTTAGCATAATTTGGAATACCTTGCTTTCGGAATTTTTACGCTGCTGTAATCGTGTTTGGTTTGATTCTGAGGAGTTTCGTAGATAGCGTGATAGCTTCTCGGACGCGAGTTCATTAAGTTTGGCGGTGGCATTGGCGACGAAATTAAAACACATCAGCCAAAGACAAGAAAGAGAACGACGGAAATCCGAGGGTGCTGTGTTAGTGCAAATCGAATTCCGCTCTACCAATCTTTATTGTTTTTACGAATACCGACAGATCAGCGTATTGCAAAATGGTCCGGTGCCCATCAGTGAGCGGACGACACCTTATCGCCTCAAGCCGAAGGCAGTGTCGGTAACGTTTGAGTCGCGAACCCAAGTAATCGGACAGTCTGAACTGAGTCGTAACGGCGAGGGGTCGTTGATGACCCGTCCGCGAAGAGAAAACGGCGAAAGATTGAAAATCGTCTTGGTGATTGAAACACAAGTGCATTGTGCAAAATTGATAATTATCAATTAATTAAAGTTTGCCTTGTTTACTAAGCACAGTTCGATAGTCCTTTCTGTTTCGCGGATTTAGAGTGGAAGTGGTGAAATAAATATTAATTGTGGTATCGGAATAAAAGTGAATTATATAGCTTTCGTAGCTACTGACAGCCACACCGGTCCACAACGATCGTACGATCCACATGAAAGAGAAAGTCAGTTTCTGGTGCCTGTGATGTGCTGCTAAACGAGTTCTTGAAGATTATCAATCAATTTAACGACCACCATATAAAATCCGACACAGTTCAAACAATGATCTCGCAAGTTCAAATTAGATAATAAAACAGTGAAATATCAAAATACAACATCAAACATTGAGAGGCGATGTTTTTTTCTACGTCACACCTTTACCATTAAACCATAACCAAACCTTTAATAGAAGATACCATACGAATGACAAGTGGCCAATAAAAAGAACACAAAAATAATACTATCGAAACCTACATTGGAATTTGAAATCGTCGCGTGGAATCTACTCTCTCCGATAACAAAGCCAAACCGCAGCTATTGGTCATTCTCCCTAATTAAAAATATGCTCAAGATAATAAACCATAATGAAAAGCGAATGTCAGATAGTGAATCAAGACAAGCCCAGCAGGAGATTCCTGTTGAAATATTTAGAAATAACTACATCGTTGAAGTTTCCTCTAGCAGTACAAGTATTTAACTAGAAGCCTGTCAAGATGATGCGATACGAAGGGGAAGAGAAATTAGCAGACAGTTCGCCATGTGCCGGAATCAGAGCAGATTGGAAGATGTGCTTGTTGAAACGGGATTGCTGTACATAGGAGTACTCTTAAACACGAAACAGTAATCAAGTTCCTTTCCTGGCAGTCTGAATGCTTTTGGAATCTACAAGCTACTTAGCGTTCTGGTCTCCTGATTACTTATGCATTTTCACCCGGCCAAACCCGTCAAGTACTAAACGTTCAAAACTGGATGTTTTCAAACTGGTAATTTACACGAAAATATGTCAAAGTAATATAAAATGATTAGATGCTAGGGAGAATTATGAAAAACGTTTAAATAGAATCGTAAGTCAACAGTAAAAACAGATCAGCCTTAGAAAAATAAATAATGATAATAATGTGAAATATCTTAGAAAACAAAAGTTCGTTTCGCAACAAGTATAGTACTAGAACAATAGCATTTTTACAGGAAAAGTCGAAGGAAGTTTTCGGTAAAGTCGAAACTGTTTCAACAGAATTAATTAATCCTTAGACCAAATGTTACACACACTTGAATCAATGAAACTATAACTAATGGCTAACTGTTCTACATATATATTTGGTCTTTTGACCCAGCCAAGACGTTTACGCTTTTACATTGTACTTACATTACTCTCGTATTCTTATCAGCAAACATGTGCATTTCTCTTACCATATTAAATCTAATAGCAAACATATACAAGACTTGAATATCCTCGAAAACTTCCATTCAAGCACAACTTGAAGAGGCTGTTTTCGATGAAAACCATTCATGCTAATTATCGCAGTCGGTATGTGTAGCGATGCTTGAAATCGCCTTTACACACACACACACACACACACACACACACACACACACACACACACACACACACACACACACACACACACACACACACGCACAAACATACCCTCGCCCTCATTTCTATTTTAAGGCTGCCGAGAAAATTCGGTGTAGTAAAATATCGACGCGACACAGAAAAGAACATGAATTAACATTGTGATAAAATATCCTTGTTTCGAAACCAACTAAAAAGAAAATAACAATATATATTTCTTTAGTAGTTTATGGAGAAAGAAAATTGCATTCATATTTAAAGCGCATAATTTTCATTGAGAAAGTAGATTGAGAAAACTTTATTTACAAAAATTTACAGCTGCATTACTTTTACCGTTAGATAGACGTACGTCACATTGAATTATTGTATTAGAACATTTATTGATAATCCCGAGGAGGATTTATTTTAAAAAAAAAAAAGAAAAAAAAAACTACAATCGTGAGGAGTATAGTTATGCAGTAGTTGGATATTTGTTTGAAACATATGTAAATAGCATAGAAGTTGGATATTTGTTTGAAACATATGTAAATAGCATAGAAGTTGGATATTTGTTTGAAACATATGGAAATAGCATAGAAGTTGGATATTTGTTTGAAACATATGGAAATAGCATAGAAGTTGGATATTTTTTGTTGATCAGCAAGTAATAAAGTAAGCATCTAATTACGTGTTGTATGTTGAGAAAGACAAATTAATGGAGAACTTGTTGATAGTTAAAAATAATGAAATGAATTTGTATTAATTATAACATTTGGCCTTCTTATTGGGCGAAAGCCCGAGAAGTTCTTTCTCCTTTTCAGGGTCCGCGCTTGGCCTGGCTGGCCCATAATGAAATAGTTTTCTTTGTGAATTTTTCAGTATTTTACAGCATCTTATAAGGGAGGGATACTGGCCCAACAATTAGTTTCAGCATTTTTTTGGTTTTTGATTAGATTTTTGAATTTTTGATAGGGGGCCAGTATCAGAGGGTGGAGGACCCCAGACCATCGGGGTCAGGGCTCCACTACCATCGGGGGCCCGGGGCTGTCTGCCTCACCCGGGTTCCTAGTAAAGAGAGGTAGCACTTTTTTCCTTTTTCCCTTTTGTAGATTTTTAATTTTCTGGCTCCGTGCGTTGTCACGGGCACTGGGTCTGCTTAGTCAGCCCATGTTGCAGAGCCTGGGTGGTTTCCTGTACGGAACGATGCCCCTTTTTGGTCCCTGGATATGTTTACATATCAGTTTGCGGCTACAATTCACGACGGATGAATAATACGTAGCATCCCGTTTTCTTTGAGAGCAAACCATCCCCATTGTTTAAAGAACCCACCCCAGCCGCAGCGAGCTAGCAAAGCGGCACCCCAGCATCCGTCGGGGTTGGTTAAAGGGTGCTCCGCTAATGCGGACGAGGGGCCTTCACGGCCATTTCTAGGGCACCCTGCTCTCGGGGCAATTCTTTTTTTTTGTTTTGCCTCCTGAATGGCACTAGCCATTCCACTCTGGACCTTAGCACTCTTGGTTCTGGACTTCGGTCTGGTTCTAAGTTGTGCTAAGGCCACTCCCATCTCAATTTTCGCTACAAATGGCGCCCAACGTGGGGCCCGAAACTTGTTTTTGGGCAACCCACACCAAAGTGAGAAAATACTTATGAGTTTCGACTCATACTCCCCTTTAGACTTTACGTCTTTAATCCCAAACATTCCATTCTCACTTGCAGGTCTTAGAATCGCCTCCTTTGCGATTCCATTTTTCTTCGTTCGAAAGAACAAAACCCCTTTAGTAAGACCTGCATTGCTCGCTCTTTCCTTACTAGCCGCAAACATCCTTCCCAGTCTTTTCCCTTTAAACTCACTTCCTTTTAGCTTACCTCTTGGGCAGCTTCCTTTTGTGTTCGTCTTTGGAGTTTTTTTGACTCTGGGTGCAACCTGGAGGTTGGCCGCGGATAACAGGTTGTGGTGGTTTACCGCCGCTCCTGTCCCGGTCAACCGAAGGGCCCCTGCCCCACTTTATGTTGGGAAGCTGTCCCAAACTTCGATATCCTTGCTGTCTTGACCCAGCTTCGGCTTTTGGCTTGGGTTTGGTTCAAGCTGTGGTGGATTACGTGGGGTTGGCGTGGTGCCACCTACACGTCCCTGCAGCTTGGCCAGACTTGAACCATTTGCTGAAGTTGAGTCAAGCAGCAACATAGTTGTTTTTGGTCCCTTGCTCCTCTCTTTTCGAGGAATTTCGGGTGAGAGTACAGTCCCCCATACTGGGCGATTCCCTTTTGGAATCGACCCAATTAAATTACTGAACTTCAATACTCATCACACTTAAACAGTTTTCATACTTAAACATTTTGTAATTAAAATTTCAATATTTTCACAATCACACATCCACTTCACTTCGACAATTTTTAATATTTTTCACATTGTTCCAGTCTAACATCGCATAATTAGAATTTCAATTTCTTGCGTTTTTAAAATCAAAAGCCAGCCAGCCAGCGGACCTGAATTGGAGGAGAACGGATCGGGTTCCGTCCAGTAAGAAGGCCATCTCTTGGAAATTATATCTATATTTTTTCTTGATTCAACTTTGGAAGTTGACAACTTTAGAAAATTGTCTTTCAAACTTTTTGGAAGTTATATATTTTTTTTTCTCATTAATTATAGCTTCTTGGCATGCTTTTGCCCTTTAGCTGTTAAGTTTTTTTTCTCTCTGATAGAGTTAGTCACACCAGTGGTGTGCACCTACTTATATATATATATATATTTTTTATATATATTTTTGAATTTTTGGCATTTTTCGCCCTTTAGCTGTTAAGATTGTTTTTCTCTCTTTGGAAGAGTTAGTCACACTCGTTGTGCACAGAGTTGCATTTGAATTTGCAGCAACTCCTTAGTTATAAGCGTAATTATTTCGTTAGTCACGAGTATCGTGCACTTCCTTTGAATTTTCGTCTATAATCAAATTTCACAGTTTAGACATGCCATTGCGACACAGCAGTGAGGATCTGTCTGGCACCACAGTGGAGGCTCAGTGCTCCATATGCCAGCAGCCATTCGCTGCCGCCCAGGACACGTATACCACAAAGTGTGGACACACTTTTCATGAATCGTGCCTGGAGCAATGGCTCAGAAACCACACTGATTGCCCGCTGTGCCGTGGACCACTGAGTCTCCCCTTAGGAGCCAGACAGGCCCCCACTGCTGCAGCATCTATGCCACGAGGGGCTCGGCCCAAAACCCAGCGGCCGGGAGTAAGAACCCGAGGCATGAGAAGCAATGAAGATGTGGAAATCAGGGACTTTGATTTACAGGCCGAGTCGGGGGCGGAAGGTTTAGTTCAGCCACCTGGCCCGTCATCAAAAGCGTCCCCAATATCAGATTTGACCTCAGAAGCCGCAGGAGCGCGCTCTATAGTGCCCCAGGATTTAAGCGGACTTCAGCAACAAATTAACGAATTGCAGAACGGCATGCGTATGATGCTGGAGCGCATGGCTCAATTGAACCTTCCGTCCCAGACTCGGAATGTAGAGTCGCCAAGACTGAACCCTCGAGCACAATCATTTGTTCCAGTGCCGCGATCCTACTCACCTCGCACCCCTCGTGGTAATAATGTGCAGTTCCACCACGATAAAGTGGCTAGCATCATTGGTGGGTGGGGACTAAAATTCTCGGGTCGTGAATCCTCCATGCCCGTGGAAGTCTTTATTAACAGGGTAGCGGCTCTCACCAGAAACACCTTGGGCGGAAATTTTAATGTTCTATGCCAGCATATGCATTTACTTTTGATTGGACCTGCCGCTGATTGGTATTGGCGGTTTTACAACTCCAGACGTGACTTCAGTTGGAGGGATTTGGAGTCGGCCCTGAGCGACCATTTCGCTGATCGCTTCACGGATGCCGACCTGATGGAGCAGATACGAGGAAGGAAACAGCGACCTCAAGAAACATTCGACGATTACAGTGCGGACGTCTACAAGATTGTCGACCGGCTACAGCGCCCTATTGGCGACGCGGACTTAGCGGACATTCTCAGACGCAATTTAGTGCCAGAAATCCGTCGTGGTCTGCTCCAAATACACCTTCCCTCTGTTCGTCTGCTCCGTCAGGCCGTCATCCGTGCGGAGAACTTTGAAATGGAGCTTGGAGGTCGACGCCGATCCTCCCAATGGAGACCTGCTACAGAAGAACTACGTGAGGAACACCCGCTGGACCAATATGAGGATTCCCCGGAAGAACCTGGAGTGGAGGCGGTCACGGTCCTGCCTACTTGCTGGAACTGTAAGCAAGTGGGACACCGTTTCGACGATTGTTTGGAGCCCAGAACAATATTCTGTTATGGCTGCGGAAAGGCAGACACATATAAACCTAATTGTGTGAACTGCCAAACAAAAAACGGACCGCAGGGAGCGCGGAACAAGATCTCACGCCTCCCGCAGGGCAAACAAGGTCCACCCCGTTCCAGCAGGTAGACAGGACTGATGATCTGTCTCCAAATTCCGTGGGCCCAACCACCAATGATGTTAGTATTCAGCCGAGTGGGGACTCTACCACCTTATCAAACCCACTCTTACAGGCAGAGCCTCCTACACCTTTGGCTTTTCTGCCCTACCACCTTAGATGGCGGAAATACACGGCGGTCCGAAACCGAATTTTTAACTCCGAAATTGACACCATTCACAAACACCTTAAAACACCTAAACGTTCAACGTTGAGAATGAGGCGTTTCTACGCTCAGTTCCGTCGTTGGCGTTATCAATTGGATTGTGCGACTCTGTTGAACGTGCCTCCAGGTGACGTTCGACCGTACGCTCAGGTTCTGTTGTTCGGCCAACTTACATCGGGCTTGATCGACACGGGAGCCAACGTGAGCGTGATGGCGGCTGATCTAGCCCGCTCATTCCTCGAGAGGAACGCTTTTCCCTGGAAAAGAGCTTCTCTCGGGTTGAAAACAGCTGACGGCACACAACATCAAGCCGTAGGCCGAGTATCAGCCGACATCACGTTCCGGGGGCTCACCAAGACGTTGACGCTGTGGATAATACCCACTCTCAGTCAGAATCTCTATCTGGGAGTGGACTTCGTCCGTCTTTTCGCCCTGGCCACAGACCTGTTTGCGCCACCACCACAGGTCGACACCACCAACAGCCTCGACGCACTCGACGATTGCGCCCACCCTCTCACACAGGAGCAGCATCGCAGACTTCGGTCTGCGATTGCTTGCTTTCCTTCGTTCGCTGTTGAGGGCTTGGGAAAGACTACGCTCATCCGTCATGACATCGACACTGGTGACCAGAAACCCATAAAACAGAGACATTTCTCTGTGTCACCAGCTGTCGAAAAGCTCCTATATCAGGAAATTGACCGGATGTTAGCGTTGGGCGTAATCGAAGAGTCGAAGAGTGCATGGTCTTCACCGGTAACGTTGGTGGTAAAGCCCTCGAAGGTACGCCTATGCCTGGATGCCCGGAAGGTCAACTCGGTCACAGTGAAGGATGCCTATCCTTTGCCGCTGATTGATGGAATTCTCAGCAGACTTCCTAAGGCAAATTTCATCTCCAGCCTTGACTTAAAGGATGCCTTTTGGCAAATCCCTCTAGATGAAAAGTCAAAGGAGAAGACAGCCTTCACTGTGCCCGGTCGACCCCTTTACCATTTTGTCGTGATGCCGTTTGGGTTGTGTAATGCACCCCAAACGATGTCACGGCTAATGGATAAGGTAATTCCGCCCCAACTCAAGCACCAGGTATTCGTGTACCTCGACGACCTGTTGGTGATAACAGACGAGTTCGACGCGCACCTTCAGGTACTTCATCAGGTCGCCTTCCATTTGAGACAAGCTGGCCTCACCATCAATGTGGAAAAGAGTAAGTTCCTCTTGCGAGACGTCAAGTACCTTGGCCACATTGTTGGTGGGGGCACTATCCAGACTGATCCTGACAAGGTGAAATCTATCATGGATTTCCCACTTCCCTCTACCACGAAGCAACTCCGAAGATTTCTAGGAATCTGCGGTTGGTATCGGCGCTTCGTCAGGAAATATGCGTCATTGTCAACGCCACTGACAGACATGCTTTCTAAGCGGAGTCAGTTTGTGTGGACCGATGAGAGGCTAAATGCTTTCAAGCAATTGAAACACAGCCTTGCTTCAGCTCCAGTGCTGCACAGCCCAGATTTCAACAAGCCCTTCTCCATCCAATGTGACGCAAGTCAACATGGAGTCGGTGCCGTGCTGGTGCAGCGCACAGAAGACGGAGCTGAAGCCCCCATCGCCTATATGTCCCACAAACTGAATCCCGCTCAGCGAAATTACACCGTCACTGAGCAAGAATGTCTGGCAGCGGTGTTGGCAATCAAGAAGTTCCGTGCCTACGTGGAAGGTCACGAATTTGAAATCGTGACCGACCATGCTTCCCTAAAATGGCTAATGAACCAACCAGACCTTAATGGACGATTAGCCCGGTGGGCCTTGAAACTTCAAGGTTTCAACTTTAAAATAGTCCACCGAAAGGGAAGCCAGAACGTAGTGCCGGACTCCTTGTCGCGCATGTTCTCTGCCGAGGCGTTGACGCCGGCAGAGGGCGAGGAGACTCCAATGGAGCTAGACTTGACTTCGCCGCATTTCACAAGTGCTTCTTATTTGGAGCTAGCGGCGAAAGTCCAGGCAGGACAAGACCAACTGCCGGACCTAAAAGTTGTAGACGGGTTCGTGTACAAGCGGACTGAGTATGCGACCGGAAACGGACTTCAAGACCAGTTGGCCTGGAAGTTGTGGGTGCCGTCAGAAATGACGGCAGAATTAGTGAAGGGAGCTCATGACCCACCCTTGAGTGCGCATGGTGGCGTGGCCAAAACCCTCGGGCGATTACGTCAATGGTTTTATTGGCCACGAATGGCCGCTCAAGTGCGTGATTATGTGGGTTCATGCCTTACATGCAAAACCACCAAAGCCCCTTCACACACCCTTCGTCCACCAATGACGCTGCAGTCCGTTCCCGAGCGCATATTCTAGCGCTTGTACATCGACATTATCGGCCCCTACCCTAGGTCCAAGTCGGGCAACATTGGAGCTCTCATCGTCCTCGACCATCTTTCGCGATTCCCCTTCGTTGAGCCGCTTCGGAAGTTCACTGCGAAAGCAGTCATTGACATCTTGAGGAAAAGGGTATTTCACCTTGTTGGAGTCCCGGAGAGTGTTGTAACAGATAATGGTGTACAATTTCGGTCGTCTATCTTTCAGACCTTTCTACAGGAATTCGGTATCGGACATACCTTCACCGCTGTGTATTCCCCTCAAGCCAATGCCTCGGAACGTCTTAACCGCTCCATACTAGCGGCCGTCCGTTCGTACATTGATCCCGCTCAGAAGGAATGGGACGGTAAACTTTCAGAAATGACCTGCGCGCTACGCTCAGCACCTCACGCAACCATAGGAACTTCGCCCTATCAGGCAGTCTTCGGGCAACCAATGATAACTCATGGCCGCATCTATCACCTGCTGCGACAACTCCATCTTCTGGATGACCCCGAGACCACTCTACCACCTCCTGACCACCTGGCTCTTCTACGCCAAACCATCCGCGACCTCACCACCCAAGCCCAGTCTCGCAATGCCAAGGCCTATAACCTTCGTTCCAGGTTGGTTTCATACCAGCCTGGCGAAGTGGTCTACAGGCGCAACTTCCGGCAAAGTGACGCAGCCGCGCACTACAATGCAAAGCTGGACCGGAAGTTTTTACCTAGTAAGGTAATTAAGAAGATCGGCGGTGCTTATTACCAGCTGGCCGATCAAAATGGACGATCAGTGGGCGTCTTTCACGCGAAAGACATCACTAAGTGATACACCCACTAGTTCACCAGTTCACGATCTGTTTCCAAATTTTATTTGGAAGATCGTCCATTTGCGCCTATTTCAGGTGTCACTCCTGCTTCAATTGAAAAGTATCTAGAGATGTTCACCTCGTTCACCATTTCCTCTACCAAAGATACTTTCCTTATTAAGTCAGTATACGTTGTTCACGAAATTTCCTACAATTATATTTACCCCTTTGTATTTGCTCACTAGTTCACGCAATAAATCTAAAAGATTGGATAGTAAAAGACTTGATCACCTGTTCACGTCATTGTCTTTCACACATTACATCCATCCTTCAGCTCTTTCCACGCACTTGCCCTTGTGGAAAGATCTGTGTTGTAGCATGTGCCTATTTGAATTTTGTTTCTAAAATTCACGGCAAACGACTTTTGATACGCATTGTATCAAAAGTCCTCTACTTGCCCTCTTACGGCACCTTGTTTTCAACAAATCGAAGCACAAGCGATGTCGCTTCGAAAAATTCATTTTTTTCAAAACTAATTTACCGTATCAACGGTAAATTGTTTATGGCAAATTGCGATGCTGCGGCTGGGCTGTGAGGATGCAGCGCTTGGCTATGGACAGTCGATTGTGGGCCGGCGTGGCGGCGAGAAGGCTACTAGGAGATTTCGCGTGAATGTAGTGTCGCGCGCTGGGCTAGTGCAAAGTGGAGCGTTAGCATAATTTGGAATACCTTGCTTTCGGAATTTTTACGCTGCTGTAATCGTGTTTGGTTTGATTCTGAGGAGTTTCGTAGATAGCGTGATAGCTTCTCGGACGCGAGTTCATTAAGTTTGGCGGTGGCATTGGCGACGAAATTAAAACACATCAGCCAAAGACAAGAAAGAGAACGACGGAAATCCGAGGGTGCTGTGTTAGTGCAAATCGAATTCCGCTCTACCAATCTTTATTGTTTTTACGAATACCGACAGATCAGCGTATTGCAAAATGGTCCGGTGCCCATCAGTGAGCGGACGACACCTTATCGCCTCAAGCCGAAGGCAGTGTCGGTAACGTTTGAGTCGCGAACCCAAGTAATCGGACAGTCTGAACTGAGTCGTAACGGCGAGGGGTCGTTGATGACCCGTCCGCGAAGAGAAAACGGCGAAAGATTGAAAATCGTCTTGGTGATTGAAACACAAGTGCATTGTGCAAAATTGATAATTATCAATTAATTAAAGTTTGCCTTGTTTACTAAGCACAGTTCGATAGTCCTTTCTGTTTCGCGGATTTAGAGTGGAAGTGGTGAAATAAATATTAATTGTGGTATCGGAATAAAAGTGAATTATATAGCTTTCGTAGCTACTGACAGCCACACCGGTCCACAACGATCGTACGATCCACATGAAAGAGAAAGTCAGTTTCTGGTGCCTGTGATGTGCTGCTAAACGAGTTCTTGAAGATTATCAATCAATTTAACGACCACCATATAAAATCCGACACAGTTCAAACAATGATCTCGCAAGTTCAAATTAGATAATAAAACAGTGAAATATCAAAATACAACATCAAACATTGAGAGGCGATGTTTTTTTCTACGTCACACCTTTACCATTAAACCATAACCAAACCTTTAATAGAAGATACCATACGAATGACAAGTGGCCAATAAAAAGAACACAAAAATAATACTATCGAAACCTACATTGGAATTTGAAATCGTCGCGTGGAATCTACTCTCTCCGATAACAAAGCCAAACCGCAGCTATTGGTCATTCTCCCTAATTAAAAATATGCTCAAGATAATAAACCATAATGAAAAGCGAATGTCAGATAGTGAATCAAGACAAGCCCAGCAGGAGATTCCTGTTGAAATATTTAGAAATGACTACATCGTTGAAGTTTCCTCTAGCAGTACAAGTATTTAACTAGAAGCCTGTCAAGATGATGCGATACGAAGGGGAAGAGAAATTAGCAGACAGTTCGCCATGTGCCGGAATCAGAGCAGATTGGAAGATGTGCTTGTTGAAACGGGATTGCTGTACATAGGAGTACTCTTAAACACGAAACAGTAATCAAGTTCCTTTCCTGGCAGTCTGAATGCTTTTGGAATCTACAAGCTACTTAGCGTTCTGGTCTCCTGATTACTTATGCATTTTCACCCGGCCAAACCCGTCAAGTACTAAACGTTCAAAACTGGATGTTTTCAAACTGGTAATTTACACGAAAATATGTCAAAGTAATATAAAATGATTAGATGCTAGGGAGAATTATGAAAAACGTTTAAATAGAATCGTAAGTCAACAGTAAAAACAGATCAGCCTTAGAAAAATAAATAATGATAATAATGTGAAATATCTTAGAAAACAAAAGTTCGTTTCGCAACAAGTATAGTACTAGAACAATAGCATTTTTACAGGAAAAGTCGAAGGAAGTTTTCGGTAAAGTCGAAACTGTTTCAACAGAATTAATTAATCCTTAGACCAAATGTTACACACACTTGAATCAATGAAACTATAACTAATGGCTAACTGTTCTACATATATATTTGGTCTTTTGACCCAGCCAAGACGTTTACGCTTTTACATTGTACTTACATTACTCTCGTATTCTTATCAGCAAACATGTGCATTTCTCTTACCATATTAAATCTAATAGCAAACATATACAAGACTTGAATATCCTCGAAAACTTCCATTCAAGCACAACTTGAAGAGGCTGTTTTCGATGAAAACCATTCATGCTAATTATCGCAGTCGGTATGTGTAGCGATGCTTGAAATCGCCTTTACACACACACACACACACACACACACACACACACACACACACACACGCACAAACATACCCTCGCCCTCATTTCTATTTTAAGGCTGCCGAGAAAATTCGGTGTAGTAAAATATCGACGCGACACAGAAAAGAACATGAATTAACATTGTGATAAAATATCCTTGTTTCGAAACCAACTAAAAAGAAAATAACAATATATATTTCTTTAGTAGTTTATGGAGAAAGAAAATTGCATTCATATTTAAAGCGCATAATTTTCATTGAGAAAGTAGATTGAGAAAACTTTATTTACAAAAATTTACAGCTGCATTACTTTTACCGTTAGATAGACGTACGTCACATTGAATTATTGTATTAGAACATTTATTGATAATCCCGAGGAGGATTTATTTTAAAAAAAAAAAAGAAAAAAAAAACTACAATCGTGAGGAGTATAGTTATGCAGTAGTTGGATATTTGTTTGAAACATATGTAAATAGCATAGAAGTTGGATATTTGTTTGAAACATATGTAAATAGCATAGAAGTTGGATATTTGTTTGAAACATATGGAAATAGCATAGAAGTTGGATATTTGTTTGAAACATATGGAAATAGCATAGAAGTTGGATATTTTTTGTTGATCAGCAAGTAATAAAGTAAGCATCTAATTACGTGTTGTATGTTGAGAAAGACAAATTAATGGAGAACTTGTTGATAGTTAAAAATAATGAAATGAATTTGTATTAATTATAACATTTGGCCTTCTTATTGGGCGAAAGCCCGAGAAGTTCTTTCTCCTTTTCAGGGTCCGCGCTTGGCCTGGCTGGCCCATAATGAAATAGTTTTCTTTGTGAATTTTTCAGTATTTTACAGCATCTTATAAGGGAGGGATACTGGCCCAACAATTAGTTTCAGCATTTTTTTGGTTTTTGATTAGATTTTTGAATTTTTGATAGGGGGCCAGTATCAGAGGGTGGAGGACCCCAGACCATCGGGGTCAGGGCTCCACTACCATCGGGGGCCCGGGGCTGTCTGCCTCACCCGGGTTCCTAGTAAAGAGAGGTAGCACTTTTTTCCTTTTTCCCTTTTGTAGATTTTTAATTTTCTGGCTCCGTGCGTTGTCACGGGCACTGGGTCTGCTTAGTCAGCCCATGTTGCAGAGCCTGGGTGGTTTCCTGTACGGAACGATGCCCCTTTTTGGTCCCTGGATATGTTTACATATCAGTTTGCGGCTACAATTCACGACGGATGAATAATACGTAGCATCCCGTTTTCTTTGAGAGCAAACCATCCCCATTGTTTAAAGAACCCACCCCAGCCGCAGCGAGCTAGCAAAGCGGCACCCCAGCATCCGTCGGGGTTGGTTAAAGGGTGCTCCGCTAATGCGGACGAGGGGCCTTCACGGCCATTTCTAGGGCACCCTGCTCTCGGGGCAATTCTTTTTTTTTGTTTTGCCTCCTGAATGGCACTAGCCATTCCACTCTGGACCTTAGCACTCTTGGTTCTGGACTTCGGTCTGGTTCTAAGTTGTGCTAAGGCCACTCCCATCTCAATTTTCGCTACAACCGGTAGAAAAGAATACAATCACGTCACCGTTAGACCAACAACTAAGAACGATAAGCGAGTTTATATGCAGTCTAAAGAACTACTAACCAGCAAGATGGAAAATTACATCATAAAGAAAGTATGCAACTATATCAAGAACGTCATAGTTTGCAAAGAAAGCCAAGTAATCAAATTAGACAATGACTACTGCGTCAGTCGTCTACTAAACGGAGCAACAACGAAATGCACATATCTGGAGGGTAGTTTTGTAATCCAATTCAACAACGAGACAATCCGGATCAAAAAAAAGACTTTCACGAACAAAAAAGCCCAAGTACTCCAGGTTTTGCCACCAGCATTCCAGGCCAGACCAGATAAGAACTTACGGCTTGACTTGGAGTACCTCCACACTCTTCATCTAAATAACACCAGCAAGCTGAAGAACCTACTCACCAATCATGAGAAATCCTTGATAACAGATATAACTCTCTTTACAGTACTAATTTTAACATATGGTATACTTGTAGTCTCCAAATGCAGAAGAAGCAGCAGAAACAAGCTTGAGATCACTCATCCGAAAACACCTAACATACTAGATGTCCAACCTATTAGGCTTAACATCCAAGACATTCAATCCATCAACCTTACCGTATAATCTGCGGGACGCAGACACTTCAGGAGGGAGGAGTTAGCACCATTCTCAAACGTGCCAGAACACCATTACTTTTGTCTATTGCATTTTATATAATTGAATTGAGTATTAAAACAAATGTATTAAACTGTCATTGAAATACTTTGAGTTAGAAGATAATTGTGAATTAAAGTAAACTTTGCAAAATGTGTAATGAAAAAATAATTGAAATATTTTGTCAGAATAAAATTCAGCTTCGAACAGAACAGACATTTATTTTCCTTCAACGTACTCACGTTGTTAATTTATATACATATATATACATATATATATATATATATATATATATATATATATATATATATATATATATATATATATATATACATATATATATATATATATATATATATATATATATATATATATATATATATATATACATATATATATATATATACATATATATATATATATATATATATATATATATATATATATATATATATATATATATATATATATATATATATATATATATATATATATATATATATATATATATATATATAAATATGAATATATATGAACATATAAATATGAATATTCGGCGAAACGAGTTTAATACTAATTTTCTTGGAAATATTCAAAATATTCAAAAATCAGTTTCAAAATTTCATTGTGCTCATGTTTTTAATTGACGTAATGAATGGTTATAAACAAAAAATTGATTTCATTCAATACGATAGGAGTTCAGGAAACGGATTTGAATAGTGTCAATTGACGTAGGTTCGAATGTTCCCTGGCACTTATCTAGTTATTTAATTAGTTTCACAAAAACATGCTTGAAATACGTAGGTGTTCTGTTCGTTCAGGGCTTGTAAATACCAAATTATGAAAAGTAGAAATAATTTGAACACGCGTAATTGAATGTAACCGCTAATCGAATTATAACTATTCCACCTTGAAATCGTACAACAATAAAAGTAACTTGAAATTAGAGTTGGTGTTGGAGATGTTTGTATAGTATAATCCACCACGAATCTCATATATTGACAATATTGACGTATGTATGCAGGTATGTAGCAGCACATATTTAGGTTTCGAAAGAAATATTAACAATAATTGAAAACATTAAACTTGATCATTGAACAGATTTTTTTTTGTAGCATCATTTTAATCCGGAAGAATTAGCACTAGTTACCTTCTGCACGAACAAACTGAAGATTAAAAACACTTTCTACTCTTCCGTCTTATACGAGTTCAGTTATAGTTACCTAAGCTAATATTACGGAAATTAGCCGTAATCTGCAACAATTTATTTCAGATTTCATTGTTGGTTTGAGCGACATACACTCGATTCGCAAAAAAAATGATTTTGTTGCGTTTTTTTTCGTGAAATGCTTAGCCACGATCTAAAGCAGGTAATCCATCCGGTGTTTTTTTTCTGCGGTCAGTATTTGAAGAAATAAGATTGATATGCATTGCGGTGAATTCAAGAAAGCTCGGGAGCAGAGAAAGTTATTATGCTGCATTTCGATATCTAGAAGGCATTTGTTAATTTTTTGTACAAATATAAAATTTCGGAGCGAATCGATTGAACTGAGTTGGTCATCATTTTCCATATTCAAATTCCACTGCGTTACAAAACGCCATGAATAAGTATGTATCTCTACATGTGTTATTTAATCCAAAACATGTGATTACCTGGAATAAATTGAGTTGAATAATTCGGCTTCAGTACGTGCATTGTTTTCATACCATTATCATTCAATGTCACGAAACACATTAAAACCGTCGAATATTTACTCCGGCCGTTGTCTTCCTCATACAGATACTCACTGTTTTGCATTGCGTCGGCTATTGTACGTTCGGATTCATGAAATCGACACAGTAATCCACCTGCGAGCTACCGAAATTCAGTTGGTAGTTTGCATTTAGTCGCGGCAATTCCAACGGAAGTAAACACTGTAGTGTTTCCTGCCGGTCTCGCACGGGGTGCATTCAACCTGAGCAGCATACGCCCGAGCAATCCCAATTCTAGCTTTGATCGCAAAACGTTCAGAATCACAAGGCCGCTAAATACATGACTAAGCCCACCTTACCCAAGTCGTCTTCCATGGATGTACTTCAGCAATTATATAAGTAAATACGAGTATGTATGTTCGCGATCGTGGCGGCATAATTGTTGAACACCGGTTAGCTATTCTGCTTTAAACGTTTCCGCTTCTTGCACCCGCCATTAAACAGATTACAGTGAATTAAGCTGAAATTAATTGAATTGAATTACAAATTTGCTTCTGAATAGACGCTTCTAGAATTGCTTTTTTGTGGGATTTAGGATTATGGCAAAGTGTTCTGTTGTAGGAAGAAGATAAACTCAGTATTATTTGCGGTAGTTGTTTTGTGAAAATTTAATTTTGAATGACTAACAATTCAAGGATATATATACATATATGTGTATGTTTTGATAACTGTTGAATGTGAAAAGCTTCGTGATGATATAAGAGATTTTGAAGAAAGTGTTATGTTTAGGCTCGCCGGATTATCCCTTTAAACCATGGGTTAAATACATCAATACATTCATGACAAAGTTGACTATAACGGTGTCATTGATTTTCATTGTTTGGAGAAACATCGAAGGATACCTGTCCAGACTCTCGCGCTGTTAATATTATAAGATAATTGGTAGAAATCGGCAGTCAGCCATTAGCCAAATAGAGAGAGTAACATGGGGGGCATTTCACGTGAAGCGGACAACGAAAAAAAGTCGAGGCTCTGGATTTCGTTCAAAATGTGCATAATGGTACTTCTAGAGAATATGAACGTGGGTACGCAATTGTTCTGTTCTATGAGGTTTAGTTGCCAAGCTATGGGCTTTTGAATAATTGGCAAAATTGATGAAAGGTTTTTTTGGAAACCGGTTCTGAGATTCGAAAAAAAAATCGGAGAAACATTAAATATAATGATTGGCATAGAAAATCAACTGTTCTTTTTAATTTTTTAATTAGATTTAATAAACAATTTTTTTCCCTGTGTGGAACCGGGAGTAGACACTTCAGCTCGTTATTTGAATAATTTGGACCAGGTTAATTTTGGTTAATTTTATATCAAAACAAAGCTTCAAGTGTACTTATTTTATGATAAAAGTTTTACAATGGGATGGCCAGTAGTTTCAGTTTTTAGTTCAATACATAAAAGTCGTACAAAGCTTGTTTTTGTTTTTTTTTTTTTGGGAGCGGATGTCAAAAACCTTCAATAGGTATCTTGCGAACTAAACAAGATTATGTGAGATTCTTACTCACTAAAAAACGTCACCCGCCAACCACGGAGGTCCGAGCCGGAACCGCTTTCGCATTACTTCAACTCGGCCGTGCTACTTCCACCCATCAGGTGTCCCATTGGCTTACTTCCGTTCTGTCAGGCTTTCAGGAGTCTATGAGACATCCTTCTTCTTTTTTAAGCGCAATACCAGCTCCACATATGCTGACACAGCTGACCAGGCGTCTTCTGACTGTAGCATCATCTCCACGACTGACTCCGGCGTCACAGGGCCAATTGCAGAGAAGAGCATGTGTCGCTCTCTTCTAAAGCGGGCGCAATGGAAAAAGGTATGCAACGCGTCATCACTTTCCTTAGCGCAGTACTTACAGAACTCCGTTCTGACTTTCCCCATTCTGTGAAGGTATTTCCTGAAGTATCCGTGGCCCGATAGGAACTGGCACAGCTAGAAGTTTATTTCACCGTGGTCGCGATTAAGCCAAGGTTTTAAGGCACGAATTAGCCTAATCGTCCATGCTCCCTTCGAGCTCGTAGTCCACTTCTGCCTGTTCAGGAACACTTCCCTGCGTTCGTTCGCCAATAGATCAATTGGTATTACTCCCGCTATCACTAACACGGCGTTTCCTGAAACTGTTCTATAGCTGCTTGCAATTCGCAGCACTCCCCTACGCTGGACGCTCACCATCCTAGCTCGATACTTTTCAAACCTTAACGCAGTGGCCCATATCTCCGCACCATACAGCAGCATTGAATGAGCCACCGTCATAAGGAGCTTACGTTTACTCGGACTAGGACCGTGAACGTTTGCCATGAGTCTCCCAAGCGAGATAACAGACAGTAGCGCCCTATCGCATACTTTTCGGATGTGCTCCCCATAAGCCAGCTTCGAGTCCAATATCACTCCAAGATGCTTAGCCGATTTTCTGGTCTCAAGTACTTCAGAGCCAACCGTCATGGGTATAATGGTTGGTATTCTTCTCTTGGTCAGCATGACAATCTCAGTTTTCGCGATCGCCAGCTGGAGACCATGGCTTTCCATCCAGGCTTCCACCCTTCTCATTACTTGATTGAGTTTGAGTTGGGCGAGATGAGGGTTTCTAGACGTGATGACAGCGGCTACATCATCAGCATAGCCCACCAAGAGCACGTCTTCCGGCATTTCGAGGCGTAAGAGACCATCAAACGCAACATTCCATAGGTCTGGTCCGAGAATGGATCCTTGTGCTGCCCCAGCTGTAATGGTTTTGCGTACAGTTCCCTGATTCGTTTCATAGATCAAATGGCGATCTTTCAGGTAATCCCGTACCATTGCCAGCAAGTATTCCTCTATTTGAAAATGTCGCTGAAGAGAATCCAGTATGTCTGTCCATCTCGCCGAGTTAAAGGCGTTACGAACGTCCAGCGTTACCAAAAACACAATGGGTCTAGCTCGATGACAAGCTGCCTCTGCGCAATCTACTGCGCTAATTATTTCGCAGATGGCACTTATTGTTGAGTGGCCACTGCGAAATCCATGTTGGTTTTTCGAGAGGTCACCTGCTCTTCGTATAGCTGCTTTTAGTCGAGGTTTCAGCAGCCCTTCCAAAAGTTTCCCCGCAGTGTCCAGCATGCAGAGAGGTCTGTACGCTGATGGTGTGTTACGATCTCCCTTTCCCTTTGAAACTAGGGCAAGTCGCGCCACTTTCCAGGGTGATGGAAAGACACCCGCTAGTAAACATTCATTGTACATGCGTAGTAATGTTGACGGGTGTCGTTCCACCACTACCTTTAGGACTTCTACTGGAATATTGTCCGGGCCTGGGGCTTTTCGGTTCTTCATTCTGGCACTCGCGCTTCGTAGTTCTTCTTCAGTGAACAAAGGGATATCTTCCTGGCGGACTTTGTGGTTGTTCTCTGCTCTTACATCGTGCGCTGGGAACAGTGAATCTACAATATTCCTGAGGACATCCGCCTCCATGGGTGGGTCGGGACCCATGCGGCCCAGCCTACCCGATACTATTTTGTAACCCTGGCCCCACGGGTCCCGGTCCACTTCTTCGCATAAAGTTTGCCACATTTGCCTTTTCCTCCGTTTTATAGCTATTCCCAGTTCTTTTTTTTTACAAAGCTTGGTACCGAGAGCTTGCTTGGTACAGATAGTTGGCTCAAAAAGAAAAATTGATATCAAAATGTGATTAGTAGCGCCATCTCTTATTTGAAAAAGGTTTTATTTTCTCATGAAAACCCAATTAAAATATATGGCGCCTATATAATATATATGACGCCAAGCCATTTCGAATTTTCCGTTATTTTTCGAGTTATTGTTCAGGGCTTGCAGTGACTATTACTTTCGTTGATAAGTTAAAGAGTCTTTATTATGTGTATTATGTCTCCGTGCGGCTATCGATGTTTCAATACATTCGTTTTGAAATTTCATAGGAAGGTTAAAGACTTAAGAAAAAATCGAAGAACATAAGCAGAAAACAATTTATGCCGAAGATGCAGGAAAAACCTGGTCGTAGAAACACCTCCAGTAATTAAAAAAAAAACTAGTTTAAGAAAAGAGAGTAAAATTGTAAAAAATGTGAAATAAATTCATTTTCCATAAACAAGTATTTTTTTTACATTAAGTAAATTAACATTAGCAATTGTTAATATTTCATCCTCTAAATGTAGGTGGTATAGTGATATATAATAGTTTTACTACAAATGTTTGGTTTTCTCACTCATTAGCTGTCCCAAGCAAGCTCTCGGTACTACGCCTCATACGACTTCTACGTATTGAAATGCACCTACCTCCTAAACTACTAGCCATTTCATTCTAAAACTTTTATCATAAAATAAATACACTTGAAGCTTTATTTTGATATAAAAATAAAGAAAATTAACCTGGTCCAAATTATTCAAATTACGAGTTGAAGTGTTTACTTCCGGTTTTACACAGGGTAGAAAATTTGTTTTTTAAATCTAATTTAAAAATTGAAAAGAACAGTTAATTTCCTATACCAATCATTCTAATTAATGTTTTTGAGATGTTTTTTCGAGTCCCAGAATCAGCTTCCAAAAAAACCTTTCATCAATTTTGCCAATTATTCAAAAGCCCATAGCTTGGCAACTAAACCTCATAGAACAGAACAATTGCGTACCCACGTTCATATTCTCTAGAAGTACCATTATGCACAATTTGAACGAAATCCAGAGCCTCGACTTTTTTTCGTTGTCCGCTTAACGCGAAATTTTGCATGGATTGATTATATGAAAATATTTAGCATGTATCCTATCTCTTCGTACCTGATAGAAGTGTGATTATAATCTACTCGTTGTAGCTGCTGCTGAAAATTCTTTTGAAAAGGATTGGCTATCAACCTTATCCATTTGAAGCAAGTTTGGTGAGTTCCCGTAACAATTTCCATTGCAAAGCAACAAGCCTCGAAAGCAGATTGTTTACACTAAGACGGCCACGATTTGAGAAAATTAGATCTAGTGACAACTAAGTAACATAAAAATTAGGGTCGGTTGAAGAAATTAATGTAGCACATAACAAATAAAAGCTGGCCTTCATGTAAAATTAAAAAAATTCTAGCGCATCAGAACCGCTAGAAAACTGATTTTCGAAGAAATTGTCTTTGAGTGACCAACAAATATTTAAAGACGTAATAGACTTTTTTGAAGTATCATATCAACCATTTCTTACCCAAAAATTTTCAGTGCTGGCAACACTTTTCCAACTTCCAACGAAGCAACAATAATTTTATCATAACAAGCTCATGCTAAAATCAACCTATCCTTTGAATTTCGCTTTCATCCGAGGATTTAATCGAAAGTTTCAGCGATTAAACGTTGTTTGAGGCTGCGATCCGAAAAATTTTCCACAACTCGGAAAATTTAAACATTGGTTCCTTATTTTTATTGTAAATGCTTTGCATATGAATATATAATGAGAGCATCTGCTGGTGCGGTATTTACGAAAATGTCTGGTGCTGGAAACCCTGTGTTAGCAGCATAGCCAAAAGTATACCAAATCCGCTTCACGTTTAATTAAATCCACCCTGTGAATTTCGTTTCGAATGAAAGACTGCGCTGGACGTTATACGAGTGAAAAGAAATTTAGGGCTACCACCCTCAGAACTTTTAAAATTTTCGAAACGTTAATATTTGTTATTCATTTTCATTGCAGGATCATTCCTATGTGAAACTTTAATAAGAGCATCGCTTAAGATATGCCACAGGGTTGTCTGTATTTCAAAACCACTTCTATGAAACTTGGTCCTAGCTAATACCAACATGTCCTGTAAATTTAATAATGATTGGATTATCGGGTCGTCAGTTCTCGTGAATAGAAGTTTCGCATACTGAAAATATAGGTAATTTGGTTTAGGGGTTGCTGTAGGAATTTTGCAAATTTCAAATTGACATGGTGGACGAAGGTCAAAATTTATCAATAATTTGAATTTTTTGTTAAACAGCAAACATTTTTCAGGAGGGTCGATGATTTGAAGTTTTTTTTTCTCTCGTGCCTGTCGTAGCTACGGGCTTACTCGCACAATCATGAAAACCCATGTGAGTATAGGTTTAGTCAACATCAATACGCTCTGTAAATATCACGATGTTCCAATGTTTCTGTCAAAAGTACAGGTCTCAAAATTTCCATTTCTTTATTATGAGCAAACATAAAACACAATAAGTTTTCATTCCCAATACTTACTTTTAACAAAAATGTACTCTGCATAGAAATATAGGGAGTACCTGAAAAGATATCTTTATTTTAACAAAGTATGGACCTATTCCTTAAATATTTACATCTATGTCCTCCGAAATTTTCAGCTCAATCGGATCGGCCACTCCAGAGATTATCTCCCTTTATCTTTTTGTTGATATATATATATATATATATATATATATATATATATATATATATATATATATGTATTTTCACTGATATATATAGTCACTATAGTCATATATATATATATATATATATATATATATATATATAGTCACTATAGTCATATATTGTATATATATATATATATATATATATATATATATATATATATATATATATATATATATATATATATATATATATATATATATATATATATATATATGGAAATATGCAACATTCAGCAAAGGTGCATGTTTATGGCTTCTTCTCAGAAAAGGGATTCGGAGACTTAATTACTTTTACTAGAAACTTTGATGCTTAATTCATGCTCACTTTGTATAAAAAAGGACTACTGAACTCTGCAGAGAAATTATATGGAATTGATAACGATGACTAGATTCTAGAAGAGAATAATGAAATAAAATAATTCAATTTCCCTCTCCTCGTTTAACTCTTACTGTTCTATGTTTCACTTTGATTCCATTCCAAATACTAACAATCGTCTTTTGGACCTTACCTTCTCAAGTTTTTTCTTCAAAAATGTATATATCAATCTCTCTCATTTCTTCTCTCACCCCTTATGTTGACCCTGATCCGTATCATCCTCCGCTCGCCATAAATTTCAAGTTTGCTCAACTACTTCAAAAAAGGAGTTTTATTTCTCAGTGTTTCAACTTTTTTAAACCTGATTACTTACGGATTGGTTCTGAACTCAACGTCATTAATTGGTATACTTTCTTTCATGGGCAGGATATATATAAATCCTGGTCTTTCATCTTTTTACACTATAATTTCCAACTCGAATTCTCTTTTTACCCTTCTAGGATGGGGGCTAGCTCTGCTCGCTGAGGCGTCAGTCCGAAAAGCGGCGTGCTACGGGCCTGCGGGTTCGAATCCTGCCAGTGCCATGGCAGTAAGTGTGAATGCGTGTGATTGTCTATGAGGGTGGCAAATGGGCCCAAACTGGTGGCCTAATGCTGGACGCGTTCCCGGCAGCCCTCTTCACTAACCTAACCTAACCTATACTCCTAGGACATGTTCCTACAAATCCTTTAGTCCACTTTGGCTTTCTATTGAGGTGTCTACTGCCTTTCGCAACAAACATCAGACACGTTTAGAACACTTGTGTAACTCACCTGACGGTTCGCTTTCAATTACCGCAAATCCAAGATTGAGGCGAAAAAAGTTATTGAAACGTCTAATCGCAGATACTTTGCACACTCAGAGACTTCATTCCTCTCTTATAATCCGAAACTACTTTGCTCTTACATTAACTTCCTGAAAATTCAAAACAATAGCCAGATAGCTTTAGTTTAAGAGTGATGTTGCCTCTTTTCATCCAAGACATATGTGCGTTATTTCCTGCTTTCTTTTCCTCTGCCTTTATACCATCAAATCCATCCAATCTTCCTTACAGTAATAATCGCTCATCTTTAGCTACTTGTCTTGATTTCATGATTGACTTTCCCTTCTTAAATTAAAGCTTTAATATCCCTCTTGGATCCTACAGCCAACAAGGGTTCCTTTTGGTATTCTGTGTGCATGTCTCTATCATCATCTTTATGCGTTCGTATTTTTATTTCATTTAATCTAAGCTTGTCCGCTGGTGTTTTTTCTTCTGTCGGAAAAGTTGCAAATGTTTTCCTAAACCTTCAATCGAAGAGTGTTGAAACTTTCTAATTACCGAAATATTTTCTTTATTTTCTGCTTTCTGAAATCGCTTTAGCGAATCATCCACGACAGGGTATATGGCACCATTAAACATTTTCTCTCCAGGGAGCAGCATAGATTTATTAAAGTCGGTCGAATATGCCAATTTCGTTACTATACGGATATTGCTAAGGCATTTGGCCAAGTAGACCATATTGTGCTGCTTGATAAGCTACCCAATTTCGGTCCTTCATTCCTAGTTCTCTTCCTATATTGCTCACTGTATTTCTGTTGTCTTCAATGGCTGTGTTTCTTCCCTTTTTCATCCTACATCTGGTGTTCCCCAAGGTTCAATTCTCGTGTCGCTGCTATTCGTATAACTCATCAATGATGCATTTTCAATCAGACTTTACAGCTTTTAGCGATTGGTGTACTCTTGAGAGTGAGATTTTGACAGCTGTGTACTTGCAGTTTCTTGGTCCTGTATGTCTGGTAGAAAGTAATGCTACCATGTGTCAGTATCGGTCGTATAATCTGCTTGTAAAGTTGTATCTTGTTAGTTATCTTCAGGTTATCTGGTCTGGGCATTCGTTGTAGTCACTGAGATAATAGAAATTGAGTTGAGAGCGACGGTATAACTCTCCACCAATAGTACCCAAAAAAACAAGCTTAAGTGAACCTGTCAGGTTGACAATCAAGAGTCGACCCAAATAAAATTGGAGGAGAAATGCTTATACTTGACAGCGAAGTGATGAAAAGTTACTACTTTTTTCTCGAATGTAAATCTTCTGAGCATGCCCACTCTATTTCTACTATCTATTCTATGGCTGTAGTCTGCTCAGTACACCAGTAATCATTTGTCCCTTGTTTTTTTTTTTTTTATATATATGTGGCTCATGAAAGCCTGTTGTCAAATATCAGCCCCAAGTATTTGGCTGTTTGGTTTCAGTCTATCGTCTGATTGTCAATTGCTAGTTGTTGTGGTTGCTGTTAGTGTCTTCTTTTTATGAAGATGGCTTGCGTTTTCTCGACGCTTATTTAGATTTTTGACTTCCGGAAATATTCAAACAGTGTGTCTATGTAGATCCCGACGTGATCGCGATGCAATTACTTCAGACAAAACTCGTGGTGGAGGTGCACTCATATCAGCTAGAAATAGTATTCATTGTAAACAATTAAATTGTACTTTCTTCAAATATCACTCCTAAGTCCTGTGCAACTCAGGGTTCTTTTTTGGGACCTCTACTTTTTCTTGTACTGTTGAATGACATTAGTGCTGTCTTTGATGAAGATTCGCGTACGACTGCAAAATTTTCAAATCTATTGCAACAGTCCGTGATATAATTGTGCTCCAATCAAATTTGAACAAATTTTTCGAATATTGTGAAAATAACTGCTTGGATCTAAATGTTGCAAAGCGGCAAATTATGGTCTTCAACCATACTTTTGGAAACTGCAATCATATGAACGTATTAGATAATAAACACATGGAACTTGTTGAGAGTGAAAAAGATTTAGGCGCAACGTTTAGCACCTTACCACTTTTGTAGCCGATATTAGAAATATTACGGAGGATGCTCGTATGCTTGGCCATGTAGTTAGAAATACACGAAATTTTATAACCTGCACACTTTAAATTTTTTATATACATCATTAATCCGTACCGAACATGACTATGTTTGTGTTCTTTGGAACCAATTTTATAATGTTCACTCAGACGCTACTGAAAAAATTCGCAATACTTCTTTGTGGTATGTGGAGTTGAAGCATCACATGAGGTGTAGTGATACAATGGCCTTGTTGAATATAACAACGCTTGAAATGAAAAAGAAATGTTGTGACGCAACGTTCCTATACAATGTTGTTAACGGATTGTTAGACTAATAATACACTGCTGGTATTGGTACCAGGGTATGGATACCACGGTATCGATAACTTGGGAGAGTGATACACTGCGCCTACAAGGTATTGTATGACATCACCTGTCAAAAGTGAATATTGTCAAAAGTAAAACGCAATTCAGACGAACGTGTAATTTTTGACAAATTTGCTTGATAAAATTATCCTGTTTTTCTAATACATATCCAAAAAAGCGACACTTTCAAAATAAAACCATTCAGTGGCGTTTGTCAATGGTCTGTATGGGACAGTTTAATTGCTACTCTCACCACTGGCTGGAAATTGTCTCTGCTGGCAGTAAAATTTTCGATATACCTGGTAAAATTCTCACGGTATCAATACCGTCCAACGGCGTAGATACTCCGTATGTACCGCTTTGCCGAGCTGGTATTAGCCTAGAACTGGGTGATACACTGATGGTATGAACTATACCATGGTATCAATACCAGCAGTGTATCAGCAGTCTTAGATGTGCCACATCTTTTGCAAGAACACAACAGTTTTATTTTTCTGGCGAACGTAATTTGTCGTGCGCCAATGATTGCCGTACCCATATTCCATGCTTCTCATTGCGGAAATGCTCGATCCTATAGCTGATGATGTCTTCAAGCCGGTTTGCTTCTGTTCTAATGCAGTGGTCAATCGGCTGCCTGGTTCTTCTCCGCATTATATTCCTCCTCCTTAATCGACTTTTTATGCGTCTTGGGAGTTCATAAGGTTCTTCTTCTTTATCGGAGTTTGAATCGTATTGTCCTTTTTTGCCTGCTTTTGACTGATAGAGTTTCTATTATTTTATTTATATCCCTAGCAATATACAGTTTATAGAAGGAGGTTGTTAATGAAGCCGTCTTCTTTGATTAAAAACACTGGCTTGTAGTCGGATGGCAGCTCATCGAGGACAATCAGTCGCAGATTTTGTTGGAAGTTTTGCGAAATCTTATGACTAGGATATGACTATAAACTGTGCTAAAGCATATGAGTTCGTTGGGAAGATGGAGACTTATAGAATTTTCCATTATGAACCTTTGTAGCTCGATTCCAGCTTGTTTGCTTCTCACTTTCCCGCAATAGTGGTGATGAGCGTTAAGATCTCCTGCGAAAAATACAAGATCTTCTTGTTCGAGTAGTTTCCTCAGGTCCGGGCCAAAGTTAGTTTTTCTGGGACTTAGTTTGATACAGCTCAAGTTTGATATTTATATGTTTTAGTATCATACTGAGATGAACCGATGAACAAAAGTTTTTAGTATTCCAGATCAAATTTGACGCACTGTTTGTATTTTTAAAGTGTGATCAGTTAAAACGAAATTAATGTCAACCCTTAAGTACACATGAAATAGCGGTTATATTTTTCTTGAAAATTATTTTTCAATATCCTCATAAATTTTAGCGTTACTAACAGCTGTCAATCTCCAAACCTCATGACACATTCTATCCTTTTCTAGACTCAAGTGTCAAGTTTAACGAACCCGCAGCAGAACAGTCCGTTCCGCAACCTGTTCGAACCGAAAAGTTGCTTGCAATTTAAAAATTAAATTGAATCGATGGAATATTTTATCGCATCATAATCCATGCACTTCAAGCACTCACATGACTTGCTTTCTTGCTCCAATTCCGCTTCTCCCGTAGTGCAAACTGTAAATACTATAGATTACCGCCGAATTCGAACATAAATCACTCCATCGGTGCACGCTAATCGGCATCAATGTCTGCCAAGATCTTTCGTCGAGGTGCTTCAGTGCAAGCTATTCTGCCGTCAGCTCTTCGTCCCGAGTTGTCTTCAGTTCAGACTCTTCTGAAACGGAAAGAATGGATGATAATTAAGTTTGTGGCGGATGTTGTCATTCGAGACATGAAAAGAATGAACAATAGAAGCTCTGATGGCTTGGTACTTGAACTGCGGTGAAGCCGACGACACTGGTCCTGGTCGTGAGGTTCTTGTCTGGCAACGGGGCCTGGATCATCGCTAGCTGAGCTGCAGGTCAACAAACACGCAAAGTGTAACAAGAGCGACGAGCAGCGTACAAGAAGTCGCCAATTAATTGTGATGTAACGCTCCGCAGCACAGCTTGACAGACCTTGTAGCCAACGGCCCAGGCGGCCGTGGCTGGTGCGGCTCACTGTGTTAGTAAATTACTTCAAAATTATGTTTTTTCTGCATCGAAATAGAACCGTTAGATTGAGATTATCGTTCTACTGCTCTTTCTTTTCAATTTCTTCCATTTATCTTATGGACCATTGCTCGTGGAGCAGCACAAGACGTATAATCGGTCAGAGGAGCTATCGCGATCTCTGCGATTCGCCGCTGCCCGTGCATGGTAACCGCATTTCTGGCTGCTGATCTTCAGCTCAAGCTCAGTTTCCTCCGATCGTTTCTATGATCGACTCGAAGCTGTCGTCGCGCACCTGACCAAGAAGTGCAGAAGAAATATCGTATCGGAAAAGTAGTCGAGTGCACATTGGGCGCTAGATTGACCATTAAAGAAGTGATATTGTGGTGCTTGATATTGACGCGGTGTGAAAGTTTGATGATTTTGATTTGTAATTGGTTCGAAGCGATTTGAGTAGTTTGCTATACTGCTTTCGGTTCGAAGTAACGATTTCGATCCTTGAAAGTGAGATAAAAAGACAATACCGGTGAGTGCAGTGAAGTGCTTAAATCAGTTCGGCGAATTATCTAGGCTGGCAGAGCTACTAACTTATACACCGTACCCGCCAATGGGCTACGTTAAGGATATTGAACTCAAGGTAGTACCTACATTATGCAATCATCTACTCCGTCTGTTTTTATAATTTTATTCAAACAATTCATTGTAAGATATATTCATAGTGATCATGTTGCCCCATTTTTCCTGGGTGGGTGGTTGAGAATTTTCTTGAATGCGTTTGTCGAAGGATGGCTGGTTAATGATTACCATCCGATTGTTAATAGATTGATTCAATTCGAATCAAAATTAGTTTTCTATATTGCTCAACATTTAAAAGAAACATTTATTTTTTCGGAGATTGTGGAAAATTGAGAGATTTTTGTCGCTGCAAGATTTGCTCCCCTGCCAACTTTCACGCCGAAATAATAGCGAAAAACAAAATACAAATCGAAGCGTGTGTACGTTGAGTGCATACATTTAGTGTGAATGTGTGTGAAAGCTAAAATCTGCGCTTGGCCAAGAAAACGCAATTATTGCTCTTCCGTTTTCCCGGTAATCATTTTGTCTAGAAAGAAGAAAGAAACTAATAATTTGCGGTTATTGCAGAATATTGTGAATGGTATAGCAAAAAACTGAAGAGTCCGAGGGAAATTCAAATAAACGCAGTGATTACTTACGTAGCTGTGGTATGAATTGAACTATATAAAAGTCCTCGAAATACATGTTTCAACTTTATATATAAGAATATATATACACATATATATATATACATATATATATATATATATATATATATATATATATATATATATATATATATATATATATATATATATATATGGATATATATAGATAATTGATATTTATTAGGTTCTTAATCATTACGTTTATACAAAACTATCGTGAGATTGGCGGTATTTTCTGGTTACGACTAATAAATGCCTGAAAAATAATCTAAAAAGCAGGGGCTGGTATCAAATGTGCACAGAGTGTAATTTCTACTGGATTTTGTGTATTTAATAGCAGTATAGAACTATTTACTAATCTCTTACTAACCCACCTCAGGCTACCCAAGACCATTATTCATTTTTGTTGAAAGAAACCTACATTTGAAAAATCAATTTTATAATTTATTTCAAATAACTCTGACCCATTTTCATCGAACTGAAGATGAAACATTAATTTCGATGGGAGTCGTATTTCATAATCTGTCTTGGAATCACGATGCGGTAATTGTTTGCTTCCAAAACCGTTTTGGTAAACATTCGTGAAAACCGAAGAATCGAGGACAGTGAAATTTTGAATCGCATCCAAATAATGACAGGCTGTGACCGCGTGGAACTGATTTAGAAACAATTTGATGATGGGTTTCGTTTTTTGGTCACCGTAAATGGAGTATCTTTGATGGACCCAACTGTTACGCCGGAGACTCTTTTCCCAAGCTATTAGACAATGCAATCTCTCGTATCGATTGCTTTCATGCCACACTGCGGGGGAAGTGATTATGAGTATATTTGGTGAAGCAGATTGCTAGATAATCATTGAATCAAAAATGGTACTTGACTAGTAGAAAAATAAAACTTTTGTTTGGATATGGCTTGAGTCTATTTAACCTGTTTGACGAAAGAGACAAGACACACACTGCAAGTGGTGTGCCTATTAAAGAACGTATCATTTTGTGATTGATTTTTCATGTCGAGACTAGTCCCTAATATAGATTGGTTTAGCAGTAGAAAAGAATCTGCGACATTATACACTCTTATAAAATCATATTTGATTTTATAAAATTAGTATAATTTTTTAATCATATTTCATTTTATAAGAGCGTGCAATGACCAACATTTTTCATCCTTTTGTCACCAGGCTTGGCTCAAGAACTTATGCATTCCTAGGTAAATTATTTTTGCGTCAGGTGCCAGACAGATTTTACGCCCATATAATGTATTCAATAGGATCCTAGAAGAGCATACCGCACGGCAAGTTAAACTGTGAGGAATTCCTCACCTAATATTTATCTTAAGTTTTTGCCTGGAAATAGATATGTCAAACGGCGGCTTTGAAACATGAACTATTTTTATTATCTCCAACTAATGACTGACTACCTACTGACGACCTACAAAGTGATAACTAGATTTCATCGGTCGCACCACATCCTTTGTGGTGAACTTGAGAATTCCCCACAGCACTCCCCTCCAAGTGAGGGAACCTCGCGGCAAATCGACGTCTGGCAGATGCTGGTTGAAGTCTTGGTGATGTATGCTGGTCGTTTTGGCCCTTCATCGGTCGCAAGCGTAGAATTCGTTTCGAGAAAGGCCGGTTTCAATCGCTCTGTGGACACATTGATTGGTTTTCCATTGACGTCTATGGTATACAGAGCGTTCGAAATTCGTTTCAGGATTTTGTGTGGACCAGTGTACGGACTAGTCAAGGATTTTCGGAGTGAGTCCACCCTTAAAAACACGTGCGTACATGTGTCGAGAGCTTTTTTTTGAAGTTTTTTCGGTCGGTGTGATGCTTTGTTTGAACGGGTCGTAATGCTTGTATGGTTTCCCTTAAATTGTCGAGGAAACAGTGTGGTCCGATAGTTGCATTTGATGCTGGAACTAAATATTCGCCAGGGAAGTTTAGCGTCGTGCTATGAAGCATTTCCGCGCTCGATCCGCCGATGTCTTCCTTATAGCTCACGCGCAGCCCCAGCAGGACCGTAGGCAGAATATCAACCCATGCAGGGTTTTTATTGTTGCACATTATCGCCGCCTTTAAAGACCTGTGCCAGCGTACTATTAGGCCGTTTGAGGCTGGATGGTACGCCGAAGTTCGGTTTCTACCACAGCCAATGAGGGCTGTCAATGAGCGAAACATTGCTGACTCAAATTGAGCCCCTTGATCGGTCGTGATGGTCCGCGAAGATTTGTATGGATGTTCATCCATACAAATCTTTTTGCTAGGGTTTTTGCAGTGCCACGCCCACTAGGGTGAGTCGACTCGTGAAAAATATCAAACATTTTTCTTCGTAGCGCCTTTGGTACAAAAGGTCGAATATTGTTTGTAGATGTATCGCAATACAGTTTTCCCTTGATTTTCAACTGTGATTGGTTGCAGCTTGAGCGATGTTTCGTTGTGTTCCAATAGTTGCTGGAGTTCGGTGTCTGCCTGCTGAGAATCGATGAGTTCATTTGTCGAGAAACATGCTGGCGTCGAAATTTGCTCGATTCGTGACAAGGCGTCGGCGACGTTATTTGATTTCCCAGCTATGTGCCGAGTGTCCGTCGTAAATTGCGATACGTAACTGAGGTGACGGACTTGTCGAGGCGACGCTCTATCAGATTTCTGATTGAACGCGTATATGAGCGGCTTGTGATCCGTTTGAATAAAAAAATCGAATGCCTCAAGCAGATGTCGGAAATGACGTACACTGCTGTAAATAGCTAGCACCTCCCGGTCGTATACGCTGTACTTTTCTTCAGCACGGGACAATTTTCGCTGATAAAACGCCAATGGTACCCATTGCTTTCCTTGCTGCTGCTGTAGAACCGCTCCCACTGCTACGTTGGATGCATCAGTCACGAGCGTTAGTGGTTGATTCGGCTCGTAGTGCGCTAGGCTGCTTTCACACTATACGGTTTCACCGTACGGTAAAACACCGTACGGTATAAATCCGAATGAGCAGCCTGTTCACACTATACGGTTTCTGTACGGTTTTTTTTTGTCACAAGCTAAATATCACCGTACGGTTTTTTGCCGTACGGTCGGAACCGTTTAAGGGGAGAAATACATATAGACCCGCGAATTTTAGTCAATTTTGAGGTTTTTTTTTATTCAAGAATAATTTATTCTACATTTTTCAAACTTAACATATGATTTATTTATATTTTCGTCTATTACAAAAAAAAGAAACAATTTTAAAATATTTCAAAATGGCTGATTTTCAGTCCAGTATTTCGGGAAGGTCGCAGCGAGAGTTGTCAATTGGCGTAGTTTGTAGCCTCTGTAGTGTCAATCGAAAATAATAAAAAACAAATTTTGTGTGATTATTAACGTTAACCTTAGATGAACCTAAAAAAAACAAAGGAAAAATTAAAATTTGCAGAATGAAACACTTCCGAACTATATTTGAATTTTCAGCCAAATTTTTCAATCGTTTTTGCCAGCCAAATTTTTTTTTCAGAAAAAATTCAAAACAAATAGGTTCATATAGAAACTAATATCACTTAAAAGATGTGTGCAAAATTTCAGTGCGATAGATACAAAACTTTTTAAGCTATCGTCCACGCCGATTTGAAAAATTGTGTTTTAAGAAAAACGCGTTTAAAGTTTGGGTTCATAAAAATTCAATGATTGTAGTGGCTTACCGAATAGTTAGCAATTCCAGCGCCATATAAAAGTCCTACTGTAGCTGCGTATAGCTCATTTTTCTCAAGAAGTTCCTCTTGACGTGCTTCTGTAGTAGTTAACAAGCTGCGCCGATTTGCTCAAGTCACTCTCTGCTCATCTATTTTATCTGCGTATGATTTACATTGTCTGCCAATTATTATATCTAAATTGTTCATTCCTTGTAAAAGAGATGTATTCCCTTCGTTGAACAATCCAGCTGCCGTATACGCGGCAATTTCAATGATATTTAACCCTGAGTGTAAGTGCTTTGGAGCGAGACGCCAAACAGTCGAGTTGAAACTCTCATTTGCATTCTGCGTATGGCCACCCAAACACCTTACGAGCAAATCATCTCGGGATAAATCTTCAAATATTGGTTTAATTTACTCTTGGACCTCTGTATGCAGTGGTGCAGGGTGTTGAATAAGTTTTGGATTTTCTCCAGATGCTTCAGCTTTCCGCCACTTGCACCAGCTGTCGGGACCCGGTGGACAGCCCTCATGTTTTGGATTTTCGTCCGTGGAGCACATATGATAATAAGTGGCCATTGCAGCTTTTTTCATATCTTCGAGGCTGTTGACATTCCTCCGAATAGCTAATCCGTAGCATAATGCCAACTTGTTTAAAAGCGCTTCGGTTAGCTTACCACTTCTTTCAAGTTTTTGATCTTTTTTAATCTTTCGAAGACGACTACCCATCCTCTTCTGCACGTGGCCAATCCACTCACTTTTTACCACTTGAAAATAATCACCATACGGATTTATGTCAAGTATTCCTTTAAATGTTTTTGAGTCTCCATCTCCTATATAATTACCGTATTTCACGAAGTTTTTTCGCACTTACACTCGGTTGTTCTGTTTCATCTCTGTTTTTGGAGTACTGATTTCCATAAAATTTTCGTTTACGCGGGTATGCTGTCCGAGTTGATACATTTTTATTTCCTTTAGGATATGAACTCATTTTGATATTTTCGTTTTCGAAATCTTTCCGTACTGAATAAGTTCCAAAACTAGCGTGAATAGAATTAACAGCCACACCAGCTCTGACCTTCACTAATGTACCTTGTATTAGCTATAAAACTGTCCACTTCTTGGAATCATTATGTATATTGATTTCCAAATATCTGTTCACCCAAATTTTTAGCAATAGAAAAGTCTGCAGGTAAGGGCAGTTAAGAACAGGTAGTAAAAATTGGCCGATCAACTATACTTCTGAAGGCACTCGAACGCAAAGTACAAGAGGGTCACGTTTATAAGTTTTAACATGATAAATACTTTGAACTAAGTTTTGAAAATTGGGTGACATATTTCTAAGATGTTATACAAACTTTTTATACAGACAAAAAAAATTGATTTTTTTGAAAATTTTACTTGTATCTCCCCCCTTAATGTGAAAGGAGCCCTAGGAGTGTTTTGGCCGCTATACTGTTCTTGCATTTAATAAACGCTTCTTCAGCCTCCGGATTCCATAGAACGGGAGTTTTGTCTCCTGTTTTTGATTCCCCGAGTAAAGCATGCAGCGGGGCTTGACAGAGAGCAGCGTTTTCAAGAAAACGTCGATAAAAGTTTATTAAAACTAATTAATTTACTATTTATTAACATTAATACCTACAGAGAGCAATAAATAAAATGGAAGAGTTCTGAATCTTGCCAATGTTATACGAAAAATTGAAGATTAGTTTGTGGTCAACTAGTTGGTGGAATCTTTCAGAAATTCATAGGCTTGCTTGATCCAAAATTTAAAATAAAAATTGATTTTAGTCGATAGAAAATCGCTTTGACTCTACCAGTGTAAGAAAAGAAAGCTATTTGTCACCTTGATCTTCATATAGATGAATTTGGGAGTTTACGGGGAAGATTTGGTGTTGACGACATTCCAAATCTTGCGGAAATAAATATCCTCTTCGCTGTGTTCTTCTCTGTCATTGATTTTTAATCTTAGTTTTTCAACCGGTACTTTCCCTTCACCTTAAATTTTTTGTGCTGCTTCACTGGTCACCAATCAATCTACTAATCTTAAAGCAAGCTAATCTTACTGCTGAGAGATTATATTGCATTTCAGCATGAAACAAAACAGAGTTTTGCCTTGCTAGAATCTTGTATGAGGTAACACCCGTACCAACGGGCTTTGACTATATCGCTCCGGATGTTCTACTAGATTTAGAGCTTACAATTTGCGTTCCTCGTAGGGATGAGTGGCATGATGGTGTGTCACCCTTGAAAGTGCGCTTATCCATGTGTGATAGAATGGTTGTATACTCGGACGAGCTGAATCTTAAGCAGTTCCTCCTTCTACCAGACCATTGTAATGTCTTTCAGGCGGAAGTTGTGGCTACTAATCGACTTGCTTCTGTGTAATTAAATATTCGGATTTAATATTGGTATTTTTAAAGATAGCCAAGCGGATATAAACTTTCTTGATGGTCCTTACGCAGTGTTCATGATTGTCGCTGAATGCCGTGCATCTCTTAGGGAGACGGTTATACAGTAGATTTGAGTACCTGAATACATGCAACTGTGAGACCGATAAATTGGCGAGGCTTGGCACCCTGCTGACGAAGACATAACGCCCTTCTCCATAGGAATATCGATGACAGCAGTCAAATCAGCCATCAGAAAAAATACTTCGAAGAAGGTGAGAAATCCTGGACCGACAAATAATCCTGTGCGATAAAAATACATTCCTGGGTTTCCATGGACGAGCATCGCACCAGGCAGCTATTAAGTTAAGCTCGTACTGCGTACTGCGTTGTACTGTGGGAGTTCTTACGGACCACTGTCCTATAGGATGGCGCAGGGTTCAACGATTTTTGTCAGAGTTGTGGCTCGGAGAGCGATGAGGAAACCGCCCTGCATCCCATTTATCAATGCCCGGTTTTTGCGAGGAGGAGAATAGCGGCATTAAGTGCACCCTTTCTCTCAAATTTGACTGAGCAATCGCTGATCAACCTTAAAGGGAATATTACGGTTTATCAAATGGAGCAGATGCTTTCCAGACTTTGACCTCTGTCCGGCGACAGCTACTTCAACCACCTACCTATCTACCTTTCCTTAACTTTGGAAACCCGCGAACATACATCTAATCCACAAAGTTGATGTAATGTCTTGTATTTCTAAATATCGTTCCATATCCCTTTAGCAAGCTCCTGTTTTAGCAAGCTCCTCGAATAGAGTGAATCCTTTTGTTCAGTTCTTGCTGAGCAGTGAACAACATAGGTTCATTAAAGGTACGTCAGTTGTAAAGAACTTAGTGACGTTTACAAAAACCGTTGCTTCCGCAATCGACTACCAAAAAAAGTTGATGTTTTCAGACTTTGCTGAAATTCTCCTTTCTAAGCTACATGTGCGGTGATCTTGTTTCTTGTTTTTCCTCCAATGTTTGTGATCACACGTATGTTCGTGCTGTTAACTCTTGCTCCTCCGAACCATTTTTCCTCCCTTTCTGCATGGCATTCTGCAAAGATCCATTCTTGGTCCTTCATTGTTCTTTACGTTTATCAACGGTCACTCGTCAACTGACTTCTCGCCATGCAGAAAACTTCACACAAGTAAAACTTGGGTGGCGCAGAAGACATCGCCTAGCGCATCATTCATTGTTGGTGGATACACATTTTTGCATGCATGATGTTTGAATGCAGTGGAATATGAGATGAATATTTTGCTTGTGGAAGCTATTCTGCCCTACGTAGCTTAAGCGCCCTATCTGACATTTTGTTCATTTTTGAGCTAATACCGGATTTGAGCACCGGATTCATTATCTATTACATCATTCTGGAAAATATGAAAAACCGATCTTTTGTGCAATTATGTTAAAATCGATAATGAAAAAAGCACCACCCATTAATCTGCAGCATTTAGAAAAACACAAATAACTGAAACTGTAAATAACTCAACAATTAATTAATTGCAGATAGGGCGTTTATGCTAGGTATGGCTATTTGTTGCTATGTATTAGCAATTTTTCTTCGCGAAGAGTATTGATTTTTTTTCGTGACATGTCGTAGATAAATGTCAATACATAACTTTTAGACACAAAAAGCTAGGAGCAAATAATATTTAAATATTATTACTATTATATTTTTTTAAGATGAAATATTCGCGTTTTTTGCACCTTTGCAGAGCAGATTAACGTAGGGCTGCAAAAAACGATCCCGAGCAGAAAGGTTGCTGTATTCGATAATTTTGCTGGTATTCGCTGAGTTTTCGCTAAGGTTGGTTGTTAAACTAGAAAGACACATAGAAAAAAACCTGAATGAAATCTTATGTAGGTTTTAATCGAAATCAGACATGAAAGTTGCATATGAAATAGTCTACAATGTAATGAGCATTAAAACACTGAAAAACAGTCTGCATACTACAAGATTTGATGTAAAATAATTAATAATTGCGGAGTGCTATGCACGTTCATTCGATTCAAACTGTAAGTCCATAACAAACGCTCCCGAGCAAATTTTTGCTTCAGTGATGTGACAGGTGCATGATTTTGTTGTTGTATTCAATATTCGTAACCAAATTTGATCTGCTCGGGAGTGCAAAAAACGCACTTGTTTTGTGGGAAAAGGATTTAAATCTTCACGTTATATGCGCCCCTGTTGGCCAGCGTCCGGTGCAACTGCTGTATTCGTATGTGTGCATGTGGAAGCCCCGGCCCTGGTTCAATCGAATATAAGTAATTTTAAATTTTATAATATTTGCACACACTGCAAATTTTGAGTCATGGAATACACCGAAGCGACACTATATTAAATTTTTTGTGAGTATCCTGACTTACGATTCTGAATCTTAAGGCGTAGTACGCTTTTAGTCGTTTAACAACATGCCACTTAAGAGATTTTTTAATAGCTGACGAAAGCAATGTTTTCGTAAAATTGCCAGTATGGTAAGTTTCCAAAAATAGAAGTTTGTATTTATGACTTTGTGTTCATTATTATGGTATTGTTATAAATAAAATACTTATATACCTACACAGCAATCGTGCATCCAACTATAACACGCAGGTATCGTGCATCCATTTTTTTTTAGAGAAAAAAGAACTTTCAAAAAATTATTAATGATTTGGAATCGTTTGAGTTCGGAATGAATTAAATTATTCATTTCGTATTTATAGAATAGGTCAGAGAAGCAAAAAAATATTAGCAAAATGCAGCTATTAAATTTTGTTCTCATTTACAATTCTAAGTTCAAACGATAAATTATTAGTATGCATATTGATTTGATGACGTTCAGTGGACTTATTTGAAGCTTGTGTTAATTTTAAATACATTTATAACTGTTTATGGGTTGTATAATATTGCGTTGTATTGAAAATAATTAATAATTAATTAAAACCCAAATTTATTGCAAAAAGAGCTCATTTAGAATCTTTCATTGCTTCACAAAGGTTGCTTGGTAGCCTAGACTTCCAAATTGAGCCTTATATTCAATTATTTTATTGCTCTCAGACGTCGAACTAATATCCTCAAAGTATAGGTTCGATGAATTTTTCTGAACAAGTATCTATAGATTCTTCCCATTCTGTAATTGTGGGAGTCGAATGACAAGTCGAATGTTATTGTACTGATAAGCTAATTAATAGTCCTGAAACTGCAGACATTTAATTTTATCTATATGATAAATTGGCATCGAGAACTATCCATGCTCTTGATTTTCTTAATATCAGCCTGCTGGATTGCTTTTAATGCAAGTAAGTAGGTAAGTTGAAGTGGCTATCAATGGACATAGGACTAAGGACAAACGCACGTAGGCACGAAAGAGGCCCGTTATGATGCCAAAGTAGCTAACTTTCCCCTAGTCATTAAACTCAGATGAATCGCACTATCCCCTTTAAGTTTACCAGGAATAGTTCCAATCCGCCACCCTCCTCTTCGCCAAAACTGGGCACTGGCGAATGAGATGCAGGACAGATTCCTTATCGTCCTTCGAGCCACAGCTTTGACAAAAATTGAACTCTGCGCCAACCGTTGCGTTTAGGTCCTATGACGACGTGACCCGTAAATGCAGAGCACTGTCTCATAAGCTTAGTATACAATACCGGATCAAACGGGATTGAGATTGAAACAGTGAAATCAAAACCTTTAAAGAAACCGCTTCCTTTCCATTGTTTCAATCTAAGTCCCTAAATTAATCCATGTTGTATTCGTAGCTACACTTGCCCTGAATACCCCTATTCAGCGACATTCATAGACATTGTTCACCGAAATAACACGTAGCGCCAGACGCCATAATTTATAGACTTCTGGCGCCATGTACATAGTTGATTTCGATAAAATATAGCGCCACACGCCATAATACATGGCGAAAAGTACATAGGAGCAGACGCCATGTACTATAGCCCTCCACGCCATGTACTATAGTCCTCCACGCTTTGCAGATGGTGTGGAGGGCTATAGTACATGGCGTGGAGGACTATAGTATATGCCGTGGAGGACTATAGTATATGCCGTGGAGGGCTATAAGCATAGTGCCTGCTCCTATGTACTATGCCGTGTGGCGCTATATTTTATCACAAATCGACTATGTACATGGCGCCAGAAGCTCAAAAATTATGGCGTCTGGCGCTATGTGTTTTTTTCAGTGCATCTGAAGATGATTCAGTTCGCATCAAACAAAAGGCCACGAGCCTTCTCAGTTCTCTGAGCATCTGGAGGTAGAGCAGTTGATGTTAGGTGATGGAATTCTATCGACGAAATTCCCGAGGGATAAATAACATACTCATACTCTTATACTCAAGAAGCAATACTCAAATGTCACTTGCTGACATTTATACGTCCCCTCACACAGCATGGCTGCGAGTTATAATTGGAGTGCCATGAACCATATTACATGTCTCATGGCACTATGTAATATAGCGTGTGGAGCCATAATTTCTGCGCCATCTAATTATGGCGATGGGAGCCATACTGCATAGCTCAGGGTACTATGTACATAGCGTGTGGGACCATAAATGCTGCGCTATGTTACATTGCTCTGGGCGCCATGTTGATTTCAGTGTTAATGGTACAGAAAGAGACTTGATAGCCGGAGTCGGACCAGCGTTATCTGGGTTCTCTCCTGGCCTTCGACCCTCGGTTTTTTCTTCGAATATCTGCCCATTTCAGCTTCCGTTGTTTGATGACTTTAGTTAACCTCTGGATTGTCAAATATATTGTACAGCTCTTCGTTGTACCTTATTCATCATTGGCGGCTCTCACGTTTTGCCTCAATTATTCGCCTTTCGAAGGCTTACAATTGGTTTAGGAATACTTGTAGCACTAAACCGGTTTTATTATAGCCTTATGTACTTAGAGCTTGGTTTTCCGGTATATAAAGCTGGTCTTCAGTATAGTCTGAACGGAGTAGAAGGTTTTATAAGCGATCTGTATTTTCTCGTTTTATTTCGTCAGTTTCATTGCATTTTGCTTTTTAGTATATAAATTCGTCCACATTTTCTAAATCGTATTTGCAGAGCTAAATTTTTCCCATTGGGGATCCGTGTTCTTGTTTGAGTTGATTTTAAGCCGTACTTTTTTTTTCTAAATTTTGTGTATGTCGATGTTAAACTCCTAGTATTTTTCAAGCACTTTTTTCACCATAAGCAGATAAGTAGTTGATCAATCGTTGGTCATTCACACCTAAAGCACCCAATTTTATTTTCTAATATTTTCGTCATTATTTTATACGACGTCCAAAGTAGCCATATGCGACTGTAATGCACCGTAGTTTCTTTCCTTTTTTGTAGATAGGGAATATTGCGGATTTCCACTTCTCATCCGTTATTCGTTCTTGATCCCAGATGTGCTGGGTGTGTTTTCGCTTTGTGATATCCACGTCCTAAACGTTTCACTTGTCTAGCTTTATCACTTGTTATGTATTGTCAATGTTTTTCAATCGCTCCTCATAATTTTCCGTTTCTTACATCAAATAACCACTACTTCTCGAAGGTTTTCATATTTTTTGCTCTTTGTCCTGCTGTTCCTTTGGTGGAACTGTCTATATGCCTGGTTTGGCTCTTCTAGCGCTCATTGTCAAGGCAGTCGTGTCTTTTGCATCAAGCTTCATACCCATCCACTAGTTCTGCAGCGGTCTTCATTGCAGTCCTCATATCCATTTAGACGACGTCAGCCAACCTCACTATGTTATTTTGTTAGATGGGAGTTAGCTTCGTCTCAAGTGTTCTCACGAAATTTTCTGCTGCCGACGCCGTTTGGTGCTTTCCGATGTCGTATTCCCGTCCCGTAACGCCTTTTACGCCAAGTATGCTTGAAGCTCATCTGTGCTGGATAAGGACATGCTCATTTTGATTTAAAGTACTATCATCTGGTGATGCATTTTTTTTGTGGTTGCATTGATATGGGAAGCATGTTGGACTTAAATATGACTATGACTCTATTACACACAATCTCTGTAAGGTGTTGGCCGTTGTCATCTGTCGGATCGCGGAGAATGTGCCCTTCAGTCGTTCCGCCATGCATTTCTTCACTAACGGCTTTATCTTTGAGGTGCTCAAGTATTATTTTGACATCGTTTGAAGACAATGGGTCGAATTATTTTTCCAGGTTGTTATAGGATGCTTCTTTAGGTTACTTATATTTTTCTTCTGTCTGGGCGTAAACATATATCAGCCAAATTTTAAAGAATTTGGCTTTGATGGGTATCTCATACAATCGTTCGTCTACTGCTTTGATGTCCAACCTATACGGTTTGAACTCCCTATCCACAATGAATGCCACTCCAAATTCACGGCTTCCTGCAGGCTTCCCACTTTTGAATAATTTGTGCGATCTCATGCCTTGAACCCCGCTGCTAATCCATTTTATTTCCAGGATTAAAAGCGCGTTCAATTTGTACTTACTAGTCTGTTGATATAATGATTTTATAGCGCCGGACTTATTCAGTTATCTGACGTTCCAGGATCCAAATTGGTAGTTCATACTTCGTTTGCTGCGTCGTTTCCGTTGATTTAATGGTATCTGGGATGGATAGAAACATTGGTAGCTTTCAAATAATCAACATTAACAGGAAGAATTTACCATAGGTTAGGTTAGGCTAGTAAAGAGGGCTGCCGTGAACGCGGCTTGCATTATTCTTCCAGTTTGGGCCCATTTGCCACCCTCCGGTGACTTTTTAGAGCTGCCAAGTGACCACTTCGCCATACTGGATCAGCTGACTCAGCGTGACGGTACTGGCCACCTCTGCTAACCCTTGAAAGTAGTAAGAACCAAAAATCTTGAAGCGTTTATTATTTCGTGTCGGCCAATCACAGAGAGTATGCTCGATGGTGTCCTCTTCCATCTCGTACCTCTTGTATAAATTGCTGGATGTCCGTCCCATTCTGTTCGCATGAGATGCGGTAAGGCAGTGGCCTGTGAGCAAGCTGACCGTTGCTCTCAAGCAGTTTCTGCTGATCTTGAGCAGTTTCCTGCTTTTGCTTGGATCAGGATGGCCATAATGTCCTGGCCACCATGCAGTCCATCCTGTTTTCCCATTCGGATTTTAGTTTGGTCCATATGGCGGTATCAAGTTTGCTAGTGGCGTCAGCGATTGACCGTGGTACAGTGATGCAGGGGCTATTGCTAGCTCCTGCACCTTTCCTCGCCAATTCGTCAGTTGTTAATTTACCATAAAACTCAATAAATTTACATTTATTTTCATTGGTTATATATATCATGGAATGAGACTATAATATCTATCGCCTGTGGTTTGATATAAATGATATAAATTATCTTCTTCATAGCAAAATGCTGAAAGAACCGCGTTCACTCAAACTATATTCTTTTGATTTACTTTCGAAATACAAACAACAGCAAACTTAAAAGCTCGATCCACAGTCCGAAATTCGACTTCGACCGTTTGCCAATCAGTCATAACTGTAATGAGGCATTGCTTCCAGACACCGATATCTTGGCGTCTCCCACAAAATAACAGATCGCAAATAAAAATAACAAATTGACTAATATGATAAATTGGCCGTGGACTAGAAGCCCCAAGCGCCAAGAACGGGAAATAGATAGCGTCAAAGTCATAAATTAGCATTTGCAAGGGAATTAGGTTTCGAATTAATCACCTAACTGTATGCTGCAAACTAATTTAAGTCGCTATATAGTTTCATGCATGATTGTATCTATTTTCTTACGGGTTGCTTTAGTGGATCATCACGCGAAGATCTCGAATGAAGCAGAAGCAAGTCAATGCTACCAGCCAGCATAGAACAACAGCATCTTAGCAACCTACATATTCCAATGATTGTTATCTCGTTTCTTCTCATTTCACTTTCGTGCATGTAGGTACATCGGGGCGTTCATGTAGAAAAATCGAACTAATTTGAATCATTTGTTATTAGTTGAAGTCTTACAACGCCGGAACTGTTTCATTAACTTAACAATTTTCCGCCCTGTACTCCAAAAATGTGCACCAAAACGAAACTTTTCTTTCGCACCGTATCGAGTAGGCACATTAATATGTAGTCCGATGTTATCGTCAAACTGTTTTGATTAATTATGCATGTACATATGTTTGTGTGCACAACCCATTGAAAAGAGAATGTTCCTCATTTTACACACATGTTTTGATACAAGTTCCAAAAAATTAAATGAGAAATAATATTCGAGCTGACTCTTCGGAAAATGTAAATATCTACATATAAACGTCAGAAGATTAGCGGTGACCTGGCGACATACTTTTTCCATTCTGGCTGCCTGGTCATATTTCCCAAACCGACAAACAGATTTCTATGAAAGCAGACATTCGAAAATATTTAGTCAGCAGCATATGTAGACAAATGTGCAATCAAGGTTATTTCAGTTAAAGGTTAGCCATATTAATTCCAGCCGACCTTCAAGCCACGAAGCACTGAACAATGATGGAACGAAGTTCTTTTACAACTTCGCAATACGCTCGTACTTGCCAATTGTATTATTTGCCACCATAAACATATCTTTGTGTGCATTTCAAATCCCGGACCCGGCAATTCTTTTCACGGCGCCTCCGACTTAATTTCGAAATTCGATAGCTTTGCAACTACTTTTCGCACAATGCTCGTCGTATCGCACATGCTAAGCTCATTACCTACATGCATGGGTTTATACTCTTGTATGAAGCTCTTCGCTTTTGGGATCAGTTACTTCCATTCGTAGCAGATTTTACATTCACTTTGCTACAAATCGATCTGCAAATGAACGACGCCTGTCTGATTGCCTGCCGTATCTTTGCGTTGGATGAATGGTTGTATCTTTTTGTTGAAAGAAAGAGATTCATGCTGTGTGGCGACGGTGCCCGCTAGTTTGCAATCGCAAACAAAATTTACATTGCATTCAGTTGGTGTGAAAATTATGTAACATCGCTGCTGATTACATTCGACGTTAGTAAAGTTTTGGGGCACAGCATCCTCCATAGACGGTGATGGTTTTAAATTCGGTCAATTCATAGCTTTTCATTTCTTTATGCTTGAAACGCAAAAATAGGAGCTACATACCGTCTGCTTATAAGCATACCATATTAGGCAATTTTTTGATTTTTTTTTTTTCATGTCAGATCTTTTTTCAAAGCTTTATCGAGTGATAAAACCTACAATTTCTAGTTTATGGAATTGAATCGCCTGCACAAATGTTTCTTCATTTTCATTAAGTCTCCAGTTGCCGATTTCTGGTACGTCGAAATTCATCAAATGACTTGGACGGAAATTACAATATCTCAGCAGCATACTGCAAAAGTTTACCTTAATGTGCTTTGCTGATTCATACATTCTTTGCCTCTAGATATATTTAGTGCGTGCAAATTGGCGCCAAATAACTTCGTATTTTTTTTGGTTAAAAAATCGCAGAAAATTTTAAGTTGGAGAAAACATTCAGCTATTCTCAAATCAGATGTAGATCAATCAAGTAGAATAATGCATTCGATCGGAATGTTCAGCATGGTTTTTTTTAAAAAAAGAGTCAAAAAGCGCTTGCTTATTGATGGGGCACAATCTCTTCGCAGACACAACCTTTTCGTGGTTGTTGCATCATAAGATCTTGTCGTGGCTTGTGTATCGCAAGATTTCAGACTGAGAGTGCCTTGACAATAGTATGAGGATAAATTGTAGGGATTGTAGCACCCAGACTGAATCAATACGGCTGGGCTCGGACTCTACAGGTCCCAGCCCCATGTATGGCAGCAAAGAGGACCCTGGTTACAGTGAAAGATTACAGGTTACCATCGTAGAAGAATAAATGGCTAGCGAATTTTTCAAATTGCCGATTACATCTCCTGTGGCTGCTGGGGAAAGCGTGTACAGCACCACCTGAAAGTCCAACTACGGTTGTGCCTGGGGAAAAGCTACCCTCTCCCAAAACCGTACAAAATAAGAAAGAGGGAAGCACCGAAACAAGCAAATCCGGTTAGTCCAAACGAGTCACCTGCAAGAAGCGTGGAAGGTGGGAGGAGTCCTCTGTGATCTGACAGGCAACATACGAAGCTGTGCTGAACACGGGAAAGCTGCCGGCGATACCAATGCAGTGAAATTTGAAACTGTTTCTCTGAAAATTAGTTGGCAGTCAGTGGAACCTAAAGAAGCGAGGGAAAGGCTAACTGGTGATGCCAATGCCGTCAGTTCATGGCAGAGATGACTCTGAAAGATGACTGAGAGCAAAGCTACCCTAACTGAATACTGCCAACTATGTAAATTCCGGACAATTCTATACCTGATATAAAGTTTGTTCACATCAACTTGCAGCGTAACAAGGCTTCAACTTATCTTTTAAGGGAAAAATTGGCAAAACTGCAAGAATCTCCTTACATATTGCTTGTACAAAACCTGTGAGTTCGACGCACCAGGATCTGCAAACTCAGATCAGTCTAAGGGGTCAACGAAGCCGTAGGCTTGTATTCTGATTTTCAATCTGCTTGATGCCATCACGCTGGAACGTTTTTCAGGTTAGAACCTATCAGATATCAACGTGCAGTACCATAAGATAGAAAGCTTGAAAGTCACTTTAGCTTACTTTTTCTTTAACTTCCTACTTCTGCCGCCAAAACAGGAGCTTAAGGACCTGGTTCAGTACCCTGAGCCGGTTAGAAATTCTGGTGGATTTGGCTGGCAAATCGCAGTACACCAGTTAGGGCAGCAAATAATGCGGTATGTCAAGAAGTAAAACCTTCGATTTTATAACTTCTGCGGGGTTAATGACCCTATACACTGGAATTCCCGTCATTTTTGGCGTACTTAAAAGAAATGCCATTATTAATTTAACCTGTATGTTCACTTGCAAAAGTTAGATCAATAACTGAATGGCACGTATGGAATGTGATTTATTTCTCTAGTCAGCGCTACTTGGCGTCCTCTTAAGCTATGAATCTCACATCCGTGGAGGAGAGAAGAAACCGAAAAAAATACTGATTGGACCAAGTTAAACAAAAAAAGTCGCCGCAGTTAATAAAATCTCCGTTGAGCACTCTGAATAGAACCATATTAAGTATCTAATATGTTATGAAGGTTCTAGTCAGCAAGATCAGATGTCAGATGACAGTCTTTTGGTGGAACCGGGAACAACTACATAAGCTCAGAAAAATACTCGATAACTCTTCAATTGAGTTTGTAAGAGCAACACAGATGCTGAAAAAAAGAAGGAAGACATCGAGGCCGAGCAAGGTCCTGTAAAATAATCAACCAGCTAAAATGGACTCTCTTAAATAGCTAGTTTGTGACTTTACCAAGATTGAAAAGGATTCTCGAAAATCTTTACTTGAGAATCACTCTCCGGAAGCCCCAGTGTTTGAAATGCAGATGGTTCTGTGAGTCCTACCATTGCAGTATTAGGAAATGCTGGTGCACATCTGTGGTCACCAACGAAAAGGCCAGAGACACAATAATTTTTTTTGAGAATTTCAAATTGCCGGCCTTCCTATACAGCTATGCCCCCTTTTTACAGAAGGTATACCTAGCCTTAGGGTATGTTCCGTCATTTTGGTGGGAGGATAAGGTAGTGTTTATACCAAAACCTGGGAGAGATGACTATTTCGATCCAAGGAACTTTAGGCCGATCAACATAACATTGTGTATGCTGAAATGCATGAGTAGACTTGTTTTACCGCATATACGCGATCGGACGCGTAAGTCTAATCTCTTAAATGAGGAAAAACATGCATTTCCAAATTTGCAGGGTATATGATGCTGCTATTTGTGTACCCTGAAAAGATGATCGCCTGCACCCCTTTAAGGGAACTATGTCAAGTTGCGAAAGCTTATGACATGAACGAATTCTTCTCATGCTGACAAAGAGATTTTTGTTGTTGGAGGCTGGAACTGGCTGATATTGAGAACGCAGGCGACAAATAGATGTTTACGACAGGGTGTCTTATCGACGCGCTTTAGGAGTATGCTTGTCGACTTCGTGCTAAACGAACTGCCACAAAAGCGGCTGCACGCGTAAGTTCATACTCATGACGAGGTCAAACTAGCAGTCAGTGACGATCTGAATTCGATGTGCAGAAAAACACTACGAACATTGGATTTGACATTTGATGCTTGAAGCATGGCCCTACACTGAATTCTGGTAAAACAAAATCTGTTTTGTTCAAAAAAAAAAAAAAAAAGAGAAAACGGGAAGATTTAATGCTTCCATCCAATAATACTGGATACCATTCTTCAATTTCTAGTTGAAGTCAAATTTGCACAAATCACTTCTCTGGAAGAAGCATGTGGAGGTGAAACTTACTCAAGCTATGAATCAGGTAGTAAAAGAATATGTATGAATCTAATATATATGAATCGACGCAACAAGCATAAGACCGATGATCACGTACGTATCAATGGCGTGGTGGACTATTGTAAAGCTCTTGTGTGCTCACAAAAAGTTTGCCACACTACAAAAGATTGTGCGCCTAGGTATATATGGTGCTATGAATACCTATTCTGCGACGACCCTTGTTAACCGTCTCAATCCACCTTCACTCGATATTCAAATTGGGAGTCTGGCGATGAGCTCTCCTCATATAGTAATTCTACTTGACCTATAGGTAGACAACGAGGATTTGAGACATAGCTCTATTAGAAGATTGATGCTTGGTAGTTTTGGACGCACAAGTGACTCTAGTCGTTTTCGGGAGCAGATATTAAGAATTTTTTCCGCGCAAAAGTGAGTGGGACAACCTGATGCCTGCACGACGGTATACTTTGTGATATTTTTCATGGATGGCTCGAACACCTACGTTAGATCTGATGCTTGCGTTGACTTGCATTCATCAAATGACTGGGGCTTTTACTCTTGCAGAGCATGTTTCGGGTTTTTTGGCAGAAATATGAGCAATTTTGAGAGCTACTTAATGGGAATTTGATAACAAGTGGAGGAGTAAGTGTGCTATTCTCTCCAAAATCAAGCTACAATAGCGGCGTTACTTAGTTACCGCAGTGTCCCGGTTAACACTGCGGTGTTGAAGATAATGAAGTTGCCGATGCTATTGTTAAACAAAGACCCTGGAGGTTTGGCGCTTAGATACTGACTTCAACTGTATATTCCATCTTTCGAAAGTGGATAGCTGTCAACCATAAAGGGAGATGGATGACTTCCGATATGGCCAGGCACACTAAGATCTATTTCCCAGATCCTAACCATAGGACTGCAGAATTTCTTCTCAATAAGAGAAGGCATAATTTTAAAGCCATAATAAGTATGCTGACTGAGCCCAACCACCTAAGAGTACATATGGTTCGACTAAATGTTGCAAAGTATGTTGTTTGACCATCCTGCTTAGAGGAAGTAGAGCACCAGATGCCAATAGTTCAGCTGAGATATAAGCAAAGAATAGCCTCAGTGTGATTATCATTGATTCTGAACTTCATTAACAGATTCAGGAAATATTTACGTTTTCGGAGAGTCTAAATTATTCGCATTCGGTGCACTTCACTGCTACAATAGAGCCATAGAAGTGAGTTGGCGTTTGCAGGCTCAAATTGTTGCATAGCTTCATACCAGTGTGTATCCGCTCTTGTACAATGTGGTGTTTTGGTGATAGGCTGCTTTAAAGTCCGCCTTCCGAAATTGGAAATTGCTTAAAAAATAGCAAAGGTTAGCTGCACCTTCGGTGCCAGGGGCCCTCCAAACCATCTTTACTAGGGCTGTTTTCATGTTGCTTCATTGTTTTCCAACGAATCTAACAACCTAACTAATCTATAAGACTGTATTGTATTTTATCATGGAGCAGAACTGAGTTTGGCCATGCGAGAATCTTATCCGACGGAGTACCCACTCTAGATTTTGAGTTTTTAACTCGTAGTTTATAACAGGTGGTTCTTCGTAGTGAATAAACCTCGTCGGTTTATTTATGTGCATACGGATGCTTCAAACCTAGAAAATAAAGTTGACAGCGATTTATAAATTTAAGGTTGCTTTTCGTCTTCCGTGTTTTGCGGACTAAAGTTTTGACCACTTTCCGGACTATTAACTGGCTTGTGTGAAATCAAATTTTCGGAGCCAATATTTTCTCAGATAACCAAGTAACTATCAATTATATAATATTGTATTCAGAATTGTTGCTGATCGCTGTATATCTCTAAGCAAGATGTCGAGACATTCGGCTATGCAATTGATTTGGGTATCCGGACATATATGTATTTGGGTCAAATTTATGGCCGACGAGGTGGCTTGGAACACCGACATTGTCGAGCAAACTAGACGTCAGGCGAAAACATCTTGAGGATGCTTAGAAGTCCTGGGCTGAAGAATTATCCGGTTCCATTGCAAGACAGTACTTGGCTTTCATGAACAAAGATCACACCAAGCTATCCTCTCTCTTCTGAGAAGCTATTGTTTAGCTTACACTTTTGAAACCGACATTTATTTCGAACATCGGCATGAATCGTCAATTGACACGAAGTACGTTTTCGCAGGCTGTATCGTACTGAGTTACGTATGATTAAGTCGCAAACCATATCAAGATCGAAGAGACATGATGTCCTTTAAATTGGAAACGATTTCTTGATGTCTAACTTCTAATAACTTCTGACTTTTACGTTTGAATTCGATTTCATTTTATTATCGGCATAATCATTTTGGCTTTTTCAAATCAAAAAAACTGAATCAGCGAAACAATTAAATGAATGAAACGTACAAATTTCAATGCCATACAGTGTGACAGCAAAATACTACTAACGTATGTGTACGATGACTTGCATCTTATATCGAAGCGATACATAATATTTTGATTTCTAAGCTAAATCAAACACTTCGCGACAACAAGCTTGCATGCAAATACGAGTTTCCGTAATAATTTTAAGTGCATACATGTGACACCTGGCTAGTACCCACTTAGTCCAGTCTCAGGTATCCTGCATGTCATACGAGAATGCCGTTGGATTATATAGTCATTAAAAACCGGATAACGTAACGTAATTGGTTCTATTACAATCCGATGAGAGTCAATGCTACCTGGTATGTTCGCCATATACTAAAGAAATTGATTAAAATGTTATCGCAGTGCCGTGGAACTTCAGGTTTTGCATGTTGTGATTTAGGGTTTTGTTTACGTAATTGAATCAACAAAAAATAAGTAGCATAATTGTTGGTTTTCATGCATTTTGGGGTGGTAGAATATTCGCGCAAGATAATTTGTGGAAAACAATAGCTGTGGTTTGTGCGCCTTTATCCAAAGTAGAGTAGCGTAACATAATTGAAAGCAATAGCTCAAAGATTTAACCGGCATAGCTACTCTACTCTGGATAAATAGTTGAAAAGTTAACATGTAGCATGTGTTTATACCTGCGAAATCGCTCCTAATCCTTAGTTCGGCTGCGTTTTTTTCTTCTTCTTTGAAATCATTTAAATTACAACGTAAAATCATTACCTGACAAATTAGCGTTGCATGCGATTATCATGTCTTAATAAAATAAGACGAAACATAATTCTGGACGAATATAATTTAGAGAATGTGGACGAATTTATATACTTAGGCTCGAAATTGACAACGAAAGGTAGTGAAACTGATGAAATTAAAGGGAGAATACAGCTCGCTAATAAAACTTTCTACTCCGTTCTGGTCCTACTGAAGACCAGCTTCATATACAGGAAGACGAAGCTCCAAGTTTACAAATCAATAATCAGACCTGTGTTGTGCTACGGATGTGAAACTTGCACCCTTACCCAAGCATCCGCAAATATGTTGAACGCCCTCGAAAGACGGGTCCTCAGGCGTATAATTGGAGCTAAACAAGAGTGCGGCCAATGGCGAATAAGGCACAACCACAAGTTGTACGAGGTTTTTTACGAACCAAAGGTTGCTATAATAATCAAACTGTGGTAGCTGCAATGGGCTGGTCACGTGCAACGAATGGACGAGCATCGAGTAATTAAGAAGGTATTCGACGAAAGGGCCGAGGGTCGAAGACCAGTGGGAAAACCCAGAAAACGCTGGTCTGACTCTGTCGACGAAGACTGCACAAAGCTGTTCGGTTTTCGAATTTGGAGGACGTGGTCATTGGACTGAGACAACTGGAGGCATCACCTGCGAGAAGCCAAGGCCCGAGAGGGGCTGTAGTGCTATGACGGCGAATAAAATAATCTTATCAATTCCGGTCAAAATTCTTTCAGTTCAGCTAAGTGACTAGAACGTCACCTAAGTGGCTAAAAGGAGCTTACTCCCAATGGTTTCTCCCGAACTGGTTCCTACTCTGCTCTGATTGGAAGCACGTAAAAAAGAACCGATACAAATACTTTCTAGTTTATGCGAAGAATAAACTAGAAATAAAAGCATGAATATGCAAATCAGAAAAAAAATAATTCATCTGAGTACTCAGCCTGAATTAGCCCATGAAACTCAAAAAACGATCAACCGAAATTTTATGGTTATTTTATAAAAAAAAAACGGAACCATTATAAGAAGGAGGGGCTGTGATAGCTGCAAAGCACACAAGCCTACAGTACGCAACTTGAGAGTGACATACCGCTGAGTAAAATTTTGACAATTCAGCTTTACATTTACACTAGTTGCAATAAAAACCTATCAACATAAGTGCATTTTCCTCCCGAAAATAATTTTTGGGTTCTGAACAAGCTAAAATTAGCAAGATATGATGAACAACATACAAGTATGTATCTTCATCTGTTTTCGTCTTGAGTTTCAGCAAAACAATGCCATTGGTGCAAGGGTGTTCATTGCCCATGCAATTTTGTTTTCATATTTCAACCGACAATTATCCGGAATCAGATACGAACAGCATATGTCAAAGAAAAGCACCTCAGTGCAATGTAACAGTAGATACCATAATTACAGCAGATACCACAATCACATGATTATGAGTGAATGTAAATAGCCTATAAAACTCGAACTGAGTTAAGGCAAGTTTCTACCTTGTGCGGCCGAAAAAATGTGCTTTCTTCAGGAATTTTTTTTCGGGAATGTATTTTCAATTGTAGGCATAAGTTTATTTTAAATGTACAAAAAAAATTTAGTCGAAATATGCGAAGCGGGGGGATAGATGGGAAATCGAGCAATGGCGGAGAGCCAAATGGATTTTAGCTGCTGGTGGAAGTCCTGCCGTCGATTCAGATGATCTGAAACATAAAAATGAAACATAATCTAATTTAATATATAGACAACCCCTACCAGAATTGTGAAGAAAAAAATGAAAAACGAAAAAGTAATGCAATTTTGAAAAAGAAAAACTATTTTTTCCTTTTTTTTGGCTACAAATTTGTATGTAAAATGAAAGATTGTGAATATTTTGTAATGATTCTGCTACCAGCTATGAGCAAGTCTTTGATACTTAACTGTAAAAAATTTTGTGATCATTCGTTAACCCGTCGGCCTTCAATCACTTCCACCAGGTCAAAAAGTGCGGTGCAGCGCGCCGAGCGGTGGCGGCTCAGCGCACTCGGCACCTCTCCCTATTTCAAGGGATAGCTTTCGTAATTCATGTATCTACCGTATCTATCAACATGTATCTATCCGAAAATGCAAAAATAAAAAATTCGATTTTTTCGACCGCACAAGGTAGAAATTTGCCTTAAACGTACATGGCGCCAAATCATGTTTGAAAATTTTTGATTTGGCGTCTTATACATACGTTTCTTTTTAATTCAAATAATCTGACCTCGTTTCAATAACGCTGTATCAAAGTGTGTCTTGTTTGTTTTAATGTTTTGTTTTTCATTCAATGATGAAAATTGTGATATGAAAATAACATTTTTATAATAAAGTGGAATCATTTTTATTGAATGTGGGGGATTATTTAATTCAAATAAGATTCGTTTTTTGTTTAAAAGTGTTTCAATTTTTGATTTAAATTTGATTCTATAAAATTTTAAGCGGTGAAATTTTTCTGAGTGTAAGCATTTGCTTCAAAGGTTAATCCCTTGAGCTTTGGCATTGTTTCCTGTTTCCTTCCCTGACCTTTTCGCTAATGATTACAGATCTAGCTGTGTACCAGCCTTTCCTACTGCTGCGAAGAGCAGGAGGTTTTGTCGAGACACAAAAGTCTTATGCGTTTCAATCATCGGAGAGCGTTTCTCAAGTAAAGTCTGTAGATATTTTTGTGTGAACTTGATAACATCATCAACTGGGAATTTTAGAGACACCAGGCTAGCTGATGGGTTATTTGGCACGACTTTGCAAATTCTCGATGAATCTCTTTTTCATCTTCCAGTCTATTGTCTAACAATTTGAATGAGTCCCTCTAGGAGGCCCTTCGCATATTTTTATAAGTTCGTTGTGTGATTCTATAGGTGATCTAGTTCTCCTTTGTGTTGTTTTTACAAATTTGATTAATAAGCACAAAGAAACCATCTTGCTGCATCTGTTCTACCTGATTGGACAAGCCTATTTATAACTATCTAATATGGCTCTATTCAGAGTGTTCAATGGTTGATTCTATTGACTTCGGCAACTTAAACAAACACTAGGACACAATCTGTCTACAAAAAGTGGATTGCTCTCAGCCCAGTCAGTGCTTCTTAGGTTTCTTCTCTCCAATATATGGTAGCCGACAAGCAAGGTTAATAAGCAGCCGAGGTACATCAAAAGACGTGCAAAGAAGGTCAAAAACCTATGAGTCACGAAGTATTTGTATATAACTCTAGTTCGCCCATTGCTCGAACACGCATGCACTGTCTGGCATCCTAACTTCGATGTCTTAGGCTATAGAGTGGAAGCAGCTCCTGCTTTTTGCCTTGAGAGATCTGTATAATCCACGCGAATTTGATAATTTACCATCATTCAGAAACAGACTAAATCATTTAAATCTAGCAAGTATATCTACACGAACAACGCCAACAACGCATGCTGCAAAATATTCCACAGCCTTGTAAAATACTGCTCCCCAACCATTTCCAGACCTAGGTTTCAAATAGCTCTGGCCAAGGTGCTCACGTCACAAACATTATTATAATTCTCAAATTTGTGTTGTATTTTTTTATCATTTACATTCTAAATGTATTTAAATTGTTAAAAATTAATTATAAGTGGTTCTTAATTTGTGTACGAGTTATTTGGTAGAAATAAACAAATAACTCAGGTGGTGGATCTGCAGATAAAGAGAATAAAGATTCCGGCTTGAAAACTGTCTGAACGTAGTGGCATCAAGCAAATTGGAAACCAAAACACATGCCCTCTCCTCGTTGGCCTTTCTTTTTTATTGAGCTGAGTCTGCAAACTCCTGCTGTATTGAACCGAGGGCTTCTTTGCACGTAAAATGTTGAAGGATACTTGCACTTAATTCAATTTGACGCACAGAAGAAGAGTCGAAGTCTTGGCATGCTGCAAATTGATCCGATAAACCTTATAACTTCAGACTTAAAAATGTTCCGAATTAGTTTTTAAGGGTCTCTTTACGGGGCAAAGCTCGTGTAGCCTAGTGGACAGATCACTGGCCCCTGATGTGTGGCGTCCCTGGTTCGAATCCAGGTTCGGACGAGATCGCCCACCGAGCTTTGAGTTAGCTCGCTTAGCTCTGAATTAATCAGGGGAAAAGTGAGTCGTGCAACTAATGAAAAAAAGTGAGTCGTGCAAAATTGTGAAAGCAGCTCTCTACCGGTTCCAACCCTTAGACTTGACAAAGGTTGATGTGAGATTACTTTACTTGCGAACAGCGTTCGTATAATCTCAGTGCAAGAAATTCTATAGGAAAGAAGTTCCACTGTAGCTTTGCGTTTCGTCTTGGCGACAATCTTAAGAGCAAATGCGTTAAATTTTCTTGATTTGGTTGATTTAACCCCATGTAAGAAGTTACTCAACATCATTTGCTATCTTTCTCCAAGCATCGAGATTCTTTGCTGGTTAAGTAATATAACCAAGCTGAAAACATTTCCATCAGAGGAATGTTCCTACTGGGGCCTATGTTTTTCATGATACAGTGCTTCACAACGATGTCCGGATTCAGCAAATCAAACGTGCTAGTTACGTCATATATACTTTTGCGAGGATCAGGATTCCAACAACTGACATGGCACAAAGAATAGATGAGGCTAAAATTGAATCTCCGCACATTATTCTACTACGAATTTTTACGGTAGTCATGAGACTAAATGATCGGAATTCTAGCACAAACTAATCTTTGTTGGCAAGACAGTCTGCCATTATGTGGGAGACAGAAAAGATGTAATCTTATTGAATTCAAGCGCTTGTGTGGTTACTAGTCTTACACAGGACGGCATAGGAAGAATCTGTGCAGACTTTCGCTTACCAGAGCCTAACGTAACGGGTCATTATCTGGAGAGCGAAAGATTTTTCGGTCACGATTCTTTGTTGGTTTCACTAATCTTTTTGCAGCTTTTAAAAACAAGAAACCATTTATAATATCCGCCAATTAGTATTCTGGTTTCAAAAGCTGAGGAGGTGATCTTTGAAGTTTTATAGATCCTTCCTTGTGAAGATGGTACTTCGCCTACCCTGCATACTTCCAAACATTTTTGAATTTATTCCTATTGAGTCTGTAATTACCGTTGCAAAAGTATTAGTCAATCTACATCTTGATACTTTATACAGGACCTATCCAAAATTAGTTACCTAACTGGTTTTTGTTACAGTATGTAGAAGGTAACTAGTCTACACACTGTATTATGCTTGTTTTGTTTGTTCTGACTGTTTATAAAGGTTTGGGATAGTCACCGCTTTTCTATCAGTTTCAAAATGTAAACAAAAACATTTGCCCGCTTACCATTGAATTCACGTTCATATCCATCAATTATTACCGAGCATGCACTTCTAAGTAACCAATCAATTAAAATCAAAAGAAATTACCAATTTATTTTATAGCTCTCTTTTTCAAACAAAGAGCCAGAAATCAGTACGAATAATAGTCAGCATCAACAATCAATTTGCAACACCGCTTACTTCAAACAGAAATCGAAAGCCGATTATTTGCCAAGCTACGTCAAACGCAGTATAAAAGACAATTTCAAATCGAATTTGCTTTCTCCACTAGACCATTCTGTTACTGTTTTCATTTCTGAGCCTCATAGCCGATGCATTGGAAACAACACTTTATTTGAACCACCTCATCGACTTCTATACTTGGCGAGAATCAAATCGATGAATTTTGTATTTGAAGCAAAAGCAAATATTGAATTGGTATGGTATTGTGTCGAGGCACTATTAATAAGTAATCAGTGCAGCACTAAATCTGGGCTTAACATAATTTCCACTTTGCCGAGCAATCAAATACGGCGTTGGACTTAGTTCTTCTTCTGGAGCTCCACATGACACATTCCACAAGCAAGTTGGAGTGAGGGGGGCCTGTGATTATAAGCTCATTTGGCAAGAACTCAGATGTTTTTGTCTGAAGAATAAATCTTGAACTCGAGTAGAATGGACGAGTAACCTACTCAGCTGGAGGCACGCGCGACTTTTCGAATGTTTACCTGGCGTCACGAATGCAAACATCATTGATGCCGATGATGAACTGACACATTTTCCGTGCTTCACTGACACATATCTGCTTAGATCGAGTTGGAGTGAATGGATGGTCCATTATAGGTACTTGTAGCAGCATCGCATGTAAAAGAAGACTCCGACTTGACTGTAAAATTAATGACACCACATCTGAGTACTTGATAGTCCAATGTTGGGTGAATCGGAGAAGGCCGTTTACAATCACTGTTTGCGGCTAAATTGCTTGCCGGGGCATCAGTACAAGAACTATTTGTTTTGCTGTCCGTGATTGGAACGCCGAATGAAATAGTGTTACCATCATGTTGCATCTTGCCGGCCTTAGGTGTATGTCTACTTTCAGGATGCTTGTTTTTGGGTGAAATATTTTATAGGACTTATTAACCGGTTGCAATAAAATGACTGTGAAATGAGGAAATGAAAATAAATTTTGCTGATGAATTGTCGAAAAACATTCAAAATAAATATTTTATGGGCTTAAGAACAGCCTTAAGAAGAAAACCCAAAGTATATGTATACGTGACAGTTGTAATCATCCCTGAAAGTAATTGGAAAATTTAATTCACTTCTAACGTTTAACAAAGGAATAAGAAATAAAACTTTATATATAATTTTCTCGCCCCCACTTTTAATAGAATTTGTCTGTGAACATTAAAAACAGCAGTTCGGTACCCGTACCAAGAACTTAGTAAAAACCATTTACGCCAAAACACAAAGTCAGTAAAAACAACAGCGAGTGTCGGTTTCAGATTGACGTGAGTGTCGGTTTCAGATTAACTTTATTATCAATAAACAGTTTCTTTTTGTACAGTATCACAACATCTCCTTTTTCATGTTACATGCGTTAATTGAAACAAAATACACAAATCATTCATTCATTAAGTTGCAAAAAGAAATCATGTTTCATGCAATAAGACAAACATATTAATTCATTTTGCAAAAGATTCATTCGATAAGTTTGATAATTATACAATCGTTATGATTACAGTATGACTGTTGAAAAAGAATTGGAAAATATTAAGTGATGAGTTCTGTATTTCAAACTTTTTTGTGGGCTTCACAATACGACCCGCTTTCAGTTATTTACATAATATTCGCTCAGTGGTTTTTCAGTTTTTGTTTGATTTGTGTTATATGGCGATTCTAGATTCTCATTTTGATGTAAGTTTGATGAATATTCTGGACTCTGCTGCGCAATAGAAATTGCAGATATTTTTTCGCCAAGCGTTCTTTTTACGCTTATAAATTGCTTTTTTTTTTTTGATAAATCTATCCTCCGAAGCGTTGTACGAGATACTATCGTGGCTCCCTAGATTTTTCCAATATTTTTCCTATAAATCACAACCAAACGAATTTTCGAAACCTAATATTTTGTCCTGATTTTGACTCCAAATGATAATAAGCCTATTTTTTCTTGATTTACTTTAATGTTTTTTTAGTAATTCTTTAGAACAGTTGGCTCAAATTTGCTAATCTGAAAAGAAAGTAGAATTCTATACTGTCTGGAAAAAATATTTAGTGATGAAGACGTCGCAAGTCGCGAAATTGGGATGTAACGATACCGCAAAATTGTTTTATTATTCTCTTAAATTCATGAAGATGCTTGATAGATTCGGAGTATAATTTCTCGAGAAATATATAATTCAAATGTGTGAGCCCTATCATAGGGTCTAGTGACATTAACAAGTGCTTTTACTCTATTCGGGTCGGACTTCATAACATCAGAGGGAAATATCTGTCCTATATATTTGACCCTATTCACCTTATATTGGAGCTCCTCGTCATCATCATCAACGTGGCACAACAGCCCGACGTCGGGCCTTGGCCGCCTGGATTAATCTCCTCCAATTGTCTTGGTCACGTGACCGCGTCCTCCAATCTTGGAACCCCAATAGTTGTTCGGCGTCCGCATACACTGAGCTCTCCTAACGAGCTCTTGGTCTTCCTCTTGGCCTCGCTCCGTCGACTCGTTTTGCGTTCATGACACGTTTTGGCATACGATCGTCATTCATGCGTTGCATGTGCCCAGCCTACTGTAACCGTTGTAATTTCACAGTTTTGGAGACTTCCAGCTCATCGTAAAGTTCGTACAACTCATTGTTGTACCGGATGCGCCATCCATCTCGGTCGCGGATAGCCCCGAAAATGCGCAGTAGAACTTTCCGTTCGAAGGTGTTGCTCATATTTTCGGAGGCTTGGGTCAGGGTCCATGTTTCGCAGCCATAGCACAGCACAGGTCTTATGATAGTTTTATAAACGCGGAGCTTAGTCTTTCTGTGCACATATTTCGATTCCATAATGGGGAGGACCGAGAAGAATGTCTTATTTGCTAGTTGTATCCGTCGCTTGATTTCGTCAGTTTCGTTGGCGTGACTCGATAGATTGCTACCCAGGTAAACGAAGTTGTCCACAAATTTGATGCAAAGGTTCCCTACGTTGATGGTCATGTGCGCTGGCGTCCTTGTCCTAGATTGCATCATAACTTTCGTTTTGACCTCGTTGATTCGTAGTCAGTTTTCGAGCGATGATGTTAATGTCATCCGCGTACGCTTCCAATTGTGTCGACTTAAAAAGTAGCGTGCCGCTGGTGTTCAGGTTCGTTGCCCGAATAGCGAACTCAAGTGCCAGGTTGAAGAGCGTGGGCGCTATTCCATCGCCCTGCTTCAGGCCACCCAGAGTTTCAAAAGGATCCGTCAATCTGTTCTGGATCCGGACTTGCGAGACGGAGTTGGTCATCGTCATCTTTATAAAATTCACTAATTTGGCCGGTATACCAAATTGTAGCATGATGCTTTATAGAGCACCTCGGTTGATGCTGTCATATGCTTGTTTAAAGTCGACAAAGATTTGGTATACGTCGACGTCGTATTCCCAGCACTTTAGCAAAATTAGCTTGACCGTGAAGAGCTGGTCGATTGTGGAGCGACCAGATCTGAAACCGCCTTGATACTCGCCAATGATTTCTTCCGTGAACGGTTTAATCCTATACTCCAGGATTTTTGACAGGATTTTGTAGGCCGCACAGACTAAGGAGATGCCTCTGTAATTCTCACATCGCAGTTTATCTCCCTTTTTATGTATGGGACAGATGATGCTTCTTCGCCAATCGTCTGGGATCACCTCAGTCTCCCATATTCGCAGTAGTAGTTGATGTAGCGCACTTAATAAACCCGCCCGACCAGACTTGAGTAGCTCAGCTGATATTTCGTCAGCGCCCGGCACTTTGTTCCTTTTCAGTGAACGCAAGGCGAGATCAACTTCTTCTACTGTCGGGGATTGTGTGGATGGAGGTTGACCAACGGTATCATCATGGAGCTCAGCTTCTGCTGCCAGGATGTTTGATGGCGGATTCAGAAGCTCTTCTCAGGGTTTACATTAAATTTTATTGTCCTCTGCAATACCTTTTTTAAATTGGCGTCGTGTTCTACCTGTGGTCTTCTACATACCAACAGAGCGTTAGTGTATGTTATATTGTCTGGTAAATCACTCAAATGACTTGAAACAAATTGTTGAAACACTTCGTTTGCCACATTGGTACATCAGATGCTGCGTTGAAAAATTTCAGGTGCCACATTTGACAGTAGAGTTTGAATTGATTTTTAAGTGATGATCGGTAAGAAAACCGCCTCGACTTGTCAATGCATTATTACTTTTAGAAGCTGTTTCTTCTCATTTGCAATTACACTGCCAACTCTTTTGATTAGCCCATAGTCGCGACATCCTGGAAGATCCTCAATCAAAGACGACAAAGTTTCAATAACTATGAACTTTTGTGGCAAAACAGGATCTTTATATCTACAGTCAAGCTTGATGGAACCAATTGGCTTCAATTTATTGCCTCCGAAGCTTCATATTACTTAGATTAATAATTAATTTTGTTTTATTTTATCCAAATGTTGCAACGGTAAAACATTAATTTCTGATCCCGTATTCAACTTAAGGAGTTAGTCCACTGTTAAACTGCTCCAAATGAACTTTTTTTTACACAGCTACCAAAAAAAAACTATTCAAGATATCGATTTGAAATTTTACATACATCTTTATTGAAGTTAGAAATTAAGATTTTCATTGGAAAAAATTATTAGAAAACAAAATGGCGACCGCCCCAATGGATCGCCACAGCACCGCCGAAAAAAAGCAAATTGCGCCTCGTAAATTCCTGGACAAAATAAGCATCTGTGAACAAACTACCAAAAATATTTCATATATGTGCCTAATGCCTTTTCAAAGGCTATTTCCGGTTCTTAAAACGATTTTAATTTGCAAGTGATATTATTTTTCACATTGCCTAAGTCTATCTATTTTATAAACTTACTCATATTGATAATGCATAAAGTACTTTATGAACCCAAAAATTATACCTCATGGTCAAGAAACACGAAATACAACAGAGATGCAGTAGCAATGCAATTATACTACTACCACTCACACTTCTATAAACTTTTATGACCACTGCACTATCTCAATGCACTTCCAGGCTTTTTTCAGAACCAGCAACACTGTTATTTAGCATCATCAAATAAATAGGTAACGAGCTGTCTTCTACAATTTCGGACCGCATAAAAGACTGATGCTACGGTTTTAGGAAAGTTCCAACTCGTTGATAAATAATGTGCTCAGAAAAACTGGCAACAAAACTTGTTTCACCACGGCCCATTTCTTTCTTACGGTTTCTGTCGTAGAATCTGCTGGCGAGCGGTTTCAATCACCTGGTTTAGCATGTAGCAGTCGGAAAGAACTATTTAAAATATGGGTGAATTTTAATCGAACTTAATTAGGAGCAAGAACAAAATAGAAAGGCCGAGGAAATGAAAGAGTATCTGAAGAACCGTACAAAAAACTCGCATATGTAACCGAAATTTAATGGAGTCGACGGTGGACTGTTAGGTGATTTTTATGACTCAGTTAAGCTATAACCCGGGGGTTTATGGTTTTTATTGATGGGTGGATGCATGTTTATTTATTGCAAGCGGTTAAATTGCTTGGTAGAATCTTAATGATTGAATACTAATTAGTGATACTTCATTAACGATATATAAATCGACTAGTTTTGAGTGTATGCTATTTAATACAAAATTCGGTGGAATGAAACATGAGACAGAATTATGTGAGGAAACCACAAGAATGCTACTTCAGATTTGAATAATTAAAGAATCAGTGGCAAATCGATTATAACGTGGATGATTCATGTGAATGTATGCATAATTAGCCGCTGGTTTCGACAAATTTTTAATTTGCCATCATATTCACGGGAAGTGTGAATCGCGAGATGAGCTATAATAACGATTGTGTTTTCATGCAAAAACCAACGTTGGGAAAGTAGACAGGAAGCTTCTGATAACTGTTAAATTTTAATTTGGATGGAAACGTGGAAGAAGCTTCTTGTGGTGCGAATTCGAAATGAATCGTATATTGTGCATGAACTGTTAAGCGAATATGGTCATTAACATATGAAAGCAGGATCTTTCAACATTTGTAGGAAATTGATGCTACTGCTGTTTTATTTATTGCTAAATTTGAGCTAAACCCAATTCTTATTATATGGCAGTATCAGCTTCAATTAAGTAAATCTAATTGCAATTTAACCGTGGTAACGATTAAATTATAACTCCACTCCGCTTCTTAGAGAGCGTTTAGTCATCACCCTAGAATATTTCTTCTTTACGCTTCAAAAAAAAAGCCCACCACTTCTCGTATGTATATAAGAAACATTAATGCGCAATTTCATGCAACTTTAGTATAATCTTTTCATCGATTACTTCAATCAGGTCGATCTCCTGTTACATTACGCTCGCAACATTTATTCAGTATCCAAACCTTGGTTCGTTTCTTCCATTTCATTCATTAGCAACCGATAATTTATCTGAAATAAGTTCTCCAGCATCCCGTTCTCTAATACATTCTCATTACACAAATTGTTCGAGACGCAGCGTGCTATTTCGTTCTCCATTAGCTGCATGAATCAATAGATTAGCAGAATACGAAAAGAAGATCAACGTGAATTACAAAGCTCGCAAAATGACCATTAGTCGGCAATGGACCATTGAAGAGCCGAACATGCATTTATCTTCGTAAGCGTTGCTGGTCGCAGAAGTGGGCCAAGCCTCCACAAGAATTCATTGCGTAACTAATTGGAGGTTTGCATTCTTATCTGCCAGATGCACACCGGTAACAGTCGCTTGGCAAAACCCAACCGACAGTGGACGCTTGCTCAGTACTCAATGGACAATGGACAGCGTTCCGCTTGACGTAACAAGTTAGGTTTTTGTGGAAGCTAGTCAAATAGAATGGAAATGAAAATCACTACTCAAGTTTCATAGCTGAGGGTTCAATCCAAATTTAGTTCGCAGCATGATGCGAAATGCGATTGATATGCTTCGGAATAACAACGACTTCTAGTAGTAACAGCTGCTTTGATGAATGTTTGTTAGTCTAGTTTGGACTATAAAGTTGGTGAAGAGTCTCAAAAAATTTCACGCTGCTAGCTTAAACGCAGTTATATTCAACTTTTGAAATGAAAACGGGACCTGAAATTTACAAAACTATTATTTTTAAAATTTTAGAAAGATGTGATTTTATTCTATAAGTCCTATGTTCGAAGCAAAAAACTCCTTCACCTGAGTGCCTCATTTTTTTAAATTTCAATTATCGTTTGAACTTGTACTTGAATCTCTTCGACCTTCGTATTACATTCAATATAATTATATATATCTTACGGGACCTCTTTTGGCTACTTAAGTTTTTTAGACACCGAAAATCAATATTTGTAGATTCCCTCTTAGAGCAAAATATGCATTCACTTTCGAAGAAATTTCAAGAATAAAGATTATCTGGTCATAGTTCCTGCTAAAGAACTGTTAAAAGAAATCAAGTGCTGGGCTCAGGAACTAAAAGAATTTGATCAACTTCGACAGATTGCTTGAATGCTAAAATAATTTTTTCGTGTTTGATCACAATTTATTAGTGCAAGAAGCTATTTAAAATATACATGGGGTTCCTTTCCAAGCAATTAGTTATTATGAAAACCAACAATAAGATCAACTTCATTCACTTAATTTTCGAGTGTTGCCGAAACATTATATTTTTTTCTTTACTCTGTTAAAAAATCGATCCCAACCATCTTAATGCTAAGGTCTGGTCTGGTCTTAATGCATACAATAGATGTCTGCACTGAAAAAACTATAGCCCCAGATACCATAATTTATATACGAGTATGTATTTATTGTGATAGATAACCGCAATTGACAGCGGAAATTTCAAAGGTGTATGCGTTATATTCGACAGTAAGCTATCAGGGGAAATAGTATGTAGTTTATGAAAATGTAGGCCCTAACTATTCGAACTGGTAGAAGTGTGGTCTTAACCTCTTTGTGATGGCTACTGAGAACAATTTTTTCTGAATGAAAGCTTGCTAATATTTTCAGGCTATTTCTTTCCAAGTAATGTTGGTGAGAGATCAATAACCTCTTCTGCAAAAGCTTTTCAAAGCGATTATAACGAACCTAACAGCAAGCCTCGGAATCAAACGACGACTACGTGTACGAAAATGGCTAAACGATTTTAGATTTTTTTCCTGGAACGTTATATTTCTCTACAGAGTTCAAGCTTCTCGGCAGCTGGTCGATGGTTTATCTGAGTATAAGGCTGATACCCAAGCAATGCAAGAGATCGAGTGAACAGGGAATGACATTTTATTACAGCTGTCTTCCAAAACTCCATGTGTTCGGGGTAGACTTTATAAGTATTCAATCTATCATCGACTTTAATGCTATCAATGAAAGGCTGGTCACCTTTCGCGCGCAGTGCAAATTTGCGATAATCAGCCGCTTGAATGTTAAAAGACCTACGAGGGAATCTTTTTTCACCAGTGTAGATGGCCGGATGACCTATCATCACGGAGTATGTGAGTTTTGACTCACTAAAAAAAAAGACCATCTAGAAGCCCACGAAGTTCCAACTTGGAACCCGCCTAAGCACTGTTTCAACCTGGTCGTGGTGACTCACCTAAAAATAACCACGGACGTCAGAAACTACCACAGTTCCTGGATCGGTAAGGCAACCCTCCTCCCGCTTTATGCGCAACACTTTCTCAACGTATGTTGAGACTAGGCGGTAGATCTCCTCGTTTTGCCTTGCACCCACGATTGTCTCAGGTGTTACCAGGCCTATCGTGGACTCAATGGTGCGCTTCAAACTTACGAAGTGACTGCACATAAAGAACGTGTGTTGAGCACCATCGAGCTCAGTCACACAGTACCGGCAGTATGGTGTGACCACCTTAAACATTCTGTTCAGGTATTTCTTGAAGTAACCGTACCCTGTCAAGAATTGAAAAAGGTAAAAGTTTACCTCTCCGCGGCTCCGGCTAAGCCAAGGTTCAATAAGACTAATTAACTTAGCCGTCCAGCGTCCCTTATCACTTTCACTCCAACGTTGTTGTCAAAGTTGGAGGGTAGGCGCACGCGCGTGCGTCAGAGCTTCAGCTCTGCCAAGCTAGACCCAAAGGAAGTACGAGTATATTCTGAGCAGGTCGAGCATGTAAAAGTTATTCTTCAAAATCTTAAAGCTAAAACAGGTCGGGAATATCGGATATGAGGCAAACATAGTTCACACGAGAACACTTTTACATAATAGACTTCAAGTCATAAATCTAGCAACATTGCAGAGCTTGATCTTTTTCAATACCAGGCACCCTCTGATCGGGCACCACCTTGGTGTGCTGGAGGTAGACTGTGCATTGCAAGATGCTACACCAAGAGTGCCTGGCAAACAACTTGAGGATGAATCTTAAGAATTTCAACTCTACAGGAGACAGCCAGCTTGAGTCTGGAAGCCCACTCATGCTGGGCGTGCTCTATAGGGCAGGGCTTCGGATTCTCTAGGCCCCAACTTCATGCATGACTGCAATGGCGGACCTTGGTTGCATTGGAAGCTCACAGGTTACCGTGGTGGAAAATTCCATGGCCAACGAGTTTGCGAACTTACTGATAACATCTCCTGTAGTTACAGGCTTCGGAAAGGCCCAGGGAAAAGGTGGATTTCAGTAAGTTGAATCCGGGCATCGATGTGAACCACTGGATTATCAGGTACAGAAATCTCAGGAAGAACCCCGCTTCTAGTGCAGATAGATTCAACCTGATGATCGTATTTGATCTGAACTACTGCTTGTATGCGATTAAATTTAACCAAATCAAGAGGAATGTGAAGCATCTATTCTCTGTGACTACCTACGGATATATCTTCAGAGCAAACCGCAAGGATCCAATGGGAATTCTCTCCTATAGAGCTTCTGTCTCTGAGGTCATGCAAACTTTGTCACACTTAATTTCTGGACATTTTTAATGGGTGCGCAGACATTATTTCTGGACATTTTTATGCATGAATGCATAAAATTTGTTCAGACCAACTTGCAGTATGCGAAGGCTCGTCCTTACTTTTAAGCGAAAAAATCGCGAAACTGCAAGCTTCCTACAAACAAACAAACATTTTATTGGGCTTAAATTAAATTATAAACATGACTTATACCTAATGTACTAAGCTAAGGAAAAGCCCAGTAAAACCCCTCAAAAACTTCATTTTTGGAGCAGCACTAGGAGCAGATTAATAAAGAGGAGTGAAGGAAATTTGGGATAGGGGTGTGATGACAGGGAGGGAAACTGCAAGCTTCCTCCTATGTTGCACTTGTACAGGAGTCGTGGCTTCGTAGCAGCAGGATCTGTGATTTCTGCTCAATCAAAGGAGTAAAAACCTTTCATGATGAAAAATCAAAGAAACAAAAGCCAATGATTTGTATTCTCCTTTGCAATCAGCTTGATGCCACCCAGTTTGGACAGTTTTCAAGCCATAACCTGCAAATGACGGTCGGAAACGCACGATTGCTGCTTCAGCTTGGTTTCTTTGTGTATTTTTACACCTGCCGGCAGCACAGGAGCTGATGGAAATGGTTCAGCACGCTGAATCAAAGAGTCTGGAACTTCGGGTGGAATACGATCCTAACTCCCAGCACAGCATCTGGAACAGCAACAAAATATCTTCCTTGGTGGGAAGAAGAAACCTTGAAACGCTGATTGGGCTAAGTTCAAACAACTTCTTGCAGACAAAGTCATGTCCTAGTGGTAGGATAAAGTACCGATAAAGTACCGAATACCGATTGAGCGCTATAAGCAAGAGTAAATGCAACAAGACGGTTCACTGGTGGGACTAGCAACTGCATCCCAATCGAGCTTGTTAGAGCAACACTGATGATAAATGGATCGCCTACAGAGCCTATAAGAATTTGGTGAAGACCTCCACAAGGGAATCATTTAAATTGTCCGGTTAAAGAAGGATCAATCAGCGAAGCTGGACGCTAAAACGCTCGGATGGTACTTTTACCAAGTCAAAAAGAAATCTCTACAGATTTTACTTGGGACTCAATTTTCGGGCGTTCGGGTTTTGTAACACTGATAGTACTTGTGTCCCTGACCAAAGTGCTGCTACTCTTCGTAGCAGCACATTTGCACATATTGATTGTGGAATGAAGTGTCTACCAATTTTAATCTTCAAGACTCGAAATGGTTCGTATTGCCTTGCTTACTTGCATTTTTCTTGATGCAGCCAATAAGTGCGCATGAAAAATGTTAACTTCGCGATCAAAATCACCTAGTCTGCATGAATACAATCAATATTCACTCAATTTGAATTAATTGTTCGAAAAGTTTGGTATTTTTATTAAACTTAATCGCTTTTTCCTTTACTTCCATGGTTACCTTATTACAAAAAATAGTTTTCCGATATACGCCTAGAAAGTAAAAAGTCTGCAAACGATCATCAACAATACTAAGCGAAGTCGACAAGATAATAGAAATACACCAAAGATAATGGACTGATATGGCTTTAGGGAGACGCTGAGAAATGTGCAAACAATGAATTTTTCCGAGTGACCCAAAAAACAACAACGATCGAATGGTGCGGAGAGATTACCAACACCTCATTGTAACTGAAATGTTATCTGCAGGCCAGACCATCTGTGCAACATGTTGTCTCTCGAAGACGTATTGTTCCGTATTGCTTAAGGCTAACCGCAAAGCTTCCCACTGGCTCAGCAGTTCCCACAGCACAGCATATGGGAGAGGTACCTACTTTACCCAACGGAAATTATGTTTGATGCTGAAGTAGATTGAAACAATTTTCTAACATTGCTATTTGTATAGATTTTCCAAATTTGTCAAGACCATTTTGTATAACCCAAATGGAGTGCGATTGTGATCTTTCGGAAGAAATGATACACTCGAAGACAGTAGTTTCAACACTATCTATTCCAAAAATGTCAGTAGTAACTAAAAAATAGTCGAATTGATACATAATTAAATGCCGCTGGAGATTTCTCGAACTAAATGTCTGTATAATGCACATAAAATTATTTGCGCTACTCGTATTTTAATACTTGACTAGTGGTTGGAAAAAATATTTCATACAAAAACCACCAATTTTAATGATATAAGGATTTAATACAATAAAAGTCGTGTATGGCATAATAGTTCGGAGCCAATTTAAATATAAAAAAATGTATTGTTCCTTTACAACAAAAGAAAACCAACTGTTCATACATCACTTTGTGCTCGATACACCTGAGCGTCTGGCCCGGCCCGGATACAACGCTCGCGCCGATGCAAATAATCTGACAGTGAAAATTATGTTTGTACCAGTAGGTACAACTGCAACAAAACATGAGCGATTAATGCCGGGTTTCCACCAAAGAGACAAAACAAAAAACACGGACAAAAAATGTTTTTCTGAACAAAAACACGAATGTTTTGTAAAAACTGAAGTTTCGCGAGCATTTTTGTCTCTGAAAACTGTTTTAGTAAGCAAAACACCTTTTTTGTCCGTGTTTCTTGTTTTGTCTCTTTAGTGGAAACCCGGCAAGAGTTTCTGGGTAAACACAAAATAAACAGTTTTGAATGGTTTGGTGTTTATTGTTGAACTTTGCACAACAGTGTAATATCAATTTTAAGCCAGACATATCATGCTCGATTTCATGTTTTAATTGAACAACAATTTGATCGGATATGGCTCCGAAACACAATATGCCGATTTGTTCAATTCATTATATTAGTGCACATGCGCGCCACAAAAGGTGAGTATTTTATGAGTTCATTTCCTCATTATAGTGTTGTGTTGTAATGACTAGTTCGTACGCAGTAAAACCCTATGTGGTTTTCATCTTCATTTTCCGAATTTATTCATTCGTTTCGTCAAATTATATTTACTTCCTCACAAAATCGAATAGCAAATTAAAAAAGAAGCTGATAGAACTAAACTCACTGAATAACTGAGAGCAAAAAAACGTAGAACTAATAAAAACATCGCACCCAAATCTTTAGCTGAGAGTTAATATGTGATCAGCGACAGGCGTAAAAAAAAACTGAATAAATAAATGAACACAAAAAGAGCGATGCAGACACTAAAAATCTAATAAAATGTATATTTCAAAAATCAAATTATAAATGAACACAATCATGAAATGGGATTGGTTATGATAGCATTTCTTTGTCGTATTAATTGGTCTAATAGTCCACATTACCCCATATGTAGGGTTCAACCTAATTTAAACCTGGCTGAATTGGTATATCTTCACTAATGAAATTAAACCTCGTTATGCTATCATGCGCAAAGCTCGTGATCGCTCAGCCTGTGGTTTATTTGTCGGCAGCAACGTTTCAGTTGTGGCTCTCAATGCACTTAACGTGTCCTGTACTGACTTCGTGCCCTCTCCGTCTGTTGAATATATCTTTGTTCATATATCTGTAACTCCATCCATAGTTTTACTTGTATCGTCAATTTTTGTGCTATATAATAGTCCTATTTTTTCCTACTTCTAATTTTCTTTTGGTTTTTTTTGTGGGGATTTTAATATTCGCAGTTTAGTCTGTGATGCCAACTTCAGAGAAGCAGTTAGCTTATCAAGAAGCGGTATTGCTATTGGAACATCCTCTTTTTTCTCGCTCTGCTCTTTTTTTCAGTTAAATAATGCCCCTAACATTAACTAGGGATTACTTTTTTGTTCTTGCTAACCTTCCTTTGTCGTCTTTTCGTTTATGTGCTATCACCTTATTTTAGTCCTAATCCTAACCACTCTCCTTTCTCTATAGATATTTCCTTTAGCTCATTTCTTCACTTTTTTAGCCGATGAAATTAATGCTCTTAACTAGTTTGCTTTTTTCAGAGGTCTAAGTGTTGACGATGGTCTTCATATGTGCTATGCTTTTTTGTCTAATCTTGTTTCCTGTCACACACCCACTTTTCATGTTAGAAGAAATATTGATCCTCTGTAGCGATTTGAAAAATGATATATTGCTAGTCAAATGTCTCATCTGAACCGAAGTCTAGTAGAGACTCTGCAAAGCGGGATGTGGTGATGGTGAACCATCAAGAGTACAAGTCAACAAAAAAGGAAGTGCCCCATGGCCGTGAAGACTCCTGGTGAAAATGGAATGGATTTGCTCCCAGAAAAGGTAGGGCGCTACGTATATTTCATCTGTCATGAAAATATACTAGCTGCAGTATTGTAAGGGAAACTTACAGGACCAGACGTAGCCCTCAGGCATGTGCTGGCAAGCCAGCCTCAGCCGAGCCGTATCGAAGCACGTATACTAACATCTGAAAGGGGAGCTGAAAAGTAGAAAGAAAAACCTAAAGTGGAAATATGCCTTCATTTAGTAGGCCCGAGAAGGGGCAGACAGCCTCAGGCTCCTGATGTTATTAGGACCATTACCCCACATGTTGCGGGGTCACTCCGCCCACTGATTCGGCCCAAACAAAACAAAAGAAATAAAAGGTAGCCGAAGTCCCTCCCTTTGAAACCAAAAGAAATAATACACTAAATCAAACAGGCCATCGCGGAACCTGAAAAGAGAAAAGTCTTGACGGGCTTTCGTCCGGTAAGAAAGCCAAATGGTTAATCTTTAACTATACACTATGATTCCATAAGTATGTGAAAATTGAATGCATTTAGATCTGAAAATTTTATTTTTCGGTACTAGCGGAAATTGCGGAAAGGCAAACTCTTTGCGTCAGAGTCAGACTTGGGTGCAGTAAAGATAGCTAGGATGAATGGAAAGTGTATTAGATGACAGAACCTGAAAATACCACATGATTGAAAATAAATTTCGACGTTTATTGACTGATATTTTGAGTACGAACTGAGCGCTTACACATTTCATGCACGTGAGCTACCAGCTCTGCACGAATTGTTACTGTTTTTGAAAATGCCATAAAAATGTGTGATCGAAATAAGAAACAAAGAAAAGCGAAATGTTACAAACACGATCAATATATGAGCTTAACTATACATTTTGTCTAGCAGCTCGATAACTTCTTTGAAAATCCGACCAGGGCTAATCGAGTCGTCTCCTACGGCAGACAATGATTGGTCGTTATGCGAGAAGTATCAAAATCGCCTAAAGCTAGATTGAACAGTGGATGCATATCTAACATGACCACCTCATCGAATTTCGCTGAGAAACTGACGCCGTACTTAGAATTCAATCCAAAAAACGTGACAAACTCATAAAATAGAGCTATAAACGCGAAGGTTGGGCTGTGGTTAATGAAGATATGCTAATTAAAGACCCAGAAGATACACTTCATGCATTACGTGCTTGAGATTGATAGACGAAACTCTGGTATTTATGACGCGGTATCAAGTGCGAATCGTTTTAATGCCGAAGTAAACTAAATAGTTTCATGTTCGGAATTTCATGTGTTTCTTATATCATCCCAGATGCGTATAAAATTCTTGAGTGTGCCCATCTGAAGCTTTTAGATTAAAGCACAACAATTCATGAATTACTCGATTTTTATTTGCTTTGTATGCAAATTAAGGTTAAGCAAGATTGATGCTAAATTATTTCATTCAGATAACTAACTAGTCTCTTCACAAAAATCGGCCTGAATTATGTCGATATTGCGGGTGATATGTGATTTAAAGGTCAGAATACACCGTGGAATTTATGTATTTTAGGAATATTTAATTTAGATCTACAAACATCATGGACCAAAAACTAATTGCATTGTCTTTGAGGCTAGTTGACTGGATCGTTGTGTTAAATCATAGCAACTAAAACTCGCTCACTATAAATTGTTTGGGCATATTGTGAGCCACAGGGGAAGCCACTGCAATAAGAGTCTTATCTATGTGCTGATATCTATGTAATAACTTTTACTAATATGTAAGCGTTGAATGAAATTTGAGTTCCCAAATTTTATTAGGTGGAATTTAAAGAAAACCGCAACAAAATATGACTACTATTAGTATTCAAAATCGTATCATATCAATTTAAAATCCCCAACAATTGAAATTTTTAGCCTGATAAACTTTATGATCTTAACTTATCATTGTATCCTTTTCTTTTCAGGGCTCTGATCCACGAGCAGCTACGTGCCGAGGAAAACTACAAAATCGACGATGCCGTTTAAATCAAGAAATAAACAAAGAACTACGATTAAGAGCTGGAGCAGAGAATTTATATAAGGTAAGACATTAGCAATCTCAGAAAATTGATTAAAATTTAAAATGACCTGTTAAATTTGGTTTACGGCACTTGAACTTTATGGTTCTCATTTTGATTCTCCATTTCGCTAGCTATTTTTCAAAAAGTGAGATGTCGGCTTGCAGGGTTCGGGATGTCATAAATGAATTTGAGTCGGTGTAAAAAATGGCGACGTCATCTGCAAATGTAGCTGTTGTTGTTTTGTCACTTATTGAGAGATCAGATGTGAAGATTGTGTAGAATTGAGGTCCCAATACACTTCCTAGAGCATGTGTACGGTATTTAGCAGTTGAATAGCTCTTGTTCTAACCTGGAACCCAGTAAGCTGAATCCAGGCATCAATATGCAGCACTAGACTATCATCATCATCAACGTGGCACAACAGCCCGACGTTGGGCCTTGGCCGCCTGGATCGATCTCCTCCAATTGTCTCGGTCACGTGCCCGCGTCCTCCAATCTTGGAACCCCAATAGTTGTTCGGCGTCCGCATACACTGAGCTCTCCCAACGAGCTCGTGGTCTTCCTCTTGGCCTCACTCCGTCGACTCGTCTTGCGTTCATGACACGTTTTGGCATGCGATCGTCATTCATGCGTTGCACGTGCCCAGCCCACTGTAACCGTTGTAATTTCACAATTTTTGAGACTTCCAGCTCATCGTAAAGTTCGTACAACTCATTGTTGTACCGGATGCGCCATCCATCTCGGTCGCGGATAGCCCCAAAATCCGCAGTAGAACTTTCCGTTCGAAGGTGTCGATCATATTTTCGGAGGCTTGGGTCAGGGTCCATGTTTCGCAGCCATAGCACAGCACAGGTCTTATGATAGTTTTATCAACGCGGAGCTTAGTCTTTCTGTGCACATATTTCGATTTCATAATGGGGAGGACCGAGAAGAATGTCTTATTTGCTAGTTGTATCCGTCGCTTGATTTTGTCAGTTTCGTTGGCGTCACTCGATAGATTGCTACCCATGTAAACGAAGTTGTCCACGAATTTGATGCAAAGGTCCCCTACGTTGGTGGTCATGTGCGCTGGCGTCCTTGTCCTAGATTGCATCATAACTTTCGTTTTGACCACGTTGATTCGTAGTCCAACTTCCTTTGCTGCGGTGTCAAGTCTAAGCAGAAGTTCTTCTGCATCGGTCAGTTTTCGAGCCATGATGTTAATGTCATCCGCATACGCTTCCAATTGTGTCGACTTAAACAGTAGCGTGCCGCTGGTGTTCAGGTTCATTGCCCGAATAGCGAACTCCGGTGCTAGGTTGAAGAGCGTGGGCGCTATACCATCGCCCTGCTTCAGGCCACCCAGAGTTTCAAATGGATCCGTCAATTTGTTCTGTATCTGGACTTGCGAGACGGAGTTGGTCATCGTCATCTTTACAAGTCTCACTAATTTGGCCGGTATACCAAATTGCAGCATGATGCTATATAGAGCGCCTAGGTTGATGCCGTCATATGCTTGTTTAAAGTCGACAAAGATTTGGTATACGTCGACTTCGTATTCCCAGCACTTTTGCAAAATTAGCTTGACCGTGAAGAGCTGGTCGATTGGGGAGCGACCAGATCTGAAACCGCCTTGATACTCGCCAATGATTTCTTCCGCGAATGGTTTAATCCTATACTCCAGGATTTTTGACAGGATTTTGTAGGCCGTACAGACTAAAGAGATGCCTCTGTAATTCTCACACCGCAGTTTATCTCCCCTTTTTATGTATGGGACAGATAATGCTTCTGCGCCAATCGTCTGAGATCGCCTCAGTCTCCCATATTCGCAGCAGTAGTTGATGTAGCGCACTTAATAAACCCGCCTCACCAGACTTGAGTAGCTCAACTGGTATCTCGTCAGCTCCCGGCGCTTTGTTCCTTTTCAGTGAACGCAAGGCGAGGTCAACTTCTTCTACTGTCGGGGATTGTGTGGATGGGGGTTGACCAACGGTATCGTCATGGAGCTCAGCTTCTGCTGTCAGGATATTTGATGGCGGATTCAGAAGCTCTTCGAAGTGGGACGCCCATCGTTTGCTAATACTTTCGGTGTTGCTGATAATACTTCCATCTTTGTCCTTACAGAGGCTAGTTCTGGGTTGATAGCAATTTTTGATAGTGTTTACTAATCTGTACGCTTGTCTGGTGTTCTTACTAACTAGGTTTACATTAATGTTCAGCAACTGCTCGTCAAAGTTTTTCCGTTTCTTACGCCTAATTATTCTATTGGATATTCGCCGTAGCTCATTATATTTTGCCTTTTTGGCTCTGGTTGCACGTTGGACCCATTGTCTGTAGGCCTCGTTCTTTGTGTCAAGTGAGTTTCTGCATTCTTCGTCGAACCGTTCATTTTTTCCCACAACGTTTTCTGCCACATTCTTGATTGTATTTTTGAGTTCTACTACGTTGCTGGAGTCGCGCAGCATTAGTGAAATTCTTTCCTCAAGCGCGGTCGTATATACCTGAGCCGTATAATCGTTCAGCAAATTCTCAACCGCGAAGATTTTGGGAGGGCTGAATCTCGATTGGTGCACTGAGGAAATTCTGCACCGGTATGTTGTTTTCACCAGGAAATGATCGAAGTCACAGTTAGCTCAGCACTAGACTATCAGGTATATGAATCCCAGGAAGAACCCCACAACTGGCAAAGCAGGTTTAAGCCTGGTGATAGTACTTGAACGATGCTCAGAGACAAATATTGTATGATGCTGAGCTACTTCGTATATGCGGTTATATTAAACTAAATCAGGAAAATGTGAAGCATCTATTTTCTGTGACTATATCTCTAGAGCGAAACGCAAAGATCCATTAGAACTTCTCTCCTATAGAGTGTTTTTTTACTCAAATGACGTGGAAATTGTCGTTGCACCCCATTTCATACCATTTGTATACAATTTTTTTGTATATCATTGTATACCATTTGGTCAGATCAACTAACTTACAGCCAGAATACATTGGCAAAACTGCAAGCTTCTCTGTATATTGCACTTCTACTCGAGCCTTTGGTTTGAGGCAGAAGGATCTATGGGCTTAGATCAATCAAGGAGGCAAATATATTTTATGATGAAAGATCAACAAAGCACTTGTGTTTCGGTTTCCAATCTGCTTCTGCAATATACTAGACAGTTTGCAAGCATAGACCTGTCAGCGGTCGTCGTGCGGTATCTAGAAAATGGAGGAAACGCACGATTGCTGCCTCAGTTTATAATTTGACTCCTTACTCCCACCACCAACACCGGAGAACCCGCACACCAGCTGGGGCAGCCACCTATTTAATGCCAGAAGAGACAAACTCTTTGACTGAAGAAATCACAGAAACACTAATTGCCATAATACGTAGCTATGAATAGGCCTGTCGCTGGAAACTCCTCAATCCAGCTTTTAAGAGCCACATAGAAGATAGCTCACAGAGAAAACATAAATCTTTGGTGAAAACTTCACAAAGGGAATCTTTCAGGTCATTCTTTGAGAAACTGGAAGGTGTGCGAAAAACATGGACACTAGTCAAGTCTGGAGATAAGGACCAATCGCTCTCTAAAACATCCGTATGTAAAATTCGAAAAAGGAATTTGTACATACATTATTTGGGAACCACTTTTCGGTTGCTCTGGTGATGCAAACGCTAAAGGCTTCTGTGTCTTTGGACAAACTTTCTTCTCTTGGCAGCAGTGGAAAATGCTAGTACACAGCTAGATTTGGGGATTCATCAGCGAAAAGGTTAGGGATGCAACTATGTCCTTTGAAAATTTCAAATCGCTGGTCATGGAGGGCATCTATCCGGCTATACTGAGAGAAGAAATAAACCACTTAGAGGCAGACCTAAAGGGCATGCTTAGCCTTGCAGTATGTTCCATCACCTTGGTGACAGTTTAAAATAGTCCCCATACGACAACCCAAGAGAGATAACGATTCAGATCCAAGGAACTTTAGGCTGATCAACTTAACTTCTTAACTGTGCTGAAAAGCCTGGAGATACTTGTTGAACAACACCTACGTCTTGAATGATAAGCAACATGCGTACCAGAGAGCAAAATTATGTGAATCGGTACTTCATGTTCTGGTTTCCAGAGCTGAGAATAGTGAATATATGATAAGGCAATTTGTGGACATTTAAGAAATCTTTGACTGTGCGCCTTTTAGGGAGCTGCGTGTGGCTGGGTGAAATCTCACTTAAATAGATACATGCCACGCTGGTGCAGAAATTATTGCTGTCGAAAGCTGGAGCCAACTGCTACTTGTGCCGTATCGCCGCACCTGTGGAAAATGCCGATGGACTCCGCTCTAAACGAACTGCAACAAAACGGCTGCACGTTCAAGCTCATGCTGATGACGTCGTCACGCTAGCATTCAGTAAGCATCTGAATTTGGTATGTAGAAATACACAACGCGCATTGGATTTAACTGACAGTTGGTGCTCGAGGGGCTTGACGATCAGTGCTTCCAAAAATGAACAACTCAACTTTCAGATGAAGTCAAATATCTTGCAGTAACCTTGGACAAAAAACTTATCTGGAAGAAGCATGTGGAATTGAGGCTTACTCGAGTTCTTAATTCTTTCAGGAAGTGCAAGAGGGCTTTCATTCATGCAGTCTGAAGCTTCATGTAGTTATGTGGATCTACATAACAATCATGGGGCTATGATCACGTGAGCACTTGTGGTGAACTATTTTGAAGCTCAGATATGCTCGCTACAAGCTAGCCATACTACAAAGGACTGTGTGATTACGTACCTGTAGTGTCTTGGGTACTACACCAGCGACGGCCGTCCATTCAACTTTCAAGCTCAGAGTTTGGTGATGATATATGCCTACAGACTCATTCAACTTGGCTTATGGGTAGGCAACGAGGATTTGGGAAACTGCTCTATTAGAGGTTCGATTTGCCAGATCGCTTCAGTGATGTACTCGACTTCGGAAGAAAATACTAAGTAATCTTCTTGAGCAGAAGGGACAGGGGCATCTGATACTCCAATATATTTTTCATGGTCGGTTCGGAGGCAGATGTTTGATTTGGAGCTGGTATCGATCTGTATCCATCGAATGACAGGTTAGTGTTTTCTCCCGGAGAGCACGTTATGAGGCAGAAGTATTTGCTATTTTTAGAGCTGCTTGCTGGGCGATTGGTGATAGGTGGAAGAAGAAAATCAAGCTGTGCTACTGGCACAACATAGACCCCTGACTACTTCGAAAATTTCACGAGAATGCAGAGCACGATTAAAGTCTGTCGCCAGGATCAGTACGATGCATATCCGCTCAGGGTACTGCGGTGTTGAAAGAAATAAGATTGTTGATACAATTGGAAAGTAAGGCTCAACGCTTCCGCTACAAGGCCCTGAATCCGCTTCACGTGTGCCGACCGCATCGGAAGTGGGTAGTTGATACCTAAAAAGAGAGGTGGATGTCTTCTGATTTGGCCAGGCACATGAAGGTCTTTCTTTCAGATCCCAAACATAGAACTGCAAGATTCCTCCTCAAGAAGAAAAGGGAAGTTTGCAGAGCATTGACAACCATATTGGCATGACACAACCACTTGAGCACCTATGCACCGTATATTTTTTTTGCGCAGGATAGCGTTAGGTCATCTTAGTTAAAAAAAGGATACCTCTAAGGAGTATTTGCTTTGCAAATGCCCAGCGTATGCGCGTGTCAGATTCCAACGCTTCGGTTGAAATGTCGCGTGTATAAAGAAGATAGGTTAGGTTAGGTTCAACTGGCGACATAGACCCATTGGTCCGTAGTGATACCAGATAAATGGACCCGGAGAAGGAAAGCTCAGTCCAAACGGCCATCGAAGGCCCCGGACTTTTTTGCGAACTGAAGTATATCCTTCAGCCTCTGCTCTGATACATGTGCCAGGGCTCACCGAAGCAGCGCTGCCTGGTTCTTCCCAGTGCTGGGCAGTGGCACAGAAGGTGTTGGATTGTTTCCGAGACTCCCGGCTCTTGACACTCCCTACAGGTGTCGCTGGTTAGGAGTCCCATTTTCATGGCATGAGCTGCTACAAGACAGTGGCCGGTAATGATGCCGACCAGCCGTTTGCAGTCAGTTCGCGTCAATTCGAGTAGGTACCTAGTAGCTACGATATTGTACGACCCCTACATGATTTTGGTTAGATTGCAGGTCTGAGTTGCTCGCCATCTGCACGTCGCAACTTGCATCATATTGGAGTTAATTGAGTATTTGATTGTTTGGATTGGAGTAAAAAGATCAACCGATCCTGACAGAGGAAGGCTAGCCCCGTGCTTGGCTAAAGCGTCCGCCCTCTCGTTTCCTTCAATGCCCTTGTGACCAGGAGCCCAGAAAATTCTGACTCTTCTGTTGTTGCCCAGTTTATTCAGAGCCTGAATGCAGTCAAGTACACACTTCGATTTGTATGTGTAAGACATCCGAGCTTTAACCGTCGCTTGACTGCCTGTAAAGATGTTGATTTCTTCACTTGTGGTATCTCTGGCGTATGCTAGGTCTGCGGCTTTACGTATCGCAAAAACCTCCGCCTGAAAAATACTACAGTGGTATAAAGAAGATGCATCAACCAGCATCAACCGAACTGCATTATATGGATGCCTCACTTGCCAAATCGATTAACTCCATTTTCTGAATTTCATTAAATTTTTACTATCAAAGCACTTAAGAAGCTCCTAACTGTATATATTCAAAACAAATTTCTCTAATAATAAGTATTTAGTGGTGTTAATACCTATTATTAGAGAAATGTGTTTTGAATATATACAGTTAGGAGCTTCTTAAGTGCTTTGATAGTAAAATTTAATGAAATCAGAAAATGGAGTTAATCGATTTGGCAAGTGAGGCATCCATATAACATCATGCTGCAGTTCGGAATCCCAGCAAAGTTGGTACGACTGGTGAAAGTGACCATGACCGACTCCACGTCACAAGTGCTGATTCAGAATAATATGAGCAACTCGTTTTCGACGAATACAGGGCTAAAACAAGGGGATGGATTAGCTCCAGTACTCTTTAACTTAGCGCTTGAGTATGTCATCAGAAAAATCCCCGTTGACACGAGAGGAACTTTATTATTTAAAACAACACAGCTAGTAGCTTACGCTGATGACATCAATATTATGTCACGTTCGTTCAACGACGCCAAGGAAGTATTTGTAGCTCTAGACGAAACCGCCAAGGAAGTTGGTCTTTAAATTAACGAACAAAAAACGAAAGTTATGACTCAATCAAGGAAAAGGACGCCAATAAGACAAAACATAACGATAGGGGACTATAACCTTGAAAATGTAGATAACTTCGTGTACCTAGGGACGAATCTCTCGAATGATGGGAATGAGCTTGACGAAATCAAACGACGGATTCAATTAGCCAATAAGACATTCTTTTCGGTGCTTCCCACTTTAAAATCTCGATGCGTACACAGGAATACGAAGCTCCGCATCTATAAAACAATTATTAGACCTGTGCTATGCTACGGAAGTGAAACCTGGACGCTGACCCAGGCATCTGAAAAAGCCTTAAATACGTTTGAGAGAAGGGTATTGCGAAGGATCCTAGCTCCAATACGGGAAGAAGATGGATGGTGAATCCGATACAACAACGAGCTGTATACCATGAATGACGAGCCGGAAGTCTCTACCGTCATACGACTCCAAAAACTACAATGGGCTGGCCACGTCGAACGAATGAGTGACAATCGAATCCCCAAACGATCTATCAAGGGGCGAGCGAGCTAGCGGAGCCAGGCCAGTCGGTAAGCCGCGCAAGCGATGGGAGGACTCGATAGATGCTGACAGCAGGTCACTTTTGGGAGCACCGAACTGGAGGACGCGGTCACTGAACCGAGACGAATGGAGGCGAATTATTAAGGAGGCTAAGGCTCGATTCGGGCTGTAGTGCCCCGATGATGATGATAAAGAAGATGGTCCCTTTTTTTCTTATCGTTGATTCTGGATGTTGTCAAGAAATCCACTAAACAAAGGTAAGATGGGGGTATATTGTATGTTCAATGGGCCTTTCTGGCTTCTGTCCGTAGACATGCTAGGTGCCTTTCTCCCAACCTACACACATACACATGCTGCCAACGTCCAGCAAAATATAATTTTGCGGATACTGAAAAGTTGATATTGAACCCCCGTTTAGAATTATTGTTGGAGTGTTAGAGAATGAACTTTGGTCACGTAAATGTATGATCCTGTCGAAGTGGAATTGGTTGAAATTTATAAGCGGAATTGGTTGAAATTTCACGTTATGAATTCCATTCATACACTGGTTTGTGCCTAACTAGCATTTCCATACGTAGCTTATATTCTCGACATAATATAGAAAAGGAAAGTTAAGGGAAAGCGGACACTAAAGAATAAACAGCATTTGAAGAAAAAACGTAATAGCGTTCGCCTATATAAATAGGACGAAGAGAGTAAATGTAGTTGTCATAGATCCTGACAAATGGGAGATTGCACTGTAATACAATTGACCGCAGCGTTGTGTAACCCACAGTCACGAAGAAATAATTAGCATCTACGTGCAGATAAGCATTTCGAAATTGAACTATTATCAGTCACTTGTGCTAAGGAACCATATTTTTATCTTAAGTCCTAATTGCTTAACTGAACTTATGTAGTCATGAAATATAATGTGACGTTTAATAATTTTTTCTCGTTTACAGGCTACTACAAACAGAAAACTAAAGGATACAGTTGCATTAGAATTGAGTTTTGTGAATTCGAACTTGCAACTTCTCAAGGAACAATTAGCTGAATTGAATTCTTCTGTGGAGATTTACCAAAATGATAGGTGAGTGCTAAATAGTTTTCAAATGAATAAATATCTGTATCTACCAACCACGTCAACTCCGATACAAAACGAGAATTTTCTCCTCAACATACATTTTCCTAGATCTCATTAAGTTCGAAAGTCATATACAAAAACATGCACTGATTTTTTTATCGAAATGACCTATTAGTCTAGTTTGTGAGTCGTCCAAATCTTTTCCTGTTATATTGATATATTCTGAAATTTAATCCATGCGAAGCGTCTACAGAATACCGCCTGTAGCATAACTATGCTAAATAGTCGATAGAATGAAACTTGTCGTTGAATAAAATTTGCATTCGAATAAAAACTGAAAAGATGTTAATGTTGTGAATGATTTATTCCTGATGTCGATAGATTAAGACTTCCAATGTCCGCACACGAATGGTAAAACGACAGGTCCGTATTTGCATAATTGCAAAAAAATTAGTGATGTCTATATACATCTTGTCATTTACGATAGCTTGTGAACGTACGAAAATAAATCAAAGCTGAGCGATTACATTACGGAAATTTTATAGCTTGAATTGTGAGTGCTGATGCTGTTACTGCTCCTGACCTACCTGCCTATGCACTCTTAAATATAAATATTCATATAAGTTTTGGACAGATCGTCTAAATGTTTACATCGTTTTGTTCAAGATAGCTCTGTCGATTCTAATCCAATACGACATAGCTGAAAGCATGTTTTTGTGTTATTTTGTATTTTATCGATTTATCATATTTTATTGATTTTATCGAATTTTCAAATTAAACGTAATTCAAAAGTACTAAAATTTGACTGTACAAAGAAGTATTCATTAAATATTTTACTAAAAAAACCGATTTTTCCTTTCGAAGCTAGATATATTGAATTTTGTGACAAATATCGATATTTCGAGGATAATCTGCCCTCTTCTTCAGTGTCTATCGGTCTAATCTTAATCTAACTTAGGTATGTTATTTATAGAGCTTACTTTTAAAGTATTGACTTATACTAATTACCAACTAATTGTTTATTAATTACTTTACTGAAATACATTTAACGATCTATGTTAATTAAATTTTCTTCCTTACTATCAAAAGAATGTTCAAATTAGCCTGAACAATGGTGATGCACAGTTTCCTTGGTCTGTGTTTAGTCTTCTATTCATTGGGGTTTTCATATGTTCAGACTTTCGTACGCATCCAGTTTTCGTACCTGCTGTACCTCCTTAATCACCTCCACATTGTCCCATGTTATGTTGTGATCCTCCTCCAAGATGTGCTTCGCTACTGCTGATCGTACTAATGTTGTATTCCTTTTCCTCGCTGAAGCTGCTTCCCGTTTATGTTCCGTTAGTCTAACACCAACTAACCGTTTCGTTTGACCGATGTATATTTTGTCACATTCTGGGCAGGTAATTTTATAAACTCCACGTTTTTCCTTTTTATTCTTTTTGTCTTTCACGTGACATAGTATAGTACCTAATTTTTTGAGTTTTACTAGTTGGAACTGCTTTAATATCAAAGCGTTCAAGAAGTTCCCGGATTTTTTTGAATATTGACGAAAAAATAATTGGAACTCTTATGGCTGTTTTTACTAATGTTCGAAGAACAATAGTATTAAACTCGTTTCGCCGAAAATTCATATTTCTTTATATATATATATATATATATATATATATATATGGTATATATATATATATATATATATATATATATATATATATATATATATATATATATATATATATATATATATATATATATATATATATATATATATATATATATCAGCAAAATGATTAAGGGAGATAATCTCTGGAGTGGCCGATCCGATTGAGCTGAAATTTTCGGAGAACGTAGGTGTATATAGTAGGTAGGTCCACGACTTTCTCAAATTCAGATATCCTAAACCTTTTGGCGGCGGCGAGCGTTTTAGTGAATTTTGAGGAACTCCTATATTTCCAAGCAGTGTAAATTTTTGTTAAAGAAAAGTATTGGGAATGAAAACTAATTATGTTCTTAGCTTGTTTATGATAAATAATCGGAAATTTTGAGCCGCGTGTGGGTGTAGAGTGCCTAAAAGTAGGCAAGGATTTTTTTCAAATTTTGATTTGTCATTACTTGTAAGAAAAACAATGGATCATCATGAAAATTACAGAGCGTATTGATGTTGACTAAAATTTAGCACGTAGAGATTTTCAGCATAAAGCAGGTAACCCTGGAAAAAAAAGCAGGTAACCCCTAAAAAAATCCTTCAAATCATTGACCTTCCTGAAAAATTTTTGATTTTTGACAAAAAATTCAAATCTTTGATAAATTTTATCCTTTGTCCTTCATCTCAAGATAAAATTTTCAAAATTCCGTTTTGCACAAGAACAGCAACCCATCACCAAATTACCTCTATTTTCAGCACTCAAAAGTTCTGTTCACGAGAACTGACGACCGGATAATCCGATCATAATCAAATTTACAGGATATGTTGGTATTATCTAGGACCAGGTCTGATAGAAGCTATTTTGAAATGCGGGCAACCCTGTGGCAGTGGTGCCATCTTGAAAAATAGGTGAGAAAAAAAACTGGTTTTTGGCCTATAACTTCCGATTCAGCCATCAGATTTTGACAAGATTCATACAGTACTTGGATCTTACCTTAGGTAACATTTGATAAAAATTTGGTTGAAAAATTAGAATAGAGTTGCCAGCTATGGTGATTTTTGTCTCCTAAATCTTGCAACTTTGCTCAGCAAAATAAAGCTTTTTTCCCTATAACTTCCGGTCCAGTGCAGAAATCAAAACGAAGATCACGCAGTAAATGAACCTTAATGTGAACCAAATGTCGTAGAAATTTCGTACCAAAATCATGAAAGGGCTGCCAGCTATGATCATTTTTGTAATTTTGTGAAATTTCTTTACTGAGCGATTATGTCATTAGATTTGCAAAAGGAAATGATCCTGCAATGATAATTAACCACAAATATTAACGCTTTAAAAATTTGAAAAGTTTTGAGGGTGGTAACCCTAAAATTCTTTTCACCCGTATAATTTCCAGCGCAGTGATTCAATCGAAACGAAATTTACTGGTTGGGTTTAACTTAACGTAAAGCAGATTTTGTATGTATTTTGCTTTGCTGCTGACACAGGCTAACCAGCATTAGCCATTTCCGTAAATATTGCACCAACAAATGCTTCAAATTACGTTCTCATATGCAAAGCATTTGCAATAAAAATAAGGAATCAAATTTTAAATTTTCCGAGTTTTGAACGTTTTTCGGATGGCAGCCTCAAACAACGTTTAACCGCTGAAACTTTCGATGAAATCCTGCGATGAGAACGAAATTCAAAGGATAAGTTGATTTGAGTATGAGCTTGTTATGGTAAACTTATTACTGCTTCGTTCAGAAAGTGTTGCCAGCACTGAACATTTACATCATTTGTGTTAGAGTTGAGTTTTGTTGCTTTGGATAAGGAATGGTTGATATGATTCTACAAAACAGTGTATTACGTCTTTCCACACTTTTTTGTCACTCAAAGACAATTTCTTCGAAAATTAGTTTTCTAGCGGTTCAGGTGCGCTAGAGTTTTTTGTTTTTCCTGCGTAAAAAGCGTCGTTAAAAGATCACGCTGTATTCTATACTTTTTCTTTTTGACAAGATTTCCAACTGTCCTCTCGTCAAACACATTTTTTCTCGCCGTATCTTTAAGATATTTAACTTCTGAGTTAAAACTTTCCTGATCCATGGGCACTGTTAATAGCCGGCGAATCATCGAATTAAAGGGCGCCTATTTTTGGGAATGCCATGATCAGTCGTAGATGGTGTTGTCCTCTGGGTGTGTGGGCTTCCGGTAGATATTAAATCTAAGAAGACCTTCTTTCCTTATGACCATTAAATCCAAGAAGGGTAGTTTCTCATTCTTTTCTATTTCCATTGAAAATGGAATGTCCTTATGTGCTTGGTTCAACTTCTTCAAAGTTTCTCCCAAAGCATCTTTTTTAACGATAGCTAGAATGTCGTCTACATATCTCAACCAAACCCGAGAAAGGGAACCTTCTTCATAAAATTGCTTCTCCAGTCTGTCCATAAATATCCCACTCATAAATGAAGATAAAGGATTTCCCATTGCAACACCTTTCATCGCTTTGAAGTATTTCCCCCTGAAAGTAAAATAACTTTCATTCATGCAAACCGAAGCGAGTTTCAAAAAGTCTTTAGCCCTCTTCCTCCCCTCCGGTGAGCTATTCCTCTCTAATAGCCAGTCCTCAAAGAACGTGAGTGCTTGTTTTACTGGCACGCATGGGAACAGAGCCTTGACATCAAATGATACAACTAGCTCCCCTATTGTTGCCACTCTTCCAAGCCGCCCTATTACCTCGTCCCGATTTTTCACTGTTCTATCGCTAATCTTCCCTAAGGCCCTACACTCGTCTACAATCCACTTTGCGGTTCTCCTTGTTGGAGCGCTTGTCGCGGTGGCAATTTCCCTGAGTTCACTTTCTTCCTTATATATCTTTGGAAGGCACCTAATTCTTGGCAATGACGGGTTTGAGACCCGCAGCTTGTTCACCTCTCCAATCGTCCCTTTGCACTTTTTCAACTCGTGTGATAGAGTCTGGTAAGGGATCTTTCCTAAGCTCATGGTAATCCCCGTTGTTGAGCTTTTTCATAACTAATCGGTCATATTCGTCTTTGTCCATTACGACCATGACATTTCCTTTATCAGCTTTGGTATAAAAGACCGGTTTGGCAGCCAACTCTTTGAGCACTCTTTGTGCGTTCCCAGTGTTACCCCTCTTACGATTTTCCTTCCTGATGAGTTTAGCCAAATTGCCTCTAATCTGTGCTTTTTCCTCTTCGGGAAGGGTTTTAACCGCTGCTTCGATATCTACTACCAAGTCTTCTGTTGGGAATGTTTTTTCCTTGACAGCAAAATTCAGACCTTGGTTAAGTAGCTTCATTTGCTCTCCTGTGAATTGAACCGTGGACTTATTCACCACATAGTTGGGGATAGTCTCTACGGCATTCTTTTTTTTATCCATGGTATCCTTTCCTCTCGCCAGCTCCTTCAGTTTCTTTGTGAGAATTTTCCTCTTTCTATCTTTCTCACATTCAAAGGCCCTGTTTGCTTTCCCTACAATATCTAAAATATCTCCTTTTCTACCTAAAGTTTCACTTGCCATTTTTAGATGCAAGGAATAAACTTTGAGTGTGAGATCCCCTAATCTCTTATAAAGCCTACTTACGGAATCTCTAATGAGATTCCTTTCGACCAGGGCAATTTGTTTCCCCACTCCTAACAGATGGGACCTAAATTTAATAATATTACTTCTTGGAGTCACATTCTTTTTTACTAATGTTCGAAGAACATTAGTATTAAAATCGATTCGGCTAAAAATTCATATTCCCATATATATATATATATATATATATATATATATATATATATATATATATATATATATATATATATATATATATATATATATATATATATATATATATATATATATATATATATATATATATATATATATATACATATATATATATATATATATATACATATATATATATATATATATATATATATATATATATATATATATATATATATATATATATATATATATATATATATATATCATCAAAAATTTCAGTGAGATAATCTCGAGAACGCGCCATCTGATTGAGTTGAAACTTTCGGGATACATTGGTGTATATGCAGAATAGGTCCAGGTCTCACTAAATGTCAATTATTGTTAACCCTTTGGCGCCGGTGGCCATTTTAGTGATATTTTTAATATACCTATTATTCCGTACACAAATAAATTTTGCATAAATAAAGCTGACGAAATAAATTTTAAACGTGTTTTACATGTGAATCAGATAATGTTTTGGAATTTTTTAACCCTATGTGTGCGCTGGGTGCTAGTGATGGGAAATTTCGTTACTTTTGAGTAATGATAACGAATCATTACTTTCAATGGTAGTAATCATTACTTTTATATCGTTACTCATTACTATTACTACTATCTGCTAGGACAGCTCAAAAAAATGTGTACCCTTACGACAACAACGAAAAATATGTAGCATATATGAGCATGACATTCTTAAAAGATTTAAAAAAGATTAATTAGTAAGAAAACAGTTTTATTTTTAAGAATATAAAAAAATTGCTCTTGACAAATACCAATAGAGAAGGAACTTTATACCAAGCTTAATGAAAATTTAAAAATTTTTTATTCGAATTTAAAATAAACCATCATCGGCAAATTTTTTGGTCTTCGTCTACTTCGCCTGTCCGATATTATGTGGCCTGTTGTTGGAAATATTCTCTCACACAGAAGTTGCTGGTACTCCTAAATATTTTTTCGCGAACTTTCCTAATCTTGGATAAGTTTGTGACCTTGTTTTCTACTATTTAAGAGGATTTTGATTCCTCCGATTGTTGGGCTCTTCACTGAATTGTCATATTTAAATGAGGGTCTTCCGAATGTTGGGGTTGATCTGGCACATGCAACTATTGTTTCTAATACAGACCACAATCTAATCTAATCATCAGGTCTAGTTTTTGTGCTTGGGATTGAACTGGCTGTAGATTCTTCAGTCCCAAGATCATTACTTGAAGTTTGAATGACATCAACTGAAGCTTGCATGTTAGTTTGTTCAGCTTCTTCCTTCAGTTCGTCCTTCTCTTTCACTACAGTCAAAGCTGATTCATCGCCGAACTCATACTTTTTGAAACACGGGTTTAAGTATGTTGCTTTGGTAAGATGGGACCAACTAACCCTGTTGTCATCTTTATGACTTTTCATGGATACCAAACTTTTCCTGAATAATCTTAAACAGTCGATTCTCCACTTTGCCTCACTGAAGCAAGATGTTTGCGGAAAATTTTATTAAGAAGTGTTACAAAAAATGTTTCGCTTATTAAACCTGCACCCACTAGGGGGCCAACCTCCTCGGTAAGGCTGGACATGAGTCCAGGGGCATCTTACCTCCCGCGGTCTCGTAAATTTTACAACCCCGGTGGGGTTGGAGATACCCTCGTGGCAACCTGCAGTCACGAGGATGGCCTCAGCACAGCCAGAGAAGCCAACTGACGACCCAAAAAGGATCTCGACCTGTTAATCCTTACCAATTCAAGTGCTACTTCCAGTTTTTCTGGACGGTTTTCCGGCGGATTTTATTTTGCCATATCTTCGAAACTAGGCCGCTCTTTCCCAGACTTGTATGAAAATTTTGACCGAAACAACTGAAAAAGGTTCCCTAATTTACCCTAGACAAAAAAAAATAGATTTTGGAAAAAATTGACGTTTTTGCCCAATTTCATCCTATCAACATTTTTTCGCCCTTAAAATATTACTATTGTACTCCCCGATCACTTTCAATCATCGAAAGCGCCAAAAAGGCATTTTTTGCCAAACTGTGGTCAAAAAACCCCTTACTCCCCTACAAAACTGAAACTTTTGTATCACAGCAATAGGTCTTGGCCCGTTATGTCCCAAACCACTCTAACCCAAAATTGGCCGATTTTGTCCGATTTCACCTACTTTTGCCGTATCTTCGAAACGTGGCAGCTTTTTCCAAAACTCGCATGGAAATTTCGCCCGAAACAACTAAGAGAGGTCCCGAATTCATGCTAGACCAAAAAAAAAATTTGGAAAACATCAACGTTTTTGCTTAATTTCCCCTACCAACATTTTTTTCGCCCTTAAAATATTACTCTTGTACTACCCGATAACTTTCAATCATCGAAAGCGCCGTAAAGTCATTTTTTGCCAAACTATGGCCAAAAAACCCCTTACTCCCCTACAAAACCGAAATTTTTGTATCACAGCAATAGGTCTTGGCCCGTTATGTCCCAAACCACTCTAACCCAAAATTAGCCGATTTCAGCTACTTTTGCCGTATCTTCGAAACGTGGCCGCTTTTTCCTAGACTTGCATGGAAATGTCGCCCGAAACAACTCAGAGAGGTCCCCGAATTCATGCTAGACCAAAAAATAGGTTTTAGAAAAAATGGACGTTTCTGCTCAATTTTCCCTATCAACATTTTTTCACCCTTAAAATATTACTATTGTGCTCCCCGACCACTTTCAATCATCGAAAACGCCATAACGGCAGTTTTTGCCAAACTATGGCCAAAAAACCCCTCACTCCCCTACAAAACCGAAATTTTTGTATCACAGCAATAGGTCTTGGCCCGTTATGTCCCAAACCACTCTAACCCAAAATTGGCCGATTTGGTCCGATTTCAGCTACTTTTACCCTAAAAACTTTTTGAACATTTGAATAAAATACTTCCAAGTACGAAAATACTCGACAGTACGAAAATACTCGATACAAAAATACGCGATACGAAAACACTTGCAAGTACGAAATACTCGTGATAACGAATTCAAAAACCATCAAACATCCAGCAATCGAAATCGTTACTCATCTCATTCCTTACTTTGTGAATCGATCACGAATTCAAAAGTAACGAAATGGTAGCATTCATTATCGTTACTCATTTCATTCCTTACTTTCAATCACGAATTCAAAAGTAACGAAATGGTCAGAATTCATTATCGTTACTCGTTACTCGTTACTCATTTCATTCCTTACTTTCGATCACGAATTCAAAAGTAATGAAATGGTCAGAATTCATTATCGTTACTCGTTACTCGTTACTCATTTCATTCCTTACTTTCGATCACGAATTCACAAGTAACGATATGGTCAGCAAATCGTTACTCATATCATTCCTCAAAGGAACGAAAAGTAACCATTACTTTGCACACGTAGAGAGTTGAGACCGGTCTCTAGATCACCCCAAGCTTGGATATCATTGCTGCCTCGGTAACGAAATACATTTTGTGTGTCGTTTGGCCTTAGAACGACGAAGGAACGATTGTGAGAAAAGTAATGGTTACTTTCGTTTTCCGGTAATGATTACTTTTCGTTACTTTGAGTAACCATTACTTTTAAGTCGTTCATTACTTTTTGAACACCACTACTGGGTGCCTAAAAAGAGAACGGGAAAATTTGAAAATTTTTAAATTGCGATAACTTTTGACAAAGCTATTCAATCATGACGAAATTTTCAGGACATATTGGTATTACTTAGTTGTAGATTTGTGTAGTGAGCGTGGGGACAACTCTGTAGCTAGGGCAGGCACTGAAAGTGAAAACCTCCAAATTATCGTTTCTCTTGAAAACATGCCGTTTCTTAAAAAAAAACCATTCATATGTAAATCTTGTGTTTTGTTTACATAACCAAAAAAAAAAGATATGGTATAATGGGCACGCCTGGTAACCCTTCCCCAATTTACCTATATTTTTAGCATCAAAAACTTCTGTTCACGGAAACTCACGATCCGATGAGCAGAATTATTTGAAATTTACAGAATGTATTGGCCTTAAATAGGACCAGATCTGATAGAAGTGATTTTGAAATACGGGCGATTCTGTGCCAGTGGTGCCATCTTGAAAAATCACTAAAAAAGATAACTGCTTTTAGCCCTATAAATTCTGATTGAATCGTTCGATTTTGACAAAAATCACACATTAGCTGGACCTTACTTCAAGCCACGTTTGGTAGAATTTTGATCGAAAAATTCGGTTGAAACTGCCAGCTATGATAATTTTGGTGTCTTAAATTTGAAAAAATGAAAATTTGGAAGTGAAAACATTCAAACCATCGAATATCCTAAAAAAAATGTCCGTTTCTTACAATAAAACCAATCTGTATACAAATCTTATGCTTAATCTACACTTTCAAAGTAAAACTTTGGAAATTTCATGTCGGACAAGAACGGTAACCCTTTCCCAGTTAACTTATATTTTTAGCATCAAAAACTGCTGTTCACGGGAACTCATGAGCCAATTATCAGATACAACTGAAATTTACAGAATGCATTGGACTTAAGTAGGACCAGGTTTGATAGAAGCGATTTTGAATTGTGGACAACTCTGTGCCAGTGGTGCCATCTTGAAAAATTATAAAGAAAAAAAACTGCTTTTTGCCGTATGAAATGTGAATAAGTAACCCGATTTTCATGAAATTGACACAATAGCTGAACCTTACTCTAAACTCTGTTTGGTAGAAATTTGGCTGAAAAATTCGATTGGTGCTGCCAGCTATGGTAATTTTTGTGTGTTTGGTTTTGAAAATTCGCTTAGGAAAATAAAACTTTTTGCCCTATAACTTCCAGTGCAGTCATAAAATCAATACGAATTTCATACTATTAATGGAACCTATTATAGACATTATTTAAGCCAAATTTTGTTGAAAAGGCACGATAGGGTTGCCAGCTATTGTTGGTTTTGTGTTTAATTGCAATATATTTACTAAGCGGTTTTATCGTAGAATTTTCAAATGGTAATGATATTGTAGTGACAATAAACAGGAAATATTAAGTTTTCGATTATTTGAAAAAACTTGCTGCCGGTAATCCTAAAATTCTTTATACTCCTATAACTTCGAATGTAATATAACAACGTGAAGCAGATGTAATATATTATTGGCTTTGATACTGGCAAAAGGTTGCCAGCACGAGTCGGTTGTGCTACTTATGTATCAATAAATGCTTACAGTTAGTATTCATACCGGAAACATTTACAATGAAAATAAATAACCAATGTTTCAATTCCCAAAGTTCTGCAAATTTTTCGGATCGCAGCCCCAAACACCAACTTCAGTTACAGTGCTGCAGGCACTGAGCATTTTCTTCATTGATGTTTTATGAGATGCTGCTTTGAAAATTTTTATGAAATAAGCAACTGAGAGCGAATATAATTAACAAGTGTTGCAATAAATTCATGCCACTGGTAATATCTGAAACCTTTCCACCATATGAGTCATAAGACCAAAGTAAAACCAGGCGTTTGAATTAGTTTGGCTGTAATAAGCAGCTAGTGTGGTAGAATATGCACTCAAAATCTGCACGATTCTTCTACTGTTCTTCGAACATTAGTGTTTCTAGCGGTTCAGGTGCGCTAGAGATTTTAAACATAATCTAAGAAATCTTATATCTTCAGAGATTCCACCGATTACTTTTTTATAATCTACAAATTGGATTTTGACGTGGTAGTCATTATTAATTGTTTTTTATATGTACCAATTTTTTCCTAGTTTGTAAAAAAAATATTTTAATAAAAAAACCGATTTTTTCTTTCGAAGTTAGATAGTAAGCTCTATAAATAATATACCCAAGTTAGATTAAGATTATACCGATAGACACTGAAGAAGAGGGCAGATTACCCTCGAAATATCGATATTTGTCACAAAATTCAATAAATCTAGCTTCGAAAGGAAAAATCGGTTTTTTTATTAAAATATTTTTTTACAAGCTAGGAAAAAATTGGTTTACATTAAAAACAAGTATTCATTGTTTCCAGTGCAAACCTCGATTTGCGAATCTGAAGAAATTAAAAGATATTCTAATGAAAGATATTCTCTGAACAAAACATAATTGTGTTGCGCGAAGACATTTTGTCAGATAAAATCCAACTTAAATCACCTACCTCCTTTTGCAAGATATAATTATGTATGCACTTACTTACAAGCATCTGGCACGCGTGCACATCCATCTCTGTATCTTGTTACATGACCTGTAATGTATGTTTGGAGAATGTCATACTTTTCCGCGAATTATCATCTTCCGGAATACGCAAGAGATGTCGTCAACCAAGCAAAAGTGCTTGCAGTGCAGACTCGTGTAATCGAATCAGATTGATTACATGCGCATACTCACGACACGAAATGGTTAGTCAGCTTTGAAATGGACAGCATATGCAGTGCAGGTTGATTTATAAGGTAATTATCAGCAAATCTCGAGATGAAGTTTTACCTAAAACATGTGTTGGAATGCGGAATAGTATTATTTTTGTAGATGCTTTCGTATTACTTACTTGCGCTTTTCTCGACAATTTTGCCAATAGTTATGTGCCTTTGAAGTAAAATAATGATGATAGTTGAAATTAAAAATGCTGTTCAAGTGAAAAAAGAAAATTAGAAATTATCGTAATGGAAAGCAATCATTCAAATCAATCATTTAAGTCAGTACTGCATAATTAATTTACAATCATTCCAGGAAGAAGGATTTTTAATGGAAAGACACGTCGAAACTATGGACAGATTTATGTATGATCACATATGCATTACTGAGTGCGATATTCCGTATCCAATTTTTTAAATTAAAAATATGGTTTTCAACAAAGCAAAAAGATTTACCAGTTCGACTATGATCACCTTCGTGTGAAAACGTAGGTCTGTGAAGCAACGAAAAATAATTTGATTATTATTTCCATTTGTTATTTCCAAGCAACAAATTTTTCAAAAAACAAATTATCTTACGTTTGGGTATACTTAAGTGATTAAAATAAACAAAAGCGTTGAGTACAGGTGTGAAACGTAAAATTTCAATTACCCCTAGCGGGCATCAAGAAAATGTTATTCTTGCCAAACTGACTAGTGACCAGCATCGAGCTTGTGAAAGCAATCAACAATAACTGCCCGTGCGCAAAGTCGATTTTGGCATTTTAGTTCCCTGAAGCTAATGCCAGTGAGCCCGATGTTGTATACAATGCACCAAAAAGCGAAAGTAGGTCCTATAATTATTATTTACGAAAATGGACAAAATATTATTGATATAGTCAAAATATTTAGCATTCATAACTTCAGTACAAACTGTATGTCAGTTGGCAACAAGTCACGAAGAAAATGATATATACAAATGAAGCCTTAAATAAGTGTGCGTATCTTTTTACTGCTCATTCAAGATGAAGTATAATAATAATATTCGTCTAAATTAAGAATGAAGTCTAAATTAAGAATACATAAACGACCGAACTCTTACGGTCAGGTATCGTCGCTCTTATACATTAAACGTGGATCCTGTTACAATTAAGAAAGGATTCAGATGAAGAAGATTAGCAGGATGTTTAGTTGATAAAAAGCCACACTGAGAAAAGGCATAAGGCCAGAGGGCATAGTTTAAATACTCCTGGCGCTGTATACACAATTAATTTGCTAGATGACAAAACATAGCATCTAACACCATCAAGCATCGTGAAAAAGTCGTAGGAGTAGGCACTATGTATTTAAGCTTAGCGAGGCCATATATTATGATTCCCAATGCCATATATTATAGATTTCAACCCCATGCCTTATAGCCCTAATAAAACAAATTAAAAGCGGAATTGTCGCCGCGTTGAACAATTTTGGAATTTTGACAATCGTAGACTATGGAAATACTTGTTTTCATTACCGAAATTGTATATAAATTATTTTTATTTATATTATTTTTATTTTTATTTATTTAAATCATTACAAATAAATCCTGCTGAAATCCGTATTCAGATCTATGTCCCCAGTCTTGAAGAGCCGACGCTCTACACACGAGGCTACAAAAGCGTATGGGAGAGCTATTGTTATTCAGCCTACCTAAATGATTTATGCCAGGATCATGTTCATAGTAGTGATGGGCGTTTCTGTTACTTTCAAAAAACGAAAACGAACTGTTTTTTTTTTTTAAAAACAACTGTTTTTTAAAACTTTTTGAAAAAAACAGTTTGAATTAACGAAAAGAAACAAATTTTATGCTGTACAACAATAAAGGTTGGGTCGTACTAGGATTTTCACATACTAGGTATAACTAGTACGAGTACGAAAAAATACCTGTTCCAAATACCTGTTTGAAGTATGTAAATATGTACATACCATGCATACGATTTGCAGTGATGTAATGAAACGGACTGATATGCCCTCCCCCACCCTCCAGACACAACGTTCCCAAGCTAGAATAGTGATGGTGCAAGATAACCTTCAAAGAATACCGAGTCATTTGTCTGAGCAGCTTGTCCGTAACTTTCCAATGGTCGGTCATTTATTTGGCTAATCTCTCTCCAATCTAGGGGCCATTTAAAGGAAAACGATCAAATTCAATCAATTTAATTTGTTTTTAATTTTATTATATGCAAAAAAAAAACATCTCCTGTATTCGTTCAAATGACCAAAGTAAAAAAAATACTAAGATAGGGACCAACTAATCCTGTTGTCATCTATATGACTTTTCATCGAGCAATCTCTGATACCAAACTTTTCCTGGCTAATCTAAAACAGTCGGATTTCCACTTCCCTTCACCCAAGCATGAAGTTTGTCGAAAATTTTATTAAAAAGTGATAAAAAAAAATGTTTCGTTTATTAAACATGCACCCACTAGGGGGCCAACCTCTACTGTAAGGCTGGACATGAGTCCAGGGGCACCTTACCTCCCGCGGTCTCGTAAATTTTACAACTCCGGTAGGGTTGGAGACACCCTCGTGGCGACCTGCAGTCACGAGGAGAGCCTCAGCACGCCCGGAGACGCCAACTGGTAAACCAAAAAGGATCTCAACATTTTCTTCCTTGACACTTTTAGTGATACTTTTAGTTTTTCCGCCGGATTTCATTTTGCCGTATCTTCGAAACTAGGCCGCTTTTTCCGAGACTTGTATGGAAATTTCGCCCGAAACAACTCAGAAAGGTCCCCGAATTCATGCTAAAAAAAAATTTTTTCGAAAAAATTGAAGTTTTTGCCCAATTTGCCCTATGAAAAAATTTTTTCGCCCTTAAAATATAATTATTGTACTCCCCGACCACTTTTAATCATCGAAAGTAAAGTTAGTTTTTGCCAAACTATGGCCAAAACACTTCTTACTCTCCTATAAAACCGAAATTTTTGTATCACAGCAATAGGTCTTGGCCCGTTATGTCCCAAACCACTCTAATCCAAAATTGGCAGATTTTGTCCGATTTCAGCTTCTTTTGCCCTAAAAACTTTTTGAATATTTGAATAAAGTACTTGCAAGTACGAAAATACTGTTTTCCGCAGCTAAACAGTTTTCCACTGCCAAACAGTTCGTTTTAACAAACGAAAAACGGTTCGTTTTAAAAAAAACTAAAAACGATGAAAAACGATTCATTTAAAAAAAACGAAAAACCATTCGTTTTAAAAAAACGATTTGTTTTATAAAAACGATTCGTTTTGAAAAAAACACTTCGTTTTAGAAAAACGGTTCGTTTGAGAAAAACGAAAAACGATTCATTTTAAAAAAACAGCTCGTTTAAAAAAAACATTTCGTTTAAAAAAAACGATTCGTTTGAGGAAAACGAAAAACAATTCGTTAAAAAAAAAACAGTTTGTTTGAGAAAAATGATTCGTTTAAAACAACAGTTCGTTTTAAAAAAAACATTTCGTTTTAGAAAAACGGTTCGTTTGAGAAAAACAAAAAATTATTCCTTAAAAAAAACAGTTCGTTTTAAAAAAAACAGTTTGTGTTAAAAAAACGATTCGTTTGAGAAAAACGAAAAACGATTCGTTTTAGAAAAACGATTGGCTTTAGAAAAACTATTCGTTGTAGAATAGTTGAAATAATTGGTTTTAGAAATGCTATTTGCTGTAGAAAAACGGTTCGTTTTAGAAATGCTGTTCGTTTTCGAAAAAAAAATCGTTTAAGAAAAACTGTTTGTCGCTATTTGGAAAAACTGTTCGTTCGTTTTTTGCAGCCAAAAAACGAACGAACAGTTTTGTTCGTTTTTGTTCGTTTTTTGCGTTTTTTTTTTTCGTTTTTTGTTTGGTGGCTACGGTAATCAGTGATGCGTCGTGGTGATATGGTGCACCTACAATGGCACCATATCACTGACAAAGATCTCAACTAATGATTTGGAGTTGATGCATTTGGTTTGTAGCTATGGTATTTTGGACCTAGTAGCACCGGAGTGACATCCGAGTGCTAGTGGCTGCAGGGTAATACCATACCGCGTCAGTCCTGTTAAAACCTTGGCAGCCTTCTGAGTACGTTCGAAGTTCGCGCCGTTGAGTTGGTGCAACAGGTTCAGTTGAATTGCATCCCTGACTAGCGGTAATCTGGCTCTGAGCAGACGATCCCAGAAGGGCGTTTGTCAACCTTTCCTTGACCTTCCTGCTTGCATTTATAACAACGGGATAATTAAGGCGGCTCTGAGAGGGGACCCATAAAAAATGTTTAACAATAAATTGAACAATAAAGTGAATGACACAGAAGCAAAAACTGACGGAAACATACCAGTGACGAAGGAAGTGAATCCTTTCATTGGTAGGCCAAAGGTGCAAAAAACACTACCCGAAGAAAAAAACTTCGTAAGGGTTGAACAAGGTCTGCCTGAAAGACCTAGCGTCCTCAACTCTGTTGTGACAGGCATTAAGACCACCACAAGTAAAGTGGGTGAGGGAACTCCACGAACGGTACGCTATATATTTGGTTCAGAAAACAACACGCAGCCATTGCGATGTGGTGAGTATCAATATATATAAAGGGAAACGTTACTGCTGAAGAAATAGTGCTAGAAAAAGAGGTGCTACGAAAGTGCCGCAGAATAATTAAAGAAATGGCAGACGCATTTCAAGTGCAAAACAAAGTGTCGTGCGAGGTAAAAGCTGCCCTTTTTGAGCCCGAAGTGGCTCTGGAAGCTGTAGAAGGCTGGAGAGAAAATTGAAAGAAGGCTGAGCTATTTAAGGAGTCCAGCCTAGAGAGCTCCGAGCAAAGGATACTCCATGCACTGTGTAAGCCAAAGCACAAAGACAGGCAAGGAAGCCTGAAAGTAGCCTTAACAAAGAAAACATTATTAAGACTAGACTCCACAGAACAGCACACATGGGTGACTGTGTTGAAAAAGCCACAAAATAGAAACGGCCGGCAAAATAGGTCAACAGAATTCTGGTACATCTACGAACTTGGCGTTGAATTCGGAGTTTAACACACAAAAACCTAGATATAAGAGAACGCAAACGTCAAAGAAAGCTGAAGTTTATTACTCTACCCAAGGGAAGAGTTATGCAGAAGTAATTCAGCATATCCGCGCCGGGGTAAGCACAAGCTAAGTGCGGTTAAAAGCTCGCCAAACCAGGAAGATGGCAGACGGTGGAATGTAATGCAATCCAGGCAGCTGTGGCAAATTTCAGAGAGGTTACAAGGCTCACCCCCAAAGCCAAAACTGAGATACTTGACCTCATTCTAACGACAATCTTACGACAGAGGAAGAAATGACAGTGACGATTCGGGAGAAAGGAAATTGAATACAAGGGAATAGAGGAAAGCCGTCGTAGAAATGAAAAACTTTGAAGCTAGTTGATACTGTATGAATAAAAATTGGTTGGGTTAACGCTAAGGTAAGGAGGGGGCCTGAATTTGTGTGCCGCTTCAAGTGTACGGACTACAATCATAAAAAAAAGACGGCAAAGGACCAGACCTTAGCACTAGCTGCTGGAAGTGTAGGCAAGTCGGACACGTTGGAAAGGTATCCTCGGTGGAACCATTCTGCTAGCTGTACAACGACAAAGGCAAAACAGGAGAAGCCAAGCATGTTCTGGAGTCAGAGACATGCAAAGCTTTCCGAGAAGCGCTCGATGCCAGAAGAAGTTGCTGCGTAGATGAAGGTTTTCCAGGGGAATCTGCAAAAATGCCGCCTAGTCACGCAGCTTATGCATGAATCCAGAGCTCAAATCGCAATGATTAGCGAACCACATCGAAGGAGAAATTCAGAGACATGGTATTCAGACACTTTGGGCTATGCAGCCGTATGGGTTGCAGATACTCGGAAAGTCCGAATTGATTGGCGAGGTTCGGGCGATGGATATGTTTGGATTGAAAACCGCGACATCAGCTTTGTCAGCTGTTATTTTTCATCGAACGACCCAATAAGGGAATTTCTTAGAAAGATAGAAGCATTAGAAGACGCTTTTTGAGATCTTCCTGGCAAACTGGTAGTAGCTGGTGACTTCAATGCGAGAGCTTTGGCATGGGGGACGCCGATTCAAAACAAAAGGGGGAGATTAATCATGGAAATGGTGTTCAGGCTGAATATGGCTGTGGAGAACAGAGGCTCAACACCAACCTACTGCAGACCAGGCTTCAGTGAGTCTATTCCCGATATAACTCTTGTTTCGGAGACGTTGTCCGTGATGGCAAGGTACTAGAGAGTGATGGAGGAGTACACTGGAAGTAACCACAACTATATTACCCTCTGGTTGTTGGTCGAAAGCCCAGCCCCTCAGAACTTTAGACGGAAGATACTCGGGTGGAATATGCTATTGGAGTCGCTTGACAACAGCTTTGCTGATGAAATCCGCGCAGGACAAGCAGGGGCAGCAATAGACCGCGGGGAAATAAGTACGATTGTAAATTTCACCATGGGCAAAATTCGGCGAACGTGCAATGCGTCGATGCAACTTTGATAGTTACTACTGGATAAACAGAAGGCTTATTTTTGGACTGAAAAGATAGCGTTCTATTGGACCAAAAAGCTTAGCGACTTGCTGCGACCCATAAAAGAAGAAACTGGAAATAGCTATAATGCGGAGAAAAAGCAAATTATTTCAAACTCTTTGTGAACAAATGGACCGAGACCCATGGGGACCCATGGATCCAAGACTGCAAAATAGTATCGGGTGAAAATGGATGTAGGTCGGGGCTTATGCGGCGAGAGCAGAAAGCAATCACCCGCTTCACTGAAGAAGAAGTACGTAGCGCGAGCACAAGAAAGAAGAACCAAAAAGCAATATAACTACGGACGTATAATGAACATGGTGGTTGTCTTGGGTGTCACGCTGAAAAGTGAAGCGCCTTGCTCTAATTGCAAAGAGGAAGAGAAACCCATCAGCTTACACACCGCTCTGCATGCTTGATACTACGGGTATACTTCTAAAAGGGCTGCTGAAACCTCGACAGAAAGCAGCTATACGAAGAGCTGGTGATCTTTCGAATAACAAACCCGGGTTTCGCAGTGGCCACTCAACAATAAGTGTCATTTGCGAAGCTATTAGCACCGTAGAGCGCACAAAAGCCGCTTGTCATCGGGCTAGACCTTAAGTGTTTTTGGTAACGCTGGACGTCCGTAACGCTTCCGACTTGGAGAGATGGATAGACATATTGGATTCCTTTTAGCGACATTTCCAGGAACAAGACTATTTGCTAGGCATGGTACGAGACTACTTCAAAGATCGCCATTTGATTTATGAAATGAATCAAGGAACTAGAGCAGCACAAGGGCTCAAACTATAACAACTGGAGCAGCACAAGGGCCCATTCCTGAGCCAGACTTATGAAATATTGCTTATGGTGGTCTCTTGCGCCACGAAATATCGGAAGACGTGCTCTTGGTGGATTAGACTGATGATGTAGCCGCTGCCATCACATCTAGAAATCTTCACCTCGCTCAACTCAAACTGAATCAAGTAATAAAAAGGGCTGAATCTAACAATTCTGAGATTGTCATTGTCATGCTAACGAAGAGGAATATACTATCTATTATACCCATGACGATTATCTGCGAAGTACTTGAAACCAGAAAATCAAAACCTTCCAGCACGCAGCCGAGCTCGCAAACTGTAGTTTAAGCTCGAAATGTTCGGAACTATCTTAGGCACTGGTTTGTGCTCATTGTGCTTTATGCATACAGTTTTTGCACTTTTTTTGCACTTCTGTCCCTTTCATTATTTTATTTTAAAACTATCGTTAGAATCGCACTTTACCTACAAAGAAGTTTATTAAAGTACAGACGTACAGGCTTACGTCGCAAGTAAAATTAACGAGGTTTATCTCGCTGTCCAACGTTTTTGTTTGGACTTAGGACGTTTTCGATCTAAGACGTGAAACTTTAATATCACTTAACGTCGTTGGTCGAAGTATTCCTATGTGCCCGGGGGCGAAAATGAACCACAAAGAATAATAACGATTGTTTTAAAACTAATTGGCCTTATATTATTAAATTTTTACTATATATAGCTTTGTGGGAACACATAATTACACAATCCACAATTACACATCCACAATACACAAACACTTTACACTTCAACAGACACCAAAATTAAACACACACAAAGTAGGCTAAGATAGTTGTAATTTTTGATGTTTGTAGAAAGTAAGTTTAGTAAGTATTTTAATCTTGTATAAATAACATTAACATATATTTTATAAAATTAACATTTTTTTTCTTATTTATTTTTAGAAGCAATAGTATATGCTTCTAAAGCCTGTTAAAGTCTCATCACTTGTTTTACGCTTGGAAGCTAACTAGAAATTCTCAAAGTGATCGCTAAAATGTGTGATTTACTCGTATATCCAGCTTCTATGAACTATCAATCAGATCTACCTAGATACGCTTAATATATCAGTATAGTTCATTTTCATGGTTTTAGTCATTGCCTCATACATTGGTAGGTTTCATAATTTACAAATTATTCAATGGTAAATTGGATTTCATTGATTTTCCTACTTTCCACCCGAAGTATCAATCTGTAAAACAAACGTACGTGAATTTTTATCGAAGATCGGTGAATTAACATGTTTTGCTAATTGGAAATCTGATATTGTAAAAATCTGATAAAATCCATAGCGGGAGCTAACGTGTGAATGCACAACCAACGTCGCCTACAGAAACATTCGTTCTACCGAAATGTGTATGTTTTAGTGGATGGCAGCTCAATTTGAAAATGTACTACATTCAAAAAACTTATCTTCTTGTAGAGTCACCACCTATACTTCAGCTTCAATCGGAACTTTTCCATCTTCAATTAGCCATTAAAGAAACAGATAAAAGTACACTCATTAAAACATTCTCAACGGAAATACGTAACTTTAGGGTACAAAGTCGCAATAGAAGTACGAGTAATGCCCACACATTTTGTGGTAGCGTGCTTTCTCTTAATTGCATCACCGTCTTGCATAAGAACTGGTACGCTAGATTCAGCTCTCGGTTCTTCAGCACATATCGCTTTTCCATTTACATTACATTACATTCCATTCCATTGGAGATAAACTCGTTGTGACGTTGTCACAACTTCACACACCAACAATGCAATAAGTTGGAAGACACACCGGTATCTTATGGACAAAGAGTATGTACAGCTTCAAAGCCTGCACCAGGGTGGCTTTCGTGCTTCGCATGGTTCTGAGGCGTTTCGTTTCCAACAATACGATTACTTGGGTCCCGGCGGGTTTTTATAAGGCTAAGTCATGCACCTCAAGGTATGCCGTATGCAACGTGCTTGTCATACGAGATTAAATGTCTTTGCTTCTAAAAGTATGAATCACGATTGTCTTAAGTATGGCCATAAGGACCATCGGAAAATCTCGTGGTAAGAGACACATAGCTACATATTCTTAAAATGCGACTATTCAACAGCTTTGAGTAGAGATTATGTTATGATAATTTATGCTTCAGATCAAGTGTACATTTTTTACGTCTATTTCTATTTTAGGAATCGAAATAGTATGTAGTAAAATTTTTTCAACTGCCAGCTTCCCGATATTCGATTTTGTGATACTTTATAGCTTAACGATTGTGTGCAACATTGATTTATGTAGTGGAAAAAAGCATCCATAATTGGTCGTTAGTATAAGATTATCAATATTTCATGATTTTTTGACAGACATTTAATTACAAGCGTCATTTCTTGAAACTGTCGATAATACGATTTGATATTAAGAAAAAACCCTAAGTAAGAAATTTATCGTTTTTTATCGACTTCCAATTTGAAGTGTATAAGATTGATAAAAGTCTGGCGCATAGCAACCGCTAGAAAAATCTATTTTCTAAGAAAATTAGAGGAATCGTGTAGATTTTGTATACATCTTCTACGGTCCACATAAGAAGATAGCCATCTCTCTTTATGGATATCGACTATCCGCTTTCGAAAGGTGGCATATGCAAATTCGATCAGCACACTTAAAGAAGATTCAGGTCCCTGAAAAGGAAACACTTTATTGAACCGAACAACAGGGTTCAATCGTGCCCTGCATTTCTGGGCGTCACAGTAAATAATAAAACGGTTGCCACTCCGCTTTTCATCAATTGACCAGCAAACAGCTCTCAAGACAAGATAGAGAATATTTTTGTTTGAAAAACAGATTCATGCTCTCCGAGAAAAAAAAAACACCTGTTTTTAGATTAATGTACTTAGAAGGGAGCTCCAGATCTAATGTTTGTCTCTAAATGCGGCCATCAGGGTGCTTCCAGTCACTTCTGTCGTTTAGGAGCAAATCAATTAGGGGCTCTCGACCGTCCGAAACCATCGCGAGAGCCGAAAGATCTCTCGCATCGAACCTCTAATAGAGCTGTGTCTATAGACAATAAGTAAACACTTATGGGTATACCCATAAGCCTAGTTGAATTATTCTAAGGGAAATATAAATATCGAGCGCATGCAGATTCAGAAACACATCTTGGGCCATCACAGCTATAAAACTCACACCGTTTTTCCTAGTATTGCAAAAATATTACATGCATACAAAAACTTCACAATAGTCCACCACAACACGAATGAGTACGGGATCATCGGCCTTATGATTGCTACGTAGATCCACAAAACTGCTTGAGGCGTCAGACCTAATTTGCATAAGAAGCTCAAGTAAGCTTCACTTCCACATGCTTCTTCCAGATGAATTTTCTGCTCAAGATTAATCCTAGATATTTGACTTTGTTTGAAAGCTAAAGAGTTCTACTCTTCGTTACTAAACAATAGAGTCGGGAGTGGTGTATACTCTGATGAGCTGAATCTCAAGCTGTCCCTCCGTCTACCAGACCACTGTAGTGTCTTTCAGGCGGAGGAAGGACTGGCTTCTGTGTAATTGAATATTCGAAGTCAATATTGGTATTTTCACAGATAGCCAAGCGGCTATTAAGTCCCTTGCTGGTCCTTGTACAGCGTCCATGATTGTTGCTGAATGCCGTGCATCTCTTAAGGAGATGTCGAGACATTCGGTTGTTCAATTGATTTCGGTACCTGGACATAGGGGTTTTCAGGGCAACTGTGAGGTCGATGAGCTAGCAAGGCTTGGAACTTTGCTACCTGAGGTCTCTTGCTCCTTTCCAATAGGTATACCGATGACATCGGTCAAACTGGCCATAAGGCAAAAATATCTTGAGGACACTAAGAAGTCCTGGGCGGATGAATCTTCCTGTGTGATAACAAGGCAGTCCTGGGTATCCATGGATGCGCATCACACCAGGCAGCTTTTAGGCTTAACTCGAAGCGCCCTTCGTTGCACTGTGGGCGTTCTAACGGGCCACTGCCTTATAGGGCGGCATGCACAACGTTTGGGCGTAGAGTTTAATGACTTCTGTCGGATCTGTGGATCTGAGGATGAGGAGGAATCCTTTCTTCACCTCATGTGTCAGTGTCCGGCTTTGGCAAGGAGAAGATTGGCGGCACTTGGTGCACCCTTTCTCTCAAACCTGATGGAACTGTCCCTTGTAAATCTAAAGGGGATAGTCCGGTTTGTCAAAGGAAGCAAATGGTTTCCTGACTTTAGTGTGTAGAAGAGAGTCACTAAATATTGTGGCATCACAACGGATCTTTCTTGTGCCTATGTGTGCTGGTCGTCAGGCCTCTGTAGATCGGCAGCCACGTCAACCTAACCTAACCTAACTTACTGAAAGCACTAGATCTACCAGTTTTTTTTTTTAGACAAAACAAGTTTTATTTTACCAGGATTCACTTTTAGGCCGTGCCCCGAACATTAACTGTTAATTAGATCCAATGTCTGTTGTGTGTTCATACACATGACATTCAGAACCTCATATACTGCTCGTGTGGCCACGTAATCAACATAAACTTGCGTGTCAAGCCGTTCTTGCTGCAGTTAGTTTAGCAGAAAACTAATTAGTACACTCCACAGGAGTGGTGATGCTGTCCAATTGTGGCCTCCGTTCTCAAGTTGCTTCCGACAGCGACAATATCTGCGTCAGCATAGCATGGATTCATGGAACTAGAACATCGTCTACGCCATGATCTTTCGCAGCTTTACATAGCTTCCAAAACGACGCGCAATTAAAGGCCCTTTCAAATACCCCCATTGTATACTCTCCATTAGAAATTCCTGCCTCGACCTTGGAAACCAGGGAAATAAGTGCTGATTCGCAAGATTTTCCTCTCTGGTAGGCATGCTCTTACTCATTCAAAGGATTTGACTTAAATGTCCTAATAAGTCTGTGTCGTTCAACAAGTTTCTCCAGACATTTCAGCATAAACAAAGTTAGGCTGATTGGCCTAAAGTTCATTGGATTTGAATATTATCCATCGCAGATTTTAATAGAAGTCCGGCTGCACGTTAAAACGCGTCTGGCGGATGCAGCATGACCTAACACAGTGCGAGTTTTTGTAATATGAATGATCAAATAGAATAACGTTAATTGATGGCGTGGCGCAAGGGGTGTAGCTCTGTGGTCGAGCCACAGTTTCTCATGCCATACGCGTTTTAACATGCAGTTGTTCTAAAGGCTACCTTTAATTATTACCAAGGTGTCGGAATATATTCGAGGATTAAGCATGCCCAAAAGTTTTCTTTTAGGTATTTTCCATTCTTTAAGAAATTCGGGGAGATGCCATTCCGGTCCGACGATTTGAAATTATCAAAAGACATGATTTTGTCCCTGGCGCACATGAAAATGTGCGTTTCGACGTCTCCTGGCTTCAATTCCTGCGACACCCCATTTCTTTGCCTTTGAATCATTCAAAAAATATGTTGCTCACACTTCAGCAGAGTAACATACTGTCACTGAAAGCTTTTTGGGGGAGTTTCGTGATGAATTTTGCTGTACTATTGCCCGATGCAAAATAACCTATGGGATTATGTCGAGCAAAAAATCATCACGACATTTCCCGTTGGAAATTATTGCAAAAACAAGAGCTATCGAAAGACTATCGAAAGATATTAAAGCAAGTTCTGCCTTGCGACCAGCATTTTGCAGCGGTAAAAATAGGAACTGTGGCCTTATGTTGTAGATTACAAGACCGTTTCTCGAATCTCGGTAAGCTTTTACCCTGGTGTGTCAAGTAAACGCTCAAACCTCACAGAAGATTCGTGAAACATGATTCGATTGTAGTCTGTTTTCAGTTGTACGTTATTGCCACAAGGCTAAGATAAGGTCATCTATCGGGAAATAGCGAAAAACTATTCAAGTCCCCAATAGTTCTGAAGACACTCGAGCTATATTTGGATATGTGGACCATGGTCCGCGGTACACTGATTTTAGAGGATTTTTTTCATCTGTAGCACTTATTGTACTGTAGATCAACAACCTGATTAGCTAAACGGCTATCAAACTTGTGCGAAGAAGCCTATGGTCCATATACAGGTTGATTCATTATGAGGTTTGGTTTTTAATCTCAAATAAAAGGCATAAAGTTGAAATTTATAGTGAAAATGTTATTGTGAGTCGAAAGAACAATCTATGGCATTTACTTTTTAAAGATTATTATGTTCTATCCTGAGGGTCCAATTTTGGACGACGCGTTCCAGCATAGCGACCGGTATCTCGCGAATGACGCGAGTAATGTTGGCTTCCAAAGCGTCGATAGAAGATTATCCCTGAAGACCAGAGACTTCGTATAACCCCGAAGAAAATAATCTAAATTTGTCAAATCACAAGATCTAGGAGGCCAATTTACTAGTCCAAAACGTGAAATCAGGCTCTCACCAAAATGATTTCTCAATAAGTCCATTGTTACACTCGCTGTATGCGAAGGAGTGCTGTCTTATTGAAACCAAAGTTCACCGATACCACGGGCTTCAGATAGCAAAAAATCCGTTATCATGGTGCGATAGCGGTTGCCATTGACGTTTGCGCTCTGACCGGACTCATTTTGAAAGAAATATGGACCGATGATTCCACCGATCCATAAACCACACCAAACTGTGCATTTCTGCATTTCTGTCGTGGTAGCTGTTGACGCTCTTCAGTTTGTCAGCCCAAATACGGTAATTCTGCTTATTGACGTATCCATTGAGCCAAAAATGCGCCTCATTACTGAACAAAATTTCGCGATAAAACAACGGATTTTCATTGAGCTGATTTAGAGCCCATTCACCAAAAACACGACGGTGTAAGTCTTTCCATGATGATTTGTCAAATAATACTGAATAGAAATTGCATTACAGTTTGACAGGAGTCACGCGCGATCTGTCAAAAAAAGCCTATTGCAAATCCAACCTCATAATAAATCACCCTGTACGGTGGGTTCGGATATGGACACAAAGTTAGGGCACAAACTCTCAGCAAGAACAAAAAAATTATTTTTAATGCTACTTTAATAATAAATGACGGTGTTTTAGCATTTAATTAAAAGTTTTGCATGTTTACTTTAAGAACCATATCGAAAAAATTGGAAACGAAACAATTTTCACAACATTAACGAAAAATGTTTCACCGATGATCCAAGATAGCGCAAAGAAAGTTAAGGCACAACGCAGTTTTATCGGAAATTATTTAAATTGTTTTAAAGTGATAAATTTAAAAAAATTCAACTCAAATAGCAGTAATACATTGTTGCCCTTCTCGCATTTTCATCAGTTAGACTGAATTTTCTCTCTCCTGGTCCACGTATCTGGTATCACTATGGACCTAATAGGTCTATGTGTGGCCTTGTGTCAGCCAGTATATGCCTAACTTAACCTAGACATCATAGTTCATAGTTCATAAACAAAGCAATGAAGATTTGATATGAAGTAGCCCACACTATCGAGCATTGCAAGTAAAATGCTTCATCCGCGTGTTGGCTCTTGTGGTGGAAGGTTGTAGCCGGAGAATTGCTGAGAGATTTGCTTTTCTCCGAAGGACGGTCTTTCTCTGGAATTGACAATACGTGTATCAACGTGTCTTAAACTGCGGTTTCGTGTTCGTTGCGTTGTTTGAGTCACTTATGTGTTAGTGTTATCAAGTAATATATTAAGGTCAAACCCACCATAAACGGGTGTTGTCGAAACCGATGGCTGATGCGTTATCGTTATAAGCCAACCTAATCCTCGTAAAACAGGATACTGTACTACTAAAAAAAAAGTAAAATGCTTACATCCTAAATAAATTTTAAACGCCAGACGACTAGAAAAATTCTCCACACATTGAATATGGAAGGATAGGCAGACGTTTGCTTTCTCGAGGAGATCGAGGGTCAGAGAACTCTTCTATTTAAGACAAATACGCAAGAGCGTAAGGCCGGACCATCAAAATATGTGCGCATACCTCTTACTCATGAAAACGATGACGGAGAACTGACTCTAGCCCCCGGAAAACCGTTTAAATACCGAAAGGCTGTATTACTTTTTCAACACCGTAATAAGCATATGTATAAAGAAAAAATGTATACACCTTAAACCATTTTAGGCAAAATAGACACCCCGCATCAAAATACGATTCTTCCTGAAAAATGATTATAAACAACGGTGGAAGAGAAGATGCTAAGAAAGTGCCAGCAGGTGCTCCGTAAAAAGTGGGGATAAATTACCAAATGGGTGCAACTGGAGCATCAGGTTGCTCAAGCAGATGCGCTTATACTAGGACCCGGGGCTACTAAGCCTCATGTTGATAAATAGGCCACAGAGTCGAATCCCAAAGAGATGCAGGAGACTTTGGTGTGAAAGAAAACAAACGTGTGTCACTGTAGTGCCATAGCCCCAGATCGGTCGTTTCACTTATGCCAAAATGGCTTCAATTCGGCGAGATAGACAAACGTACTTTGGACTCTCAAGCATAGGTTTCACATTCCTGACTACTATTTTCGCTGTTGGAAGGTGGAAAGCTTTAAAAAAGATGTTTCATGGCTCCTTTCCTGGAACATGCCCACGGGACTACTTATACAGGATTACTTCGCGGGGGTGGATCAGCCCTTAGCTGCTTCTGGACATCCTTTATTCCTGCTTCTTTCTGCCTCGTTCCGCGTCATGCAGTTTGCGGTATTTATTTTTTAGTGCTGTTTTTACAGCATACCACGCTGTTTGGGATTGCAGCTACAGTGTACGATGATTTCAACTGATATCCTAGTGCCTACTACCGTCTCTAGGCTACTTCTGTATGCTTCAAAGCACGGACAACTGAACATAACGTGTTCCGCATCCTCAAGGACATTTTTACAGACTGGACAGTCCGGTGAGCTGTCGTGTCCAAAACGGTACAGATAGTCACGGTACTCTTGTCTGCCCAAAAATTAGGTTAGGCCATAGCTCGTTTCTCCGTAGCTCCATGAAACCTATCACACAACGTCGGGGATCTATTTGTGCGTCCAACGCCCGTTTTGCGTCTCCTCTCAACTAATCTGCCATGAGCGCATTGACACTCGTATTTCAATCTCTGGCGTGCTTCGTTATTGTAGAGTCGATGCGCTACTTAAATTTCATAGTAGCATACTGGCTATTACATACGTTGCCTCATAGGACGTTGTTCGAAAGACGCAACAGGCTCGAAGTTCAATCAGTCGATAGGCCGCTTACATTTTTCGCTGATTCGATTTTATTTGTAGCGCTGGTGCCCACACGGGTGCTGCGTACAGTAAAATAGAGATTAATACTCTTGAAATCAATAGCTTTCGGCTTTGCGTCGGGTCGCCAATATTGGGTAGCATTCTAGCGAATACTGAACCAACTTACCAGCTTCCTTCAGATGAGGTTCGAAGCTTAGTTTATAGTCGATAACTACGCCTAGGTATTTTATAGTAGGTTACGAGGTAATTATGCAGTCATCAACCTTTATCCGTTCTACTGACAGTTTCCTTTGCTTCGTGATTAGTACCATTTCCATCTTATAGTCAGCTAGTTTAAGCCCAGCGCAACCAAACCATAATTTAATCACCCAGATTGCTTCGCTAGCATAAATTTCAACATCTCCGAGATAACGGGCTGGAATTACGATTCCAATATCGTCGGCGAAACCTACCACAACCACATTTCTGGGTACACGTAGCACTAGTATCCTTTCGTACATTACGTTCCAAAGCAGGGGGCCAAGGACAGATCCCTGTGGTACTCCCGCCGTTACCAGATTAAATTTTGGTCCTTCGTCTGAGCCGTTCTTTCCCTGAAGTGGTGGACGGTTATACATGTTAAATAATGTGCCACTCCATTATCAGCCAGCGCGTGGACAATACGGCCACACCTCGCGTGACCACAGCGCAGTAGTCTCCCTTATCTTTGGCGCTCATTGCTAATTCGCCCTTGTGACCACAGCGCAGTAGTCTCCCTTATCTTTGGCGCTCATTGCTAATTCGCACTTTTTGAAAACTGAATAGCCGGTCTTTTGCTTTCGATTTCCAGCAGCAGTCGCTCATATATGACCCGCTCGAAAACTTTTCCCATCATATTTAGCAGGCATATTGGCCTATAAGATGATGGTTCTCGAATATGTTTATCCTGCTTGGGCAGGAAAACCAGTTTTTGTTGCTTCCACAGCTTGGAAAAACGCGTTTGCATAGGCACGTTGTAAATAGATCGGCAAAGACTTTTGGTTGCCCCTTTACTACCAGCTTAAGTGATTTATTTGGTATCGCATCCAATCCGTGTGCTTTATTCTCATCGATTTTTGTATTGCTGCCAATACTTCTTCTCTGCTTGCCGCCGGCACGTTTTGAGGATCTACCTGTATTACCAGCAGGGTTTCGCCCCGATTCTGCGGGAATAGTGCTGTGACTATTTCCTGGAGCATCTTCGGACACTTGACTTCCTGACTACTTGTTGGTCATGATGTGATACTTTCTTAGTTCATGAGAGTCTTACCACTTCAGAGACAGTACAAAGGATACGCCTCGGCCTGACTCTTGGAACATCGTTTACGATGGACTGCTACGCCCGGAAGTGCCCGCAGATGTATTCCAGGTAACTTATGCTAATGACGTGTCAGGAAACTGCTGAGATCAGCTAATGCAAACTTAACCAAGTCATGAAGAGAGTTGAAGGGTGGATAACTGATCATGGCCCATGGCTGGTGCGGTTGAAGACAGATCGTCATGCTGACGAAGTGGAGGATACCGACTGTCAGACCGAAAATTGTAGTCTCCGCAGATGTCCTGACCAGTAAGTTGGTACGATGTCTGGGAGTGACGCTGCAAACTAAGCTGGTGTACTGGAATCACATCCATCAGGTACGTAGCAGGGGTTTGAGAGTCATCGGCTCACTGAGCAGGTTGACGGTGAAATGAGACGGAGGCTGCTCATGGTGACGACCAACTCCATCTTGTCATATCGGAAGTAAATTTGGGCAAAAGTGTCGGAGGAAGCCGTGCTGATGGTACCAGGAGTATCCCCGATAGATCTAACTGTGCGAGACCACATAGAACAGTACCTCACACGCTCTGGGTCGGATGGGACAGGCACTCTAGCACAAGCACGTAAGTGAACTTTCCAACTTTAGGAACAATGTTGAAGCACAAGCAACAAAGGTCCCGGGATGGTGAAACTGATTGTTCTTCTGGGCCCATGAGCCAGCCGTGGCTACGGAGAGGTAAGTTTCTACTTGTGCCCATTCCTAATGGGGCATGGTTGTTTTAGAATGAATGGGTAAGGTGGGTACATCGTACTGCCGGTACAGTGCATGTACATAAGTACGATGGTTATACTATGCATTTTTTGCGCGCAGTGGGCTCGCGAGTTTGAGGAGCAACCTGGCGCGCAGTGTCAACATATGTTGAGGAAATACTGCACACAAAGTAGATTTAGGGTTGCGTTATGGACCCACAAGCTATGATGACTTCGGAACTAAGCAGGCACCAATAGATGAGCAAGTACGGCCAAGTTGAAGTAATTAGAGAGCGGATTTGTGGCCTGTAGATCGACTTTGACTAAGCAACAATATAACATAACCCGTGGCTTTTTTCGCAACCATCTACAACAACAACAAAACAATTGAAAATGCATAAGCTAAGTAGAGTATAAACTAAGTTTACCTTAAGAATGAACATAATCAGAGAGACACATAGCCATAGATCGAGATTTGACAATAATTATAGACTTAAGACTAAGTCGAAACAATACGTATGTTTTATCTCATTTTTCAATATTTTCACAATCGTTCTTTTTCAGGACCATTGTTTTTAATTGACTTTTTTTTAATTGACCATTCTATTGACTATAAAATTTCAGGTTTTTGGTTGTATGTTCTTTTTTTCATATATAATACTAACTAATATTTCATTGCCATTTCCTCTCTCACTGGCCCCTATAGGCCCAGTGTCAAATTGTACTGCAGCCATCTTTTATTATTTTCTTAAACATATTGTTTGAACACATTGACCAATATTCAAAGTGGCAGCCTGTTTTGGTTTGAAAAATGAATCGCGAGGCTACTGATTTTGCATTTATTTATATCTAATGTAACATGCTTTCCATTCTTTAGAGCTCGATACAACTCTATATTTGCGTAAAATTGTTTAAGGTCACAAAGCTTCATGCCAAAACCTTCGCAAACTGTTTAAGTCTGCCTGAATGAAAATATTAAATCTCAAATAACTGAGCAAAGCATGTGTAGTCATGAAGCTGGCCGTTTTGAGAGTATGTTATATTTTCTCGAAATATCCTCCCCGATTTTCCGGAGATTAGGAGAATTAAGCACGGGGTCATATATCTAGATAAGTCTGTGTGTACCGAAGTACTAATTGCTTCAATGTGTATTCATATTGTAGAGCACAGAGTACATGATTCATTTTTTATGACAGCTGTTGCTTTCGTGTAGCTAGTAGATTCATCCAAGGCACACTGAAATCGAAAAGATAAGATAACAGTAATTATTGTGTTTTCTTCAAGAACGAACGATAGTGGCAAGAATTGTAGGTGTCAGCGAAAATAAATAACGTACATTATTTGACTATTACTTCTACATTGTACACACCATTATCAGATATGATCTTCATATGATACTTTAAGTATGATTACTTTCGAACATTCTACACTAGAATCAGCGTTGTTTTTTATGTACAGCATCTTTTTGTTATCAGGTGCATTTTTTCGAATTGTGTAATTTGAGTTTTTATATTGTCACAAAAAAAATCCAATTTGGTGTAAAACGAGAGCTTCTACCAAAGTTTGTCAGATTCTGGTCCTTCTATGGTTAAATCTATGTACATATATAATCGAATACCACTTTTTAGTATTTTTTATACCACTATTGAAGCTCTTGTATATATATATATATATATATATATATATATATATATATATATATATATATATATATATATATATATATATATATATATATATATATATATATATATATATATATATATATATATATATATATATATATATATATATATATATATATATATATATATATATATATATATATATATATATATATATATATATATATATATATATATATATATATATATATATATATATATATATATATATATATATATATATATATATATATATATATATATATATATATATATATATATATATATATATATATATATATATATATATATATATATGCAAGCCTTTGGAAAAACTAGATGTTACATGTTTGACAAGAATAAAATAACTGTAAATCATATTTTCTTCTTATGACAATCAATTCTGAGCATTAAGCAGGCAAATCTTTCTCTTCTAATAATTTTCTATAACAACTATATTTGATTATAATTTCCTTACTTTTATCCAAACGTTGATTTTTTCCGTATCAAGTTATTTTTAAACTTCAGTCATTGCCGGCTAATACATTTCCTTTGCGAAACCATAGAACGGAATCAATTACATGTACTCTGCGTGGGCCACCTTACGACAAAGAACTTTGTATTTCCTTTTCTCTTGCTTCTTCTTTGTTTGTACAATAGTATTTAACTTGCTGCCATCTATTATAAAGCCCATACTGTATTCGTATGTTGGTAATGCACAATACTGTAATGTCTCACGTAAAGTCGCCATGGATTCGATTAGATCGTTGTATGAATATCAATTTGAGCGTTTAAAGGTCATTGAAACTATATGACTTTTACAATGAACTGAGATTGAATTGAATCCGATTATTGTTGAATAATAATCGAACAATAAGTGCTACTTTCTTAGGTTCAAGTAAAAAATTAAATGCTCGTATTTAATAAGTAATTTAATATTAATTTATCACCTGGTGAGGCTAGCCTCGCTAAACACTGGCCTATTGATAAAAACAACGACGAAAATGTTTGTTGATCATTGATTGATTGATGATTTGCAAGGATGGAGTCCAAATGGCCCATGGCACTATGACCTCGTACATCCTCTTCGTGATGTAATTTTGTTTTGTAATTTTGCTATGTCCCTGATGAAGTGAAGTGCAGCACCAAGAACTCTAATGTTCGTTTCGCTGGTGCTGGACAGTGTGTGTGTGTGTGTGTGGGTGGGTTGGGGGAGAGGTGCCTGGCAACTCTACGCACTCAGGCCAAAGGCCCATTAGACTAATACCTCCGCCTACCATAGCTTCCCAGATATCTTAACAAAATCTAGGATCAATGATAAAAGAAAAAATACTATCTTTTTCATAAGCGCTACATCCCAGCCAAAGGATTGATGTCTGAGACGCGCAAACGCTGGGCATTCACAGAGGAAATGCTCCACAGAGTCAGTATCTCGTAGGCAGGGTGAACAGAGGTCCAGTCAGTACGCCTGTCATGGCTTTTCAAACTTTTCTGCTCTTGCTGACCAGGAATCCCGCAGACGCATGGTTGGGCACTAAAAGGAAGAAGTCTCCGCAGTGCCATCAGTGTAGCTTGGCTGTGATTGCAAATAGCAATCCGTTTCCCTCCACTTTTTTTCAAATGCCCAGCATGCAGCTTCCAGGATAGCGAATATCTCTGTTTGAAAAACAGAAACTTACTCCGAGAGAACAGGCCCATATGGCAATCTATGAATGCAGATAGACACCAGCTCCATATCTAACATCTGTCTTCGAGTCATCCGTGAAGAAGATCTCGGAGTATCCCCTCGTACAGAGATCTGGATCCTCTCAGTCGCCTCTGCTCAAGAAGATTACTTCGTTCGAACACTCGAGCGTCCAAAGACATAGTGAGAATCGGAAAGATCTCACGCATCGAACGTCTCCTACCCATAAGCCAACCTGATTTAGTCTATAGGCAGCGCTCATTGCCACATTCTGAATTCGAATGTTGAGAGGAGGCAGATTGAAAAGCGAATCAAGGGCCGCACCTGGAGTAGTACTCATAGCACCACAGATACGCAGGCACACAGTCCTTTGTAGCGTGGCTAGCTTCTTGTGAGCATACAATAGCTTTACAATAGTCCACTACACCACGGATGCGTACTTGATGATTGGCCTTATGATTGTTACGTAGATCCACATAACTACACAAGGTTTTGGACCCCATGTGGTGGCAAAAGCTCTCTCTCTCAAAAGCACAGCCCGAAAGCATTTTAAGCACGAGTAAACTTCACTTCCACATGGTTCTTCCAGAGGAGTTTTTTGTCCAAGATGACTCCAAGATATTTGACTTTATCTGAAAGTTGAAGAGTTACACGCTTCATATTTGGAAGCACTAGCCCTTCCAGCTTTCTTTTTCTGATGAACAAAACAAATTTCGTCTTACCAGGATTCACTGTAAGGTCGTGCCTCGAACACCAACTGTCAATTAGATCCAATGTGGGTTGTGTGTTTCGACATACCACATTCAGATCTTTACTGACTGCTAGTGTGGCCACGTCATCAGCATTTCCGCAAATACCCCCGTCGCATACTATTTGAGATCGCTTCCTCAACTTTAGAAACCAGAGAATGAAGGGCCGACTTGCATGATTTTCCTCGCTGATACGCATGTTGCTCATCATTTAATGGGTTAGACTTAAGCGTCCTAGTGCGTATGTGTCGTTCAACAAGTATCTCCAGGCATTTCATCATAAACGAGGTTAAGCTGATCGGTCTAAAGTTCCGTGGATTTGAAAAGTCATCTCTCCTTGATTTAGGTATAAAAACTAACTTAACCTCTCGCCAAGGTGATGAAACATACCCCTAAGCTAGGCATGCCCAAAAGATTTCTCTTAATTCTGCCGCCTAGTGGTAAGTTCTCTTCCTTACCATAACCGGATAAATGCCATCCATATCCGGTAATTTGGAATGTTCAAAAGGCATGATTGCATCCCTGCCCTTTTCACTAATGACCACCGATCCAGCTATATACTAGCATTTCGAAGAGCAGGAGGTTCGGTCAGAGGCGCAAATGCTTTCTGCATTTCAATCATCGGAGCACCCGGAAAGTGAGTCCCAAGTAAAGTCTGCAGAGACTCCTCGTTGGACTTGGTTAAGTCACCATATGAGCGTTTTAGAGAGTCCAGCTTAGTTTATTGATCTTTCTCTAGGACTTTGCAAAGCATCGGCGTCTCCCGTGCTCCTTCCAGTCCATCACAGAACGATCTAAATGACTCCCTCTTAGAAGTTCTCACCAGGTTCTGATATGTTCTCTGTGAGGTTCGGAGGCAATTCAGTCATCCTCAGTGTTGCTCTTACAAGCTCGACAGAGAATTTTCCTGATACTTTTTCTGAGCTTCTGTAGATCCTGGTTCCACCAGGTAACCGTTTTTTTCACATCTGCTCTTACTGATCGGGTAGGCCTATTCGCAGCTACTTATTATGTCTCTATTCAGAGTGCTCATCCGGGATTCTATTGACTTTGGCGATTTCATCCTACCAATGGAACACACTTTGCCTGCAAGAAGTCGACTGAAATTAGCCCAATCAGTTTTCCTTGGATTTGTTCTTTGCACCACGGGTGTTAGATCTGTGGCTAAAGAGAACACCAATTAGGGATGATCAAATAGCGAAACTTCATCCAATACATGCCATCCAGTTAATGATCTAACTATTTCAGACGAATATAATTATACATCAATAAGCTTCCTTATGTTTGGAGTGACAAATGTGGGAGAAATCCCAGTCTTTAAAATCATCAGCCCCGCAGAAGTTATAAAATCAAAGAGTCTGTCTCCTCTGACTTTACATTTGTTGCTGCCCCAGCTGGTATGCTGGGAGTTAGCATCGCCGCCCAACAGAAGTTCTAGTCTCTCTGATTCATCGTACTGGACCAGTTCCGTCAACTCCTGTGTCGGCGGCGGCAGTAAGGTATCTAAGGAGAAGTAAGCTGAAGCGACTATCGTGCTTTTCAGCCTGTCATTTTCCCGGTACTGCATGACGACAGCTGACAAGTACCAGCTTGAAAACTGTCTGAGCATAGTGGCATCAAGCAGATTGGAAACCAGAACACAGGTTCTCGGTCGTGTTGATCTTTCATCATTCATCTTGGTTAAACTGAGACTGTAGATCCTGCACGGTTCCTGTACAAGTGCAATGTAGGGGGAAGTTTGCAGTTTTGTCAATTTTTCGCTCAAAAGATAGAACGAAACCTTGGCATAGTGCAAGTTGATCTGAACAAATCTTATAGTTTCAGGCATAGAGATGTCCGGAATTGATGTCTTTGGATTTCTTTGCAGGAACCCTTAGCCAATTTCCGCGTGATCTCAGTGAAAAAAACTCTACAGAAGAGAATTTACACTGGATCTGCTTAGAAGCGCAAGCATCGGCTTTAGCTTCAACCTTGCGTTTTCTCCGCGCACCACTACTGACAGATTTGGTATCTGTGCCGGCCGGCAGGGAGATCTCCGGTATAACTGATTCCCGATTTGCATCGAGAATCATCGCCTACTTGAATAGAGTCCTCTTCTATCGACGGCTGGGAGCCTTCACTGGTGCGCAATGTCCAGTCGGCGTGGTTTTGCACCCAGTCTTCAATTTAGAACATGTCTGCTCCGAACTGGCAGCCTCAGCATCACCAACCAGTCTTTCTTTCGCTACTCCAGGTAAGCTAAGAGGTTTCGCTATCTGACATCCAGTCATCCTAACGCGTTGGTCTCCCTGTCCATCTTCGCCGGCAGCTTGCTCCTCTTGCGGAGTTTCTTACGTTGCCTCCAACTGCCTCACTCTTACTTTCTGTACAAACTGTGGGCGTCTTATTTACACTAGCTGGAGCTGCCACCTTTAGTGTTACCCTCCTCCTCATTTGTGAGAATTCGGGAGGAAACATATTTTGCCCTGGTTCGGCTGTAGTCGGACTTCCAGCAGATATTGTACTCGACTTTCCGGAGCCTGTAGCCAGAGGGGATGCCATCAGCAAGTTCGAAAACTTCCTGGCCATGGAATCTTCCACAATGGTACCCTGTGATCTTCCACTGCAACCAGGGTTCTCCATTGCAGTCGTACATGAGGTTGGGGCCTGCAGAATCCGAGCCCCTGCCGTATGGAACACGCCCAACACGAGTGGATTTCCAGACTTAGTCTGGCTGCTACCTGCAGAGATGAATTCCTTAGGATTCGTCCTCATGTTTGTACCCATTAGTCGTATCTTACGACAAGCTGGTTCTGACTGTGCATATATTCTATGATTGCTTCAAATCGAAACTTTCATTGAACCTGAAAGCTAAAACTCACGTAAGTTAATTGAGCTATTCTAAAAAAATGTAATCAAACATAAATTTATATATTTGCTTTATAAGAAAAATATTGCCTTCTTAAAACACCAAATACATATTCCATTTAATTTTCAGTCATGGTAACTTAATGCCTATGATTCCACTGGGCTTAAAAGAAACGAAAGAAATCAATTTCATGGATTCATTTTCCGACTTCATTCTGGAACACTACAGTGAAGAACCAAGTATATATTCTGATGCCATTGCAGATATTACAGACACGCGACAGGTAAGAAGTTCAAAAATATTCTCATTGCAGACGCTCAATTGACTCTTGCTTTATTAGGCTGCCCGTACACCGACAAGAGATCTACAAGGTGTTTCACTGCTCTTCCGCTACTACAATCTCTTGTACTATGTCGAAAGGAGATTTTTCCCACCTGACAGAAACTTGGGAATATATTTCGAGTGGTATGACTCTTTGACAGGTAAGTTCCATAAATTTTCTTTCCCAGCCATAATGTTAGTTAAATTACATCCTCTTTATTTCCAGGTGTGCCATCGTGCCAACGAACGGTAGCGTTTGAAAAAGCCTGCATACTTTTCAACCTTGGAGCTGTCTACACACAAATCGGTGCTAAACACGACCGTACCACAGAAAAGGGACTAGACTCGGCAGTAGACAGTTTTTTACGGGCAGCCGGAATATTTCGACACATTTACGATACATTTACGAATGCACCATCTATGGATCTGAAACCGCAAGTGCTCGATGTCCTGGTATCGTTGATGCTTGCCCAGGCTCGGGAATGTCTTTTTGAGAAGTTACACTTGCAAGTAGAATCTTCTGAAGATAAGCATTTAAGAGGGGTTAGTAAAAAAAATAATTACTTGCACGATGATTTGAAAACTAAGAGAATAGTTTAGAATTTAAAATAAGCTGAGTTTCGAGCTCACCACTTTTTCTTCGGAAAATAATAACTAACAAAACTTGTCCAGGCAAGTACGTAGAATGCATGTAGTATCTAGTTCAAATACTGCGGAATGAACCAACTGAACATATAATTTACTTAATCGAGTCCAAGCATAATCGAAATTATTCGCACTGCTATGTGGCATCGTCTTCGAATTTCAAGACCCGAAAAATTGTGTTGGTGCTTCGGTTTATAAGGCTTTTCACCCGATGATTCCCAATTAAAATATTACGAATTGGCCGTGATATCGCAGTTTGTAAGCTAATTTCCCTAATTCTGTTAAATATTACTTCCTGCAGCTTAAATAACAATTGTTGGACATATCTGATGTTTTTTTATAAGATATTTTTACAAGGATTATCTGACTTTCTGTGACAATTTTAAAACAGTTAATTCACCGAGAAATTCACTCGATTCGCTTCTTTAAAAAACTGACTATCAAGTCTCACACTAGCGATATTTGCACTCCCTCGGACATATACAACATTGTCGATTACGTGCGTCTAGGCTATTTTGGACACCTCTCGTCCTACGGGAATTGCTTTATTTAGGAGTTTCTTATCGGTGCGTTGCGTGGAATTTTCCGTTTTATGAGATGAGTTAGATATTTTGTATGGAGTTTCAAATTGATAGATTGAAATACGATGAGCATTGGATGTCCATGCAACACTATCTTCTTCTTAGACCTGTTTGTGTCGAATAGATTTGTCGTCAACTATAGTTGTATTTTCATGGTGCGAAGCAAAGTGATTTAGGTGCATAACTTTCATCTTAGATCAGAGTTTGCGATGGTGTTGTATCCGGCAGACAACATCGTTGATTACACGATATGGTCCTTCCCATTTCGGTAACGTACATAGACCTTTTCGCTGACGGGGGTTGTAGATCCACACCAAATCATTTTCTGGAAACCCAGTTGAATCCGCTCTCAAAACGCATTGTCTTTTATTCACTTTTGTCACTACTTGTAGATTAGCGTCTGTTTTTGTTTTGGGCCTTTTGGTGGTATGCTTGATTCCAGTCTAATATGCCTTCTTGGAGAAATTGTACCTAATACGTTTTCTCTCTCAAACCCGGGTGCAAACTTCTCCCTTGTTCCGTTGTATTTTACGTCAGCCTCAGAGGGCTTTCCATTCAATGGGTCTGACTGTATTTCTCCTTGTTCCAAAAGAATGGATGGCTGCTCGTCTCGCGGCTCGGGTTATGTGGCCTAATTTTGTTTCTATTCAACGGCAATGTTTCCATTCTATTTTCCGAGCTAACGGTACATAATTGTTCCTTCATTTGATCTTTCACTTTCCTAAATCAAAGCAGAAACTATGATGGCGCAAGAAATCCATCCCAAGTATGCACTCATTGGTTATAACCACTATCAAGAACTGATTTTGAAATATCACATCGCTGAGCTATATGTGAAAAAGATACGCCTACGTTCGCTGAGCCTTCCTCGTTCCTATGCCGCTTTCTTGCTGCACACCTTTCGCAAAACCTCTGCCTCCATTTCCTTTGGCAATCACGCCTCAATCGTCCTTTTTCTCCACAACTCCAACATTGTGGAGCTTTGCCTATCGTTGATTCCCTGGCGATATTGGCTCTTTGGTACACGCACTCTTCGTTCACTTCACGGACTCTAACATTCCTACCAGACGCCCGCTTCGTAGGCCAGAGCGTAGTTCCAAAACAAAGTGCAAGTTTTCCATCGCCTACGCCCTTGATGATAGTATCTTCCACCGTTTCGTCCCGATGCTCTAGACCTTAAGAATATCTGCGTCAAAAGAGATTTAAACTTGATGAAACCAAGAATATCATTGGTAAAGCTAAAGATTCAACCTAGAGGAATGCCCAATGTATGATAGAAAGTGGAGAAATACCATCCACTAAAGCACCATTAGAGGTCCAATCTTGGATTCATGAATGAAGCCAGGAAAGAAGGAAACCGGAAATACAAATCCGTCTTCCCTTTTGCCAAAATTTTGAGTGTTCTATCCTGTCAAATGCTCCACGAAATCAATGTAGATTACATAAGCTTTAAGACCATTATTTAAAGAATTGGTAACACAGTTGACAAGCTTAACTAACTTATTTATAATTGAACGACCTCTCTAATTCACCCGAATTTATCAAGCACAATTCGCTCGAGCAACTTAGAGGACCAGGAAAGAAAGGATATCGGACGGTAGTTAGAATCATTGCCAATGTCTGTCGACTTCCAAATCAGGAAAATATTGGCAATTTTTCCGTCAGAAAGAAAACACCCACAGACAAAGTCAAAGTAAATATAATTTACAGGGGAACACATAACAGTGATGCAAAAGTATTTACGAATGCCATCCCGGCCACTGTGGGGATATTAAGATAGTACTACCTCAAAAGTATTAGTCATCATGGTATCATCATATCAGAAGATAAAAACGAAACAAAGTACCATGAAAAACTGTTAGAAGATATAAACGAAATAGCAAAAAAAAAATAGCAAAAAAAAATAGCAAAATGGTTACAAAATCTTACCAAACCCAAGCAGTGGGTTTCTTGTAACATAAGAGAGTCAAGGAAACGAGCATAGGACCAGTATGGATTAGAGTTCTAAGAAAAGAAATATGCTTCGATATATACGAAGCATTTTTGTTTCGGTTCCCCAATTTATTTTTTAGTAGCTGATATCAGAGTCCCCGTTGAAACTATTTGTCAGATTAACGGAACAGAAAAATACAAGCAGCAACACACTCAGCAAATTAGATGCCTTGGCGCGGATCACGCTTTGCTCAACGAGAAGCCTCAACAAGAAAAAACTGACAAAACGATCTTTGTTTTTTGCTAGTAACGGTGGTTTGGTGTTGCAAGCCAATAAACCAATTCAAGGAGCAATTACATGCAAAAACAAGGACAATGTTTTAAACGAAAACATCTGGGGCGTCTAACGAATAATTTTAGGTCCTACTTCATTGAAGAATAAAAAAATATAAGAAGTAAAACTTGACATGTTATTATTGGCTTTATTTCCTCTTATTTGTTCCATATCTCAAAAGTAACTTACTATTATAGCTGATTTTTACGTCGCATCAATTCTTTTGGTATTAGATCAAGTTCAATAAAATTCGAACGTTGTACATAGTCACAATCAAATGCAGAACTAACACAACACGAATGTCGAATAAAATGTGAATAAAATGTTTGTACAAAAGAAAGAATTTGCAGCCAATGGCATATATAACCGTTACTTACTTACTTACTTACTTACTGGCATACAATCGTGAATTACCTTAGGAAATTCAGTAAGCAGGTGATTTCTAATCTAAAGAGTTTTCACTGGAATAGCAAACTTGCTCCGTTTAATAAGGGCAGTAAAAGTCTTCGAGCACTACTAAGGCACTGAAGAGGTACTTTACTTTTATCCGTTTCATCCGTGCTTACCACTGATATCAGATGATGAGAAATTAAGGGTTTAAAGTGAACATTCAAATTTTAAAATCTCAATATTAATCTGATATATTTTTATAAACACTATATATGATGAATAAAAGAATATTTTTTTTATGTATGACATTTTTTTATATATAACATTTTATATATATTTTACTTTTTTATCATTATTTTTTTTTTGGAATTTGGATTACGAACCAAAATCATTACTTAATCTTCACAGGTTTGTCGTTTTTTTTAGCGAAATTTATACAAATTAAATGAAAGTCACAATTTATTTATAAAAAAATCTACATATGAGTTCTTTAGTAGCAAAATGAGACTGAAAGGTTTTTGAAACTTTTCAGAAACAGCAAAAAACTAAATTTTCTTTCCTGGTCAATATATCAAACCCATTTTTTTTTATAAATTTAAAATAAAAAACTACACAATATTACAAATTTTCATAAACTATGGATTATGTTAAATATTAATTAATTAGCATTTACAGTTCATCAGGTCGCGTTTTGGAACAAAATCGCCTTCAGGTGTGGTTTTGGAACGAAACTTCATGTTGGAGTCGGGTTTTGGAACAAAACAAAAACAATTATATTTTTTTAGTTTTTTATTTTTGCCTGTAATTTTTGTTTTACAAAAAGTAGATACCTACCTTAGAACATAACTTAAAAAAACAATTATACAAAAAAAAATTTAAAAACATGGAAAAATGAGCAGCAAAAATATTGTGTTAAACATTTTTTTTTCGTCAATAATTACTTCCGCATCCCAAATATCGTTCTCTGTAAGATTATTATAATCTATACGACGATAAAAACACTTGTTGGATTCATCAGTTTCATCCTCCGAATCTATATTTTCTAAAAAACTGTCGCGTTCAGCGTTTAAAATAACTTTATCATTATCTTCAACAACTGATGGTCCGTCCAATTCTTGGTTTTCAATGGATGTGGACATCAAACTAAACTCACCGTTCTCGTTTTTCTAGATTTTTTTGCCATTTCTGTGGTTGTGCCATCTTTTTACGTCTTTTCCCAAAATCAGCTTCCACAATTTGAATCCTTCTAATTTCTTTTTCAAACATAATCAAATTAAAAAGTAATAAACACACAACGATAAAAAGATAAACAATCAATCAATCAGCATAGAAGCAAAATGACACAGCTTCAGTGAACGCACACATTTAATGTGTCGGCGCACGATTTCTAAGAACAAACATGTGAAGTCGCAATCAGTATGGCCAACTTTGAAATATTTCTTATCATTCTAGAAAAAACCCGCTTAATTTAAAACAAGATTAATAATAAAAATAACCATTTAAAAATATGTAACGAACAGAAGTTTAGCCTTTTCTTAAAGTTAGAACATTAGGTCGGTTTTTGGAAAAAATAGCAAGAACCGTTTCCGACATTGCTAAGGTTTGAGTCGCTTTTTGGAACCAAACCGTTCAAAATATTAGACGCCATTTTGAAAGAAAAAATCTCTGTTCAGGTCGCGTTTTGGAAATAAGGCTGTTTTTCAAATCACTTTTTAAGGCATTTAGACTGGGTTTGGGATAAAATAAAGTGCACAAATCGATTCCTGAGAAGATTTCCTATAAGAAATGGTGTTTAACTCAGTTTCGTAAAAAATCGCTTGAGTCTCATTTTGCAACTAAAGAACTCAATATAAAAGCACTCTATAGACTCCATGTTGTCATGATATAACATTAGTAAAGTGATTTTTCGTTTTTAGGTTTACCGGGATTTATCAGGAGAAGCAGCACAACTTACTAGTGAATACATGGAGATGCACAGAAATATACAATTGAATGACACTCATACATATTTACCTGAATGTTGGGCTGGATTAGTCCCATTGAAGGCAGAATACTATAAAGGTTGATTTTGAAACTTTCGCATGCTGTTTCGAAAACTCTGAATTTTATTTTTTCCAGCTTTATCACATCATTATGCGGCCAAAAGTATTGAAATTGGAAAAGATATTAAAGAACCAGTGCAACAAAAAGCTGATCTGTTCATCGTAAACGATTTTATGATCGAAGATAGTCACAGCGCATGTACTTTAAAACGTGCTCATATGAAGGAATCACTGGCTAGTCACGAGGAAACCCAAAGATTGCAAAGAATGTGTCGCTATTTGAAAGTGAGTTGCAGTTAACTTTACTTGAATCAGAATCATTCAAAAATTTTGGCAAGTGGCGTAAATACCATTAAATTTTATATGGTCGTCCAAATTATCAATTCAACTAATTAATTTGAAGTTTTTCTCTTATTGAATTAGTTAATGGAAAACTGGAAAAAATTTGAATTTAACCGAATATTTCCTTTGGACTCAATATTTTCTTTTATATTCGAGCCAGGTGGTCTCTCTTTTTTCGTTATATAAGAAAAGGGCTAACATACTTATCACACCATCATTCCCAATAGCTTTCAGCGATGGAATGGGATACTATTTCACTCGATGAAGTGGTTAAACTTGTAATCCTTACCGCGATCCCCAAAAAGAGACGAACTATTTCAAGAAAGGTTTTATATTATTTATTAAGGGTTTTATTTTTTTTTAGTTTTGGTTTTAGATGACACAAGTAACAGTGGTTATCGCCAAACGATTCCCTCGAACTATCTCGAAGCTAAGCCTAACAACACCAGAATACCTCGTGGTATGCATAGTAGCATACATACAACAAGCTCTTCCGGTGGCTCCTAGCAATAATAGGTGCGTTTTTTGCTCCGGTACAGAACAAAATAGAACAATGCCGGAAAAACACGATCCATCACAGAACAGCTGATGCATTTGTTAAGGTTTCTATAAGTTGCTGTATTCGCTGTGGTAGCGCAAAACATCTGAAAATAAAGGGAGAAAATAACGAGTATAAACTACCATAATCGTTAGAAAATAGAAAAATAAATGACAGAAAATTACTTTTTTTAACTTTCTATACATTATGAGGGCTTTTTCTAATTTTCTAACTACCAAAACATTCAACATAACCTTGTAAAATCCAAAGCCGCATCACAGCAAAAAAAGTCAACTACTCATGAGCTTTTCTTTTTTCTATGGTTCAGCACGTGAACTACCTCTGCAGAACAGAATTTCTGTACTAGTGAATTCACTGGCACAGAAGTGTTGTTGTTTCCAATGCGTCTGTTCTGTTCTATGCTGGATAGAGGAGCAAAAAAAAGCGCCTATTATAGTATTTATTATAATAGTTTTACTAGTATTCATCGCAAATATGTCTTTCCACTGTGTAGTTCTGGGCGAAACTCTTAGAGAATTTGATTGTAAAATTTTGGATGCATTTAATTGATTATTACCTATATTGAACAAGAAAGCAGCATCAATATAGAACCATAACCTGCTGCTCAATTAACTTAATGGGTTTGGTATTTTTAGTCTCCTCCTCTCCTGGTTTTCCCTTTCTTCTTCTATGTATCCCAAATCCGGAGTTCCTCAAGAATTGATCCTTAGTCCCTTACTGTTTGTCCTGTTTGTCAATGACCTGTTATCAATTCCTCCTGTCTTTTATATGCGGATGACTTAGAATTATTCAGGGTAATCAAGTCTGTGGACGATTATTGCCAATTGGAAGTTAATTTGCTTACCCTTAATCACTGGTGCCAAAACAACTTCTTACCACTAACCATGTTGAAGTGTCACCAGATGTCCAGCATTTTAAAAGCCTTGGCCTGGTGTTTGATTCTAAATTGAAATTTGATGTTCACGTCATGAACATCACGGCCAGGGCTTCTAGGATTGCTGGCTTTGTCTTGCGTTCTTCGTAAATGTATACCGATATTTCCACCTGTATTCAATTATTTGTCTCCTGGAGTACGTGTGCCAAATTTGGGCTCCTTGCTTTCAGTATTTATATGACATAATCGAATCACTTCACCATAGGTTCACTAGCTCGTTGTTTTTTTAATTCAGCATTCCTTATTGCCCCTACTACTCTCGTCTTTCCATTCTTCGTATGTCCTCGATGGAATCGCGTAGATTGTTCCTTAATGAGTTTTTTCTTTTCAAACTTTGCCAAGGCTTTTTTCGTCAGATCTGGGTTCCCAGATAACGAGACGTGAATCTAGTCGTCCTAGTCGATCATCGAAGGTTTTTTCTATTCCGTTTGCACGTACGAAATTTTATTTTCATTCGCCTTTGCTGCGTCTTCCCAAAATGCTTTTAAGCTTGCTCCTCGTCCGCAATGTTATATTGAATTACATTTAACCTTAGTTTTAATTTTTGTCGTCAGTTTTAAATTACCTTATTATTTCTTATATTTCTTTTTTTATTATTATGTATTATGTTTCATTTTCATTCTTGACGCTGTAGTTATGAATATTCAATATTCAATCGTAGAACGGCTTGCAATTTTTTTACTTGTATAATCCAATGGGACTTTTCTTCACATTCACGTGATTTTTTATACAATGTGACTAATTTTGAAGATCTTGACATTTTCCTTGCGAAAGACCGAATTGCTTTAAAGAATTATGCATATTCGTACTTTGGCTCTAGCAGATCTCATTCCCGTTATTCGCTAAACCAATCAATTGTTTTTTTCAATTTCAGAACAAAACGTCCCTAATTCAAGTCATCAAAGAAGCTTTTTACAAAACCCGAGAAGAATACGAGAAATTTATTGAGGAGAAAACCGAAAAGGATATTGACGAGGATTTCGATTTAGTGGAAGTGAGCGTAGAAGGTAAGAGTGGAAATTCGGTAAATATATAACTAACCATTTATCGTTTTCATTTATAGCGTCTTCTAAATTTACCCTTACCTTGACTGGTCCCGACTTCACATCGTACAAAGTTGATGATCCTTTCAAACGTCTCGGACCAATGGCCATTTTTTCTGCAAGGCGACACTGGACTGCACCACGATGTGTGCGGCTACAGCGGGGAACTACTCGAACAGAAGTGAAAATTGACCCTGACTGCGAATGCCAATCTTCCACTTCTATCCGAAGCGACGATTCGCAAATATGCTCGAAGTGCTCTTCAGATATCAACAAACCCGAACATTCCGAAAGCTTTGAAAGTTTTGGTTTTCATATCCGTGGCGATGCTCCCGTTATAATTTCGCATGTCGACATAAATTCACTAGCAGACGTAAGTAAATGCAAGATTTTTGATCGACAACAATCCTCCTGAACCGTACCAATTCTCATTTTACAGCTGGGCGGGATTAAGGAAGGTGACTTTGTCGTGGAAGTATCGGGAGTTGATGTAAAGTGGTATACACATCAGCAGGTGGTGCGACTTATACAAGCGGCAGGCACAAGTATTGAGCTGAAAATCATAACTCCTATGGATCGGAACTATCTGAAAGTAAAATCATATTCTACATACAATAAATACTCAGCTACATAATGTTTTGATATCTTACAGCCACTTTCATCTAACGGCTCCATATCGACCCTCTCCGCGGCAAGCTCATCGGGAGTTTCATCTGGATCTTCAAGTCCCACCGGAACAACGTCAAAACCAAAGTCGCGAAGTAAATCTAGCAAGGGACGTTTCAGCACACTTTCATCGACCGGTTGGAATCCATTCAGACGAACGAATAGTTTAGGAAAAATTTTCTAAAACACACATCGCTATACCAAATACGAACACAAATGAATTCGTGGCCATTGTTGTTGACTTTTAAGTTCTCTCTTAAGTTAATTAGATCCAATGTCTTAAAAATAGTTGAAATATGTACCGACATCCCTGATCGGTTCAAATTGCTTTCATTTCCGTACAATATTTATTTTTGCTGTACATCTTTTCCGGCATGTTACATAATTTCCTTTTACAGAAGAGAAACTTTTATGCAGATATTTTTGAATATAGTATTTATATTTATTTTAACTGTTGAATTTTTATTACACTAAACGATGACTACATTTTTATACCATAAAGCTAAACTATACTGCTATTGATCGGCTCTTGGTTGACTAAGTTTCAAAATGAAACTTGCGATTCCGAAGAGCAGTAAATAGAAACTTCTCAACTTGAAAGGTTTTAAATGGTTTCGATAAGGGATGATTTCAAGAATAATTTGGAAGTTGCTGGGGAATAGAATATCCACATGTGCTTGAATATCCTGCAGCATCAGTTTACAGACTCATTGACTGCGTATGCGGCTGAGTGGAAAGGGAGTCTGTTTTTCGTAGACCATAGGCTATGCTGAATGGCCGTTATAATGACCCAGCAGCCTCAATCTGGCTTTGCTTGCCAGTTTGGTTGGAATATCGAGCTCTTTCATGGTCGTGTGGTGTTTTATCCTGGCTATTCTATCATATGTGACTTTGAAGTTGGTGAAAAGGTAGAAAAGCTTCAGCTCGTATTTTAGAAGCTTTTCTACCGACTGATGAAGAGAGAAAATCTGATATACTGCTGATTCGCCCTAGAATGAAGCCTCGTTGCAAGCTCGTTGGTATGTGACGATTAGTAGGGCTGTTCAGTCTGGTATTATCCCAACAGGAATCGCTGTAATATATTCAACCAGAATGCATGAAGCAAACATCCTTAACAAAGCAAATGGAACGCTTGAAAGCTTTTTTCCAAATTTTACTGTCGCAGTATGCAGCTTTACTGTTTACTGTCGAAGTATGCAATTTTACTGTAAAAATTTGCAATTCTGCGTGATTATAGAAATGGAAAAATTTGAACTCTGAGAAGTTGAAAGACATTGAGAGTCGAATGAAATTAAAATGCAATTAACCAAATAATTAATTTTATGCATTAGTTCACCAACATGAGCATTCCATATTTTACTTTTGCAATTGCCAGTACGATTTTGAAGTCACATCTGAAAAAGGCATCGGGGACTCGTTCGAACTATTCAAAATATACGACTTCTCAGCTAATTTTTCAGCGGCCGATTAGGGGATCCGGCGATTAACAATAATGAGGGTGACGGTAAATAATTTGTCTTGGACACACAGAGTGCTTAGCCTTTATCTTAGCCTTATCGTCGTAAATCCGATGATCACAGGTTTCACCTTTTTTGATGATTAGAAAACCTGTGCTATGCACATGTTGGCTTAGAGGGAAACTGTAGGTGATGATAAAATACTAGCCTCTTCCTTATCTATTTCTTACAAAAATACTATTTTAGTACACTATTCGGGGAGAACATCAGCTAGCTGACTTACAAGGGGCACATGTACAATAAACTATTCTACTGTGCTGCTCTTTTATTGCTTAAGGAAGTTGCCTCTATCTATGCTCAACCTGTAGGGTCTGGTTTTACGCCAGACGCTCTGGTTCGCCCTTCGTAGATTTGCTAAGAATGTATTCCACATCCAGTAACCACAACGAAGACTATCTACAATTGGACTTAGAAGACATTGATGATATTGCGATAGTGATATTTAGTGTGGAGTAACTCAGGATCACGCCCGACACGGATGTCCAATGTTTATTCTAGCTAATAATTGAATTCAGAACAATTGCTGATATATTTTAGATTTTAATATAGTTTTTTTTTTAAAATCTAAGTAAGTTTACGCGTTTCAGTCTGGTATCGTTAAAGCTTAACGCGTCCGAGAAGAGGTAAAAGAATGTACTGTAGTGATGGGCGTTTCTATTGTTTTCAAAAAACGAAAACGAACTGTTTTTTTATTTCAAAAACAACTGTTTTTTAAAACTGTCTGAAAAAACAGTTTGAATTAACGAGAGAAATAAATTTTATTTTGTACGACAATTAGAGTTGGGTCGTACTAGGATTTCCACATACTAGGTATAACTAGTACGAATACGAAAAAATACCTGTTCCAAATACCTGTTTGAAGTATGTACATATGTACATACAATGCATACGATTTGCAGTGATGTAATGAAACCGACTGATATGCCCTCCCCCACCCTCCAGACACAATGCTCCCAAGCTAGAATGGTGATAGTGCAAGATGACCTTCAAAGAATACCGAATCATTAGTCTGTGCAGCTTGTCCGTAACTTTCCAATGGTCGGTCATTTATTTGGCAAGTCTCCCTCCAATCTAGGGGCCATCTAAAGAAAAATGATCAAATTCAATCAGTTCAATTTGTTTTTCATTTTATTACTTGAAAAAACACATCCTGTATTCGTTCAAATGACCAAAGTAAAAATAAAATACTGAGATAGGACCAACTGAGGTGAGTCTGCGTCCTCACCTCAGGATTCCTGCGAGCTCTTTGCTCAATTTTTTTCTTCCTTTACCTCCCATCTTAGTAGTTCTTCGCCTTCAACAATTTTTCCCACGCCTGATTGTACCCTTTCCACTGCTTTAACTAAACCCTTGGAAGTCGAATCATTAATGTTGTCCTTCGATGGAAGTGCTAGCCTCGGTGCTGACGGCATTCCGAATTTTTTTACCAAATTACTGTCTTCCTCTTTGTGTGTTCCTCTGTAAATAATTTTCAACATTAGCATCTCCACCGGTACCTTTCCTGCCCTTAGGAAATCTGCCAACATATTTCCCATTCATAAAGCTGGTGATACTTCTTCCATCCCTAATTACCGTCCTATATCACTTCTGCCATGTTTTGGTAAGCTCCTCGAAAGAGTAGTTTACAATAGAGTGTACCCATTTATTCAGCCCTTGCTGGCCAGTGAACAACATGGATTTGTTAAAGGTAAGTCAACGGTTACAAACTCATTGTCTTTTACAAACACCGTTGGTTCCGCAATCGACAAGCAAAAGTAAGTAGATGTCCTATATACAGACTTTGCCAAGGCTTTCGATTCTGTGATCCATGTTGTTCTTCTGTCAAAGTTAGCAGGGTTTGGTCTCTCTGGTGTCCTCTTTTCTTGGTTCTCCTCCTACGTTCGTGATCGTTCTTGTGTTGTGATTGTTAACTCTTGCTCTTCTACACCCTTTTTTCCTACCTCAGGAGTTCCGCAAGGATCTATTCTTGGTACTTTATTGTTTCTTTTGTTTGTTAACGATCTTCCTTCCCTCTTTAATTCACCCTGTCTTTTGTACGCTGATGATCTCAAAATTTTCAGAGTGATAGAATCTAGTGACTGTTCCTTATTGCAGAAAAATTTGGATACTTTGGCTACCTGGTGCGCAGCGAATTCTCTCACTTTGAATGTTTCGAAGTGTCATCAAATGTCTTTTACCCACAAAACATGCCCTCTTCTCTTCTCCTACTCTGTCCTCGGCTCCCCTCTCAATGTTGTTGCTAGTTTCAAGGACCTTGGCGTGATCTTCGATTCCAAGTTGAAGTTTGATTTACATATTTTACACGTCACTGCCAAGGCTTCTCGTTTTTCCGGCTTCATCATTAGATCCTCTAAACGTTTTGTTAATCTTTCCACTCCTCTATATCTGTTTTTTTCCTTCGTTCGTAGTGTTCTTGAATACTGTTGCCAAATTTGGTGTCCACATTACGCATACTTGATTGCTGCGGTTGAATCCGTGCAACGCAGATTCACCCGCTCATTGTTCTATAAGTTCAATATTCCGTATTGCGATTACAGTATGCGCCTCTCCATCCTTCAAATTCCTTCCCTTGAGTCACGTAGAGTGTTCCTCGACGAGTGCCTCCTTTTTAAACTTTTCAACGGCTGTATATGGTGGACCCCAGCATTCACCTTTCTGTTAGAGATTCGGGCCGTCCTAATAGAACATTTTTCAAATTTAATGTTACATTTGCCCGTACTGACACCTATTTCTTTTCTCCCCTTTTGCGTTTGCCGCGTCAGCATAATAACCTTAACCTTGGTCCTCTGTCTCGAATATTAGCTATGTTTAAAAATATTTTAAAAAATAACGTTCTATCTGGTACATGAAATATGTCATAATTTAATCTTTTGTTGTATCTTTTTTTCGGTCGATTTTGCTTTTGATTACTTTTCCTTTCTGAATTTCACTTAATTTTAATTTTTCTTTTTCTTTGTATATATATATATATATATATATATATATATATATATATATATATATATATATATATATATATATATACATATATATATATATATATATATATATATATATATATATATATATATATATATATATATATATATATATATATATTTGTTTTCTTTTTTTGTTATGTCTAATCTATAATTGGATTTGTTCTGTTGATTTGGACATTAATAATTAAATAAATAAATAAATAAATAATCCTGTTGTCATCTATATGATTTTTCATCGTGCGATCTCTGATATCAAACTTTTCCTGGCTAATCTAAAACAGTCGGATTTCCACTTCGCCTCACTGAAGCATGAAGTTTTTATTAAGCAATAAAAAAAATGTTTCGTTTATTAAACCTGCACCCACTAGGGGACCAACCTCTTCCGTATGGCTGGGCATGAGTCCAGGGGCACCTTACCTCCCATGGTCTCGTAAATTTTACAACCCCGGTAGGTATGGAGACACCCTCGTGGCGACCTGCAGTCAGGAGGAGGACCTCAGCACACCCGGAGACGCCAACTGATGAACCAAAAAGGATCTCAACCTGTTCCTCCTTGGCACTTTTATTGCTACTTTTAGTTTTTCCGGCGGATTTCATTTTGCCGTATCTTCGAAACTAGGCCGCTTTTTCCCAGACTTGTATGGAAATTTCGCCCGAAACAACTCAGAAAGGTCCCCGAATTCATGCTAGATAAATGGACTTTTTTGCCCAATTTCCCTATCAAAAATTTATGCCCTAAAAATATCACTAATATACTCTCGGACCACTTCCAATCATTGAAAGCGCGGTAAAGGCAATTTTTGCCAAACTATGGCCAAAACACCCCTTACTCCCCTACAAAACCGAAATTTTTATATCACGTTAATAGGTCTTGGCCCGTTATGTCCCCCCGACCCAAAATTGGCCGATTTTGTCCGATTTCAGCTCCTTTTGCCCTAAAAACTTTTTGAATATTTGAATAAAATACTCGCAAGTACGAAAATACTGTTTTCCGCAGCAAAACAGTTTTCCACTGCCAAATAGTTCGTTTTAACAAACGAAAAACGGTTCGGAATAATTGGTTTTAGAAAAACTATTCGTTGTAGAAATATGGTTCGTTTCAGAAATGCTGTTCGTTCTAGAAAAAAAAGTTCGTTTTAAAAAAACTGTTTGTCGCTATTTGGAAAAACTGTTCGTTCGTTTTTTGCAGCCAAACTTGTTTTTCAAACTGTTTGGCGTTTTTGAGCCCATCACTAATGAACTGTGATTCGCAAAATGGTCTGGTGCCTTCGATGGCCACTTGGACTAAACCGTTAAACTCCGGATCTTATTATCTGATATCGCTGCGGACCAATAGGTTTATAGGTGACCTTGTGTTAGCCAGGGAAACAGCCAGCCAGCCAACCTAACCTAGGCACATCTTTAATGTTTCGCACCCGGGAATTAAACATCTTATACGTATACTATGGCACATCTGGGCTCGATAGAAGAGCAAATTACGTAAATAAGGAAAGAAAATCCAAGACTTACGACAAATGAAATTCACTAAAGAGAACCGCCAAAAGCCTATGATTTATAATGGCCTAGGAGGCAAATAGCCACGATCCACCAATTAAAAACGGCAACAGTTAGAAGAAGGAATGCTTTTAAATATTAAACGTTTTGAATATGAATTATTATAGGTACTTATGGAAATTCAGCATTTGAGAGAAGTTACAGCGAGTCCTATGTGTATTAATTACTATATCAGGATTTGAATCATAATGGCCCCCTGTAGTTCCAAATGACACCACTGAGGGTTTGAATTGACTGTGATTATATTGAAAGAAATTGATAAACAGAATTGCAAGTCTTGTTCGCTTTCGGCCTGAGGAGAATACGCTAAAGCACCAAACATGGAAAGCACGCGGTATACATGCACCACCTTAGTATTGTGTTTGTATTGAATATTCAACATAAATAAGTAACAAAAGCCATAAAAACATGATGTATATTTTCAATTTTAGTTAGATTTTGTAATATAGTAGACCAATCCGTCGTTACAATACACATTAAAATCACAAATTTTAAAGATAATCTTGCACAAATTAGGTACATTTTGGTTTCGACACTTTAGACTAGTTTACTATTGGTTAAAGAGAACATGTGACTAGAAATTCGTTTAGCTTACACCTAGTTTCACCATTTATTAATTCAATATCAAAGAACACAATACAGAGAGATCACATTTATCATCCAAAAGCATGCAAGTCTTTCATTCGTCACTCGTAGATGAAACTCTCCGCCGGGAAGAAAATTTCGTTCTCCAGTTTTGATCCTACACCGTAGTTCGTGTAAACCCATTCCTTGCGAATGAAATTTCCATCTGTTGTGTCCATGGACTGAGCTTCTAACACCTTGTCATCCCGTATAAGAATGTCACTATCATCTAAAATGCTTTCGTTGGCAGGTAATCCTTGAGAAACAGAGTCTATATCGAAAATGTTAGAATAAGGAAGGTTGTGGCATTCGTTCAAGCTGTCTTCGAACTCGTTTGTGGGCGGAGATGCCGACGCACTGGCCAAAAAGTCGCTTATGGTCTTCAAGCGTGACGCAACTGGTACATTGAAGATATCGCTCGGGCTATTTTGCTGGTCCTCCTCCTTCACCAAGACAGTGCCACCGTCGGTACTCATACTTGGAAGCACTTTAAGCTGAAGATTCGATAGTATGTCTTCAACCTCTTTAGGAGAGTCTTGTTGACCAGGTGCGTGTTTGTGTTCATATTCATTCTCAGTAACATCTTCGGTTTTCTTATGCGTTTGAAGATGAGTCTCGTAGCTCGATTCGGTGTGGAATTTCTTGTTGCATTGAGAACATTCGTACGGAAGCTGCCCTGTATGCAATCGTGCATGGATTTTCAAATTGTATCGTTGCCCGAAACGTTTCCCGCAAACATCGCATCTGAAATCAAAAAATACATCGATAATATGTTATGTGCATTTTATGTGAATAGAGCCATAGATTCATTCAAATTTTCATATTTTATGAGTAGAAAAGTTAATAAGAAAAAAGTTGATGCTTAGTTCCTCTTCTCGTTTAAAATTCGGTAGTCGATGATATTTTGTTTTATGTGTTCCACATTGAAAACACAATAAAGCCTGCACAATACTATACTGAAATAGTTTACATATTTATTTTCAAAATAAAGGTGGAGATTTTTAGTAATAATTTACTATATAAACTGTAAATTTATTTAACTCAACCGAGAAATGTTGTAATTGGAATCGGAGTATTTAACTTTAGGGGTTCTAAATGAGTAAAAAGGTTTGGGTAATGTGCCAATAAGTCCTTCTTGAAACGTTATTGGACATACATATATAGCAGTAATATCAAGATGAAATTTTCTGAAAACAAGAAATGTATCGAGCGAAATCAAAGTAAGCGGATATGCAAGGTAATAATTTAAAGTTAATTCAATTTTCCGATAACTTCCACTAAACAATGGTCGAATTGCTTTTTGTTCAGTCAGCCAAACAATGCGTAGATTTGTGCAAATTTTCAGGGCAGTTTTGTGGGTTTTTAGAGGTGGCGGATGGAGGCAGTTTATAGTAGCATGACGGGTTCGGAGAATTATGAAGTTAAGCGCTGAGTGCGGTTTAAGCGTGTGGACGCTGTGGTGTAAGATGACATCAGTGGAACCTGTGGACGCGACTGAGACCATGTGTAAAAATGACTGTTCATTTGAATAAGCAACCGTGGACTAAAACCAAGAAAACCCAGTCCTATTCCGTCTCCTTTAAAAAAGCATCCGTATCACTTTCCTTCCCTCTATCTTCTACCCTAGGTTACTTACAAGTGTTATCATTTCCAATAACCACACTACCTAACGCTAACATGAATGTTTGATCTTATGATCGAAAGAACTGTACAGCCTCGGCCAAAAGTTTCGAGCCCACCCTATTTTTCGGCTGTAGATTAAAAATACTTAAATGCTCGTTATTCATCGGTTGTTCCTCATCGGCGAGGCTACTTCTTAACTGCAATAAAATGATTTTAGAAAGTTTCTTGAAAAACCCGGACACGGGATGGGTAATAATGGAAAATTCCGAAATTTTCCAGCATAAGCCTTTGCAGTTTGTTGGTCTGTGACAGTTTGCGTACGCTTTTAAACGATCAACAGTGATTCATTTAGTGAGTTAAAATTCTTTGTTCTCGAAAATGTCCAAAACAAAGGAGGTAAGTTCAGATATGCGTGCACAAATTCAATTGCTACATGCAGAAGGGTTCAGTTCGAGAAAAATTGCCGTACGTTTTGGATGTTCGCGCGGAGCGGTTCGCTCGACTATTCGACCGGTTCGCATAAGGATTTAACAAGGAGCGGTCGAAAGAGAATAACAACCGTACAGGAGGACCGTTTGATGGTACGTGCATCTTTGAGAGATCGGAAAAAACATCTGCCAAGTTAGCTGCTGAGCTGTCCGACGAGTTTGGGAAAAATTTGTCATCCAGAACAGTACGGAGACGCCTGTGCGAAAAAGGGCTGAGAGGCTGTAAGGCGAGAAAGAAGCCGTGGCTGTCACAAAAAAATCAGAAAATTCGACTAGACTGGGCTCGGAGGCATCAACATCTCACCGAAGAAGATTGGTCGAATATTATCTGGTCAGACGAATCTAATGTTGAAGTAAGTTCTCAAAATGTTGTGTGTTTTTATCTGAAAGCATCTAATAAGCTCAAGGTTAGATGCATTTTATGTAATGGGCTATTTTCAAGAAGATGTTTTTTTTCACTTATTGCAGATTTTTGGAACACCGGGTGCGGTTTTTGTGCGACGACGAATTGGTGAAGCGTACCAATCACAGTGTGTGGTACCAACTGTGAAACACGGAGGAGGCAGCATAATGGTTTTGGGTTGCATGGCTTCAAGCGGAGTTGGAAGTTTGTGTTTGTGTGAAGGTCGAATGGATTCTTCAAAATACATTTCAATACTTGAAAATGTACTTTTCGAATCGGCCGTCAATATTTTTGGGGAAACCAACCTTGATCATGTTCGATTCCAGCAAGACAACGCACCCTGCCACAAGTGAGCATGGTGTAGATTTGTTAGAATGGCCTCCTCAGTCTCCAGGTCTTAATCCAGACCATTTATGGAGCATTCTGAAAAGAAGGATCCATGACCGACCCATAACTTCCTAAGTGAGTTTAATTTGTGCTTTGAAAGAAGAGTGGGAATCAATTACTTCGGAAGAATGCAAACACTTAATTTCCACTATGCCACAAAGAATCGCTGCAGTTATTATAAAGCCAAAGGAGGTCCAACAAAATATTGGCTTGTTTTAATAAAACAATATGAATACTAATTATATTTGACATTTTCTTTCAACCAATATCAAAGAACTTTGATTTTTGTTACTTTTCTGGGGTGGGCTCTAACTTTTGGCCAAGGCTGTACGTCTGGGTACCGGGTAATGTTTCCAGCATTGTTTGGTGGCTAAGATAGTACGCACCTTTATTCCTCATCATTAATGTTTCGTGGCATTGCCGCCAGTAGTGTAGCGATGCGGATATGGTGTACCGACAATGGTACAAACTGGCACTCTCCACACAGACAAAGATCTGCCCTACTAAGCATTAGCGTTCTATCAACATTTTAGTACTTTCGAGATATTCAATGATTTGTGTTTTGATTTATACTGGAGATATATGGAGAGTGTAATTTTCAACATTGATTTTAACATACTTCGACAAAAGGTAGGTTTTTCAAATTTTGTAGAATGGTGTATTAGAGTATATAGTTTTCGAATCCGGTGTTAGCTCAAAAGGTGATGTCTTTTTGTCCACTGAAGGAGAGCTGCGCAGCATGGTCTATGAACAGCTCCAGACCCGGAAAAAAACCGAAAGCTCCGGAGCCGGACAACGTCCTAGCAGATGTTCTTAAAGCATTGGCGGAGAGACACTACGCCTGTATAAGGCGTGTTTATAGGCGGGTGTCTTTTCGTTACTCTGGAAAGTGGCGCTACTTGCTCTGATTGCAAAGGGAAAGAAATACGCTTACACCATCAGCGTACAAACCTTTCTGCATACTTGATACTGCGGGTAAACTTCTATAAATGTTGCTGAAGCCTCGGCTAAAGGCGACCATACAAAGAGGTGGCGAGCTCTCGAAAAAAGCACAGGTTCCGCAGTGGCCACTCAACAATAAGTGCCATCCGTCGAAGTTATTAGCGCAGTAGAGCGCGCAGAGCTTGCATACCATGGACCTACACCTATAGTGTGTTTGGTAACACAAGACGCCGGTAACGCTTTTAACTCGGCGAGATGGCCATAGATATTGGACTCACTCCAGTGACATTTTTAGGTAGATGATTACTTGCTAGGTATGGTACGAGACTACTTGAAAGATCGCCATTTGATATACGAAACTGAATCAGGAAACTTCGCTCAAAACTAATACAGCTGGGGCAACAGAAGGGTCCATTCTTGGGCCAGGCCTATGGAATGATGCTTATGGTCGTCTGTTGTGCCTCGAAATGCCGGAAAATTTGCACTTGGTGGGCTATGCCGATGATGTTGCCACTGTCATCTTGAAATCCTTACTACACCCAACTCAAACTCAATCAAGTAATGAGAAGGGTTGAGGGCAAGCAGGCGATCACAAAAACTGAGATTGTCATGCTGACAAAGAGAAGGATACCAACCAAACCCATGACGGTTGGCTCCGAAATACTTGGGACCAGAAAATAGGCTAGATATTATGGAGTGATGTTGGACTCCAAGTTGGCTTACGCAGAGCACATACAAAAATATCTGTTATACTGCTTAGGAGACTCATGGCAAACATTCACGATCCTATTGCGAATAAACGTAAACTCTTTATGACGGTGACTCATTCAATGCTGCTGTATGCTATGGAGATAGGAGCCACTACGTTAAGATTTCAAAAGTATCAAACTAGGATGATGAGCGTTTAAGGCAGAGGAGCGCTGTATGCTATGGAGATAGGAGCCACTACGTTAAGATTTCAAAAGTATCAAACTAGGATGATGAGCGTTTAAGGCAGAGGAGCGCTGCGAACTTCAAGCAGCTACAGAACAGTTTCAGGAATCGTAGCTGGAGCAATCCCAATTGACCTATTGGCGAACGAACGCACGGAGATGCAGAAGCGGGAGGAGAAGTAGTACCTACCTCAAGTACGAGCACGAACACTTGAGCTTTCGGAAGAGCGCTAAACTACGAGCTCGAAGGTGGTATGGACGATTATGCCATTAGGCTTATTCGCGCTTTAAAGCCTTGGCTTAATCGCGCCCACAGTGAAATACATTTCAACTTGAGCCTTTTCTTGTCGGGCCACGGCTATTTCATGAAATACCTAAACAGAATGGGGTAAATCAGGTCGGAGTTATGTAAGTATTATGTTAAGGAAAGTCATGACGTTTGCACCCATTGCGCTCGCTTCAGAAGGTCTTGCAAGCTTTTCAGAAGTATTTTTTCACTTCTTTCTAACCAAAATTTCTTGCCTGCTGCCTTGTATATAATTCCCACTGCACAATAGTCGAGCTACTTATAGCTCTGATCTCCACATATTTGAGGCTAGATTCAGTCAGTTTAGGGCCAAAAAAAAGGCCTTTAAAAACATATAATATTATCTTAAGTCAAGTTAAATTCGGGTGTAGCTTAGATCGTCTGCGGGTAGTGTGCACCACGTAATGCTACATTATCTAAAAACTCTCGACTTGACTTGGCATGGTTAACGGCAGAAATAACTATAATTCCCGACTTAATTTTTTCTCCGGTGGGATTGATAGGGTGAGAGCTCTTAATGTCCGCCTGTTCCAAAAGTGGGCCATACAAGCCTTTATGGTATCACAACAAAACTCCAACCCGTTAAAACGAAATCTAAAGTGCAATACTTGGAACAATCGCCTCTGTACTTACTTCAAACACATTTTTAACGACTTTCATGCGTGTTGTGAGACAACAGGCTTGACTAAAAAGATTTACAGCAGGCCGGTTTTAGAAGCTGGGTGGTGGACATTTGGAACAATCGTCCTACTTTTGACACGACTTGGCAACGAATCAATTTTTGTATTGGGCTGGCCGATATGGCATTCTGAAACGCGGTACCGCCGAAATGAAAACGGCCACAGGCGAATGTCATACCGCCTCCGTCCCATTAAAACCTTGGTAGGCCTCAGAATACGTTGAAAGTTTGCACCATTAAGTTGTTGGTGTAGGTTCGGTTGACATTGCTCCTGACAAACGTTGATCTGGCTCTGAACACTAGACCCCATGAAAGCTGGTCCCAACCAAATCTAATCATATTCCACCACAGTGACTTCGCCAACTGTTATACAGGAGAGCAATGCCAAGATGTAGATAACTGAATTCGGACAAGCTCGACTTGATCTGATGGCACATACTGTTATAAAAGCTGACGAAGGCGAAGACGTCAATTCTGAAAGGCCTAGAGAAACAAGGCTAGCAGAGCGAAACGGCACAGGTGCGTCCATCGAAAATTTTCCTTTTTGAGGAGACCGAAAATCCAATGCTCCCCCTTCCAAAGCAAACGTTTTTCGATGAATCGATGGGGCAACTAGTATGAAAATAGCTCCAAGCAGCCTCTGGTCACTGGAAAGTGTGGACGGAATTGTGGGAGAACTGGAAACTCCACAGTTGAACCTGTCAGCGCGAACCACCCCGAGGAGGAATCGCTTATTAAATGTACGATGTTGCATTCTGCCACCGTGCAGAAAATTATTTTGAAGCACGTGAAGGATGGCATGCTTGAATTGGAATAGAGCTTCGCGGTTATCTGCGCCTGCCAAACGAATTTCCTGAGATGCAATTGGTGTGCCATTTTACTGACGTGCGACATCTATAGTGGTCCCGGGTGTCACTTCTTCCCATTCGATTGATCGATTTCTCTTGGTATTTAAGAGTGTTTTTTATTTAATAGTGGCGTTTAAGCAGAACCTTTTGGATGGAACCGTTTGTCACGTGTTGTCTTTCCTTTTGAGTATGAGCCTCAGTCGTTCTCCCGTATTTTGAATCTACAACTCATTCGCCTAGATCACTATTCTCTCTTTTTTCGCCACAGCCCGAGTCTGATCCTGGCTTCTCCTACCAAGTCTCTCCATCGATGGCGATCGTGAAGCAAAGTCATCCAGTCTGACACTCCGAAGCTCTAAGCGTCCTGTTCGAATCCATTTCTCCGAATTTCTCCATTCCTCAAAATTTGAAACCTATGGTCTTTTGATTGGGCGAAAGCACGTGAGAATTTTTCCTTGTTTTGGGTGAATTTCCTTGTTTTGATAATTTGTGGTTTTTTTTTTTATAATAGGGAAGAATTTCGGCCACTATTTCTCCACCGGAGTCAGTGGTCGGCCTGACTCAAATGAAATCAGGGCCTCAAAACCATCAGAGGTCTGAGGCTGTTTACCTCCGGGCTGCAGCCTCTTAGATGGAGGCAATAATTCCCCAATTTAAGTTTTCTTTTTTGGTTTTCATGTCCCCTTTATGCCAGCTGCGTGCTTTGCCATATTTCGGCTGGATTTGGTCAGCCAGCCCACGGCTGAGAGCTATTTTCTCGCCCTTTATGGACATTTGTATTGCGGCAACAGACTGATTCCATAATGACAGATGAATCTGAGTAGTGGCCCCCATTTTCTTGGAACAACTTATGTTTTCTTAAACCCCCCACCCCAGCCGCGAAGAGCTAATAAAGCAGCACTCTAGCTTCAGTCGTGGTTATATAGAAAAGTGCTCCGCTAAGGCGGACTAAGAGCCTTCACAGCGATTTTCAGCGTTTCATGGGCAATCAATTATTTTTGAGTTCTGTTGATGGTTCGGCCATCCAACTTCTTGGCAGACTCTTCTGGGCTTCGGTTCAGTGGAGATACCCTGCCAAGCCCCCTAGTTTACATTCATCATCAAACCATTCGCTTTAATCATTGCAACTACTGCCCAAAGCAGAAAATAAACTGCTGAAAATAGACAACTGAAGCTTACAAACCACAACCATCAAGTAGGTGTCAACATTTGCACATACTTGCGTTATCCTGTATGTTTCCTAGGTCGCGATTGCCTACGTTGGACTAACATGCATTACCTAAATAAAATTTAATCAGCAGTGCTAATGATAATATTCTTAAAGTGAGTATATTATTAGTCTACACTGGGAATCCTGACCCCAAAACTTCGAGGGTGAAAACGCGTTACTTAAGGGGCTAAACTCGACTTGATGCACCACATAGACGATAGATGTCTGGCTAGTATGTTTTTCTGGTTGTGTGTTTGTTTTGGGTGGGTTTCGTTTGCTTGTTTGTTTTCCGTAAGTGTGTCGTATTCTCGTCTATTTTTTGTGTAGTTTTATGTGTTTTTCTTCAATTTTTTACCTCTGCTACCACCTATTCCTCTTCTGGTGATAAAATTTTGCAGCTGTGGTGCATCCAGTCGAGTTTTACTCAATTCGCACTCATGAAACCAAACAAACAAGAAATTGATCCTAGTTTAGGTTGACGCTTTGGTACGTGCGTACCGTGATCAGGTTCGAGTAGCGGCGGCAGTCAATCAACATGGGGTCTAACTGGTTGCAAGTGGCTTCATCAGAAAAAATTCAGGAGGCTTTGTGCATATCAGTACGCTGTAACCTGATATTCACAAAGAGTTAGTTTGGCTTTGATGTTGCTATGACTCGAGGTCCATTGATGCTATAACTCGAGGTCCGTTGATACTATGACTCGAGGTCCATTGTCATTAGTATTCCCATGCAAAGCATGGGCGCTGCTTAATACCTCAATGCAAGTTTTCACCCTAGTTTTGCGTTAAGATCTGCAATGATGACTTTTACATAATATATACCTTGGTTTGGTATTTAGGTGCCATCGGCTTGTTCATAATACACTTCACTTGCATCGCTAGCAGACTGCTCCGTATGTTTATGAAACATGTTCGCAAATTTGCGTCAAACGCAAAGGTTGCATAGCCTGGCATTGAAAGGTTTAAAGCCGATGAAGGTGGACTTCATTTTTTGGATGACTATGAAGCCTGTTCTGACAGCTGACATCCAATATGAAAAGCTTAATATTATATTCAAAGGAATATGGAAAGCTACAGTGGCTGACAACTAAAATGATGTGGCCAGGTAGCATGGCAATTGATCAATATCTGTTAGTTTCTGAATGAAATAAAGAAAAACAATTATGAGGAGTTGCAGAGATGCTTAGTGATTAAGTGAAAAAATAAAAAAAATAATCCGTTACGATAAAAATTAATAAAAATCCAGATAAGAGCTGAATTTGACGTCACAGCCAAAATGATGTGAAATAGTTTTTCTTAGAAGAAGTACCGCTAATTCCAATAATCCGTTTTTGACGAATGAATATCGCATTGCAGACATGATAACTATCAGTCAGACCTTGGTTTTAAAACGAAATTATTATTCTGTCAAGAACAATACGAAACTTAATTCGCGAGGGGTCGTCACACTTCTATTGAAGAACGAAAGTTAATAATAAACCATTTCAAAGAAGAGAAATCTTAAAAAAATTGTTAAAAAGGAGTGCTTCGCCGGTGAGGAGTTGTTCGCCGGTGTGGAGTGTTTTATGCGCGAAAATCGTGTAGGAAATCGAGTCAAAGAAGTTCACACCAAACATTTTTTCTAAAACAGATTGCCGTTGGATCGTGAGACAGTCAAAAAAAGATCCAATATCCAATTTGGCAGATACTGCCGAAAAGCCTCTCGGCGAAAGAGCAGCCCACAAAATATAGGGAGGATACTCGGGATTGCCAATTTAAATAGTATAGTTGCCCGGATGAAACCTTTCATCAATCGCAAAAACAGATTGCGAAGGATTGATTACGCCCGTGACCATCTGAAGAAGAGGGGAATCAAATTCAGCCAGAGTAAACGAAGTCTTTAGTGGAATCGGTACCTCGGAGATTGGACGTGGTTCTCAAGCAGAAAGGCTATTTCACGAAATGCTGGAAGTATTATTTTATAAGATTTTAAGAACTTGATACATTTTTTTTTTCTAGGAAAAATAATTTCACATCATTTTACCTGGTAAGTCAACATCAGTAACGGAATTTTTATTGTTACTTTTCAAATAAACATTATATCTGCAATTTCACGTAACTGTTTTTCTTTATTTCATTTAGAAAATGATATTGATCATTTTTCATAAGTTTCCTTCCCGCGCCATTTTGGCTGTCAGACACTGTGTATAGGGAAATTCGTGGCACCTGCAAATTCTTATTGAAGGAAAATACAGCAAATGATTATTGCCGCATTATTTTAGCCGAAGAAGGAAGGGCTGAGAAAGGAGGGGCTGAGAAAGGAGGGGCTGAGTGGCTGAGGAAGGAGGGGCTTAGAAAGGCGGGGCTGAAGGAGGAGCGGCTGAGGAAGGAGAAGCGGCTTAGGAAGGAGGAGCGGCTGAGGAAGGAGGAGCGGCTGAGGAAGGAGGAGCGGCTGAGGAAGGAGGAGCGGCTGAGAAAGAAGGTTCTGAAGTAGGAGGGCCTGAAGAAGGAGTGCCTGAAGGAGGATGGGCTGAGGAAGGAGGGTCCGCGGAAGGCGGGGCTGAGGAAGGCGGGGCTGAGGAAGGCGGGGCTGAGGAAGACGGGCTGAGAAAGGAGGGGCTGAGGAAGAGGGGGCTGAGAAAGGAGGGGCTGAGAAAGGAGAGGTTGAAGAAGGAGGGGCTGAGGTAGGAGGGGAGAAAAATACAGCCTGTTTAATGGTCCTCTAGTCAAACATTCATTATAATTGCAAATTTTGTGCGCAAGAAAGCCAAAAAATGTTACAGAATATTTAAAATAAGGCTGAACATAGCCTTGCAATGCTCAATTTTTTTTTCAAATATATCATTTCAAAATAGTTTGTAACGGTATGTTAGCTTAATTTAGTCCTAAACATATTTTATGGTATAATTATTATGCACTAATTTATTTTTGTTTGTCTCAAATTATAGATAAAGAATTGTTCCAACCAAATTGTTTCGAAAGTGTCGAAATTTGTTTGGAGAATGTTAGAAATTGATTTCAAAATGGTTGTGTTATGACTAGAAGGGCTATGTAATACTAAGACTCGATTTTTTATTTGCTATTATGCCGCATGATGTAATGTCATGGCGAGAAAGCTTCAATATCTTTAAGAATCTGAATATTTACTTCACAAAATCAAAATAATTTGCAAAAATTTTAGAGGTTAACAGCCGTCTCCAATAATTTGCGAACATTTGAACTATTTACAAACATTTACGTATTTCTCGAAATATTGAATCAATGCAATCAACTCACGTGTGTAAATGCATGCCAGTATGGAGTTTCATATGACCTCTGAGCGAAGCCAAGGCGCTAAATACTTTTCCACACACTTTGCACGTCAGATTCAAGTTCTGACTGTGTATTTTCTTATGGACCTTAAAGTACTCGAAGCTCATAAATTCCTTGTTGCAGACGTCGCATTTGTATTTGAGTCGCTGCGAGTCCTCCCCGGTGTGGACTCTCATGTGCTTGATGAAATTCGGCCGGAAACGAACTACGCGCCCACAAATTTGGCACTCGTATGGCTTGCAACGCTGACAGTGTTTTTCGTAGTTCTTCATACTTTTCAGCACCATGTTGCACACAGCACATTTCAGATTGTTCGCATGTCCCGACATGTGAATATCATATATTTCCTTCGACGAAAAACACTCGGCGCACATTTCGCATTGGTGTCCAGCGGCAAGCTCAACCTCCGCACCAGCTTCATTGGCATTTTTCTTCCGTGGAGACATGTGTAAAATGTGAAAAATTGGTCTGCTCGGCACGGCTGCTAAAATGTCATTTCTCGATCATCACTTCCGGCGTAGTCTGAGAGTAAATGATATAACGCTAATGTTTTCAGTAACTGCGGCAAACCACTCACCTTGAGTTTGGTATTCAGTAATTTGTGCAATAGATTAGAACATAGCTGCAAGTTTTCTGATAATGTTCACCAAACCAAAAAGTTTATCTTGACAGATCCTCTCAAATTCATATCCGACTTGACGTTCTTGACATTTCGAACATTTCGAATGAACCAAGAATGAACTCCCAATGAAGTCAAATAAATGTAGTTCAGTTAAATTCCATGAGATGTCCTGGTAATTCAGCCGTGAATGTTTTCTGATTTCCGCTGAATTGCTGCAGCTACGTAAATTCACTTGTATAAATAGTGCTCACCACTCTTCCGCATCACATTTTATAATACGAAAAAATAATTCAATTAGATTGATATTAAATTTGGTAAAAGAATCAAAATGAAGGATATTCTTGCATTTCAAAAGTAGGTTTCGGCCTCGAAAACTGTCTGACGATATCTTCTCTGCAATCGGATCGCTAATCACTTTTCTATAACATAATAAGGTACCTATTCGCATTAACTACTTCGGCAAATTATCATCCTTGCATGTGCATTTGTGTAAGAGGTGGTGAAATGGTTGAAAGCCCAAAAATATAACAGTTCGTCAGGTGAAAACGCGGTATTACCACGGAAAACTTTAAAAGCTAGTGGAGTATTTTGCAAGTCCACTCAGCGATTGCATCCTCAAACGTTTCAGACTGGTATCATTTTCAGAATTCACATAATTAAATGATGACATCAATAGTCAGGAGGAGGTGACTCAGCCGATCATCTAAACTGTAGACCAATAGTGATCACAAGCGCGGTCAGTAAAGAGGTTAAATAATTTTATATTCACATCTAAAACTCTCAAATTTCTAAAAGACAATCAAATCCTATGTACAATGCAATAGTATCCAGGGGTAAATACAATAATTTACATCAATTCTTATCTGGACCCATGAAAATATCTGAGAAGAGATATGTATACACTGACCTTACCAGAAGGTTGTGATAGCCTCAAACACGCTGTACTTAAAATAAAGATACACCATGGGATTAGAAGAAAATTTAACAGTTTAATCTGACCTTATCTGGAAAACAAGAATTCCAAAACGATCGATTCGTGGACTTTTCTTGAGTCTTCTTTACTTTAGTAGAACGTATTTTTTTTCCTCCGGTTTTTCTGAATTCTTTCAGAAAAAGTTTTGGGATTCCTGATTCGCAGGCATCAGTCAACGTTTGCACGATTGAGGAATAATACATACTAAACCAGCCTAGTTATTCAAAGTTTTGAGCTTTAGCTATATACATGAAATTTACGACTTTGACTCTTCACCATTGGCTTTAATATTGCTACGAAATTGCTGTTTGAATATCAGGATCACATGGTCACTTTGAATTAAATGGCGCCATCGCCATTTCCATTTCTTCACCACACTTCCATCGGGCAATCTCATTAGTGGCCATCTTGTGGCAGTCGAATGAAAGAACAATGCCTTCTAGATGTACGGGCCGTAATGCAGAATGATGACGTCAGAGCATCGGGACAAATGTCGCGAAAAACACACATAGTCTTATGGGACGTCCGCGGGAAAATGTTAATTGTACGGGTTGTGTTAAAGTGAGTGAAATGAAAACTAAAGTGGTTTATGCAGAACAGTGCTAGTGAACAGCTAAAACACAAATTAATGCGGTGCGTGCGGTATAATGTGGAAAATTCGCTACGAAATGTTTATCGGTTGGTGTTAGGTTATGTGATGGTTCGTGTCGATTTACTGTCCCGATACAATTAATTGGTACAAAGTGTACGTTATGACTAAATATTATTATTACAACGCGTCCACGCAGAAAAAACTAACGTTTTGTTCATATTATAACCAAAAAACCGTAAGTGAAATCTCCGTGTACAGCGGCACTGCCTCGTGGAAATGTCAAATTTCCTAAACTCATGACGTCACGGCGAGAATGATTACGTAGCCTGACGGCCCGTACTTCTAGAAGGCATTGTGAAAGAAGAAGAGAGCTCCACTACAGAAGTGACGTTTGTGGGGGTTCGTGAAAAATTTGTGGTGTGTTCGATTAGCTCCGTCTTTAGATCAAATATCTCGCCATTGACATTCGGTGTGGTCCGCAGGCACGTTTCATTATCGGGGCTTTGTTTGCTTGTGCGAAGAGCAATTGGAATGTGTCGGGAAGGAAAATTAAAAATGAGTGAATGAAATCACGGGTTGCCAGGAATCAACCCCATTGTTGCTCGAACTCGCCTTTCTTCCCGTAGTGCCCTTTTTCTCTTCTCCCAAGTGTTTTTTCGACTCGATTTTCTGATTTATGGAGTTTCTAGTGAGGAGTGTGCAAGTCAATACGAAAAATAGTGAAAAAAGTGAAGTGAAGTAACGGAGATAGTTGGACGGGGACGTGAACGGTCATGCGAAACACGGACACGACGTGAATATGCCAGTGGCTGAGCCCTTTGTTTGAAGTGAAAACAGTTTGTGTTTGACCCCAGCAGCGATCGACTTTCGGCTAATTGGATGTAAATAGATGCATAGATCCATGCAAATCAGCTCGGCTATCTGATTTGACGACGTGCTGGAAACGAAAACTTGAAAGGTCCGGGAGGCGACTAGTGTTTCCTTTGGTCCTTTCACGGGTATCTTGCACAAGTAATCGACGACTGAAAGAGCGATTTGCGTCTGAGGCGTAGCACAAAGGATTGCTTGCTGAGTAACATTACGAAACGTCGACGGGGATCCGAAAGATGTCATCGCGGAGTATACCTGCAGACAAGGTAAGTCCTTCAGCTGTCTCCGCCCGCGCCGTCCGCGTCCCTTGCCATCCTCACTTACGTAGATCGTCGTCAGAGCCTGCGAGAAGTGATAGACTTGCGCAGCGCTGGTAGGAGCTCGGGACGAGGCATAGGACAATGTTGACGTTTTTGGCGCTTTCGCTGCACTTGTATCTTTCACTCGCCCCGGTTGAATTCGTTATATTTGCTGGCATTATCTTGACCCGATGTGTTCTATTTTGGGCGATTATTTGTGTTTCTGGCATGGTTCTAGCTATCTCGTTCGATTCCCAATGCCAACGAGTCTCCCTTGACACTAAACTCTTGCATTGTGCATTTTTGTCATGTGCAGGAGCGTGGGCTCGCAGTAGCCAGGCGTCCGATTGTGGCAGAGCTTTAAGACTTTGTTTATGATTGTGACCTTAATTCTAGATGACAAGGACTAGCAGGAGTTTGGATTACATGCACGAAAAATCGATATTTTTTGTTTGGTTACCTTCTCCGATGTATGTCGTCCTTCGGATTTGTTGACGTTTGCGGGATCAGCTGACGTCGACGTGATGGCACCTTCCCTCGCTTCGATGCTGAAGAGGTTTCAAGAATCCAATTTTGGAGTGGTGCTTTGAGCCTTCTGAACATGCAGTGCAGGTGGTATGGAATAGATAATTCACAGAAAAGTTTAATTTTGGAACGAGCTTATTGATGAAATGCGGACGGATGTAGTTAATTAGTCTGTCGCTAGTTGAGGCACTTGATAATTACTTGCGATTATGTCCCCGTGAACACTTGGTTCGATTGGTAGAATCTGTGTTCTTTGCTCAAAGCTCAATATATATTTTTATATCCCTATTCCGTAATGAATATAAACAATTTTTAGTTTTCAAACATGTAGGTACATGTGTGTCATGTGTTTGTGTGTGGGTTTGCTCGCTGAACATGAGCGCCGTGCATGGATGAAGAGATTGTAGCCAGACATCTCTTGCAAGTGACCATCGATTCGACACACTTTATCTTTGCGTTGAGAATAAATTAATAATAAGGTGCAAAACATTTTTGACAACAAATGCTGTGGAAGACGAAACTCTATATACTACTGAAAGGGAAAGTATGGTGGGCCGCGGGTGTTTATGATGAAGAGTAATATCGTGATGGTAACAAGTGGCACAAACTAAAGAGAAATATGCGCATGAAATCATTGCCGTGATAATAATGATTCAGCAACAATGGTCAAAGTAGTAAGCTATTTCTGATCAACTTTTTGGAGAATTGGTTGTTTTTGTTGCGAAGCTACTAAATTTAAAGTGCCGACCTAACTTCATTTGCTTGACATTTTAGTAAATTTCTTGCAAGTTTTCTACACAATTCCTTGCCAACAATTTCGTGGTGGTTTGCTAGATTGTAGAGTAGGACTTGCTTCAACGGAAAATTGGGATGGAGAGATTATAAATATAATCTTGGGCTTATTTACGAAACAATTGTAATTTATTGGATGTTCCCAACTGCTCCTAACAATAGAAATTTAAGGGAAGTTACAGACTTCGAAACGTTCGACACATTAACAAATAGTAGCTACTTCTAATTTTCAAGAAGAGGTTCATGTATATCTGCGGACATATAATTACAAACATTTGTAGCTTACTAAGAAAAACCCAATTTGTGAGTTAATCCTGCGACATAACTCATCTTTAGGTTATTCTTTATCTGATTCAAATGCTCTTTAGGGAGGTAAAAAGGGACTAAAAGACCGAGAGGACGGTAAAGTCCTGGAAAACCCAAGATTTCGAGTGGCCACGTAACTATAGAAACACTGTATTATACTTATTATTATAAATAGGGTTTCACGCAAATTCGTTGTGACTAGCTTGAAAAAGCCAGTTGCATTCGATGTAGTTTGAATGTGATTTTCAAAGTTTTAAAAAGTGTTTTTAATTTCAATATCTATGAGAAAGACTAAGAGTTGCACTCCTTTAGTTAGGCAAAAGATTGGAGACTTGAAAGAGTTAAACTTGTCTATCGATAAATTGCCAGTCGCTTAAAGTGTTTCGTAAAATAGTTTACGAAACACAGAAATATATGGAAAGCAATAGGACTGTCCAAATTATTCCCCGGGTTAAAGAGCATGAAAGAAAACTCATAATATGGAGAGGCAAATTGTCTGAATGTCGAAACCGAGCCCAAAAATATTAGCTGTCGGAATTTATCGCCGACTTTTCGGGGGAAATTAGTGATATTTTGGTGACAATTAGAGTTGGGCGTTATTTAACGTAACACGTTAAATAACATAGTTCCAAATCTGTAACATGTTCCCAGTGGAACATGTTACTGAAAACTACATGTTATTTTTGGAACGCTTTATGCTTGAGTTACAATCAATGCAACCAACATTTGCTGCCAAGTTTTGTTGGTGGAACGAGTTATGCTTGAGTTACAATCAATGCAACCAACATTTGCTGCCAAGTTTTGTTGGTGGAACGAGTTATGCTTGAGTTACAATCAATGCAACCAACATTTGCTGCCAAGTTTTGTTGGTGGAACGAGTTACAATCAATGCAACACAACATTTACTGTCATCTGTCACTGGCTATATTAAAGAAATTGCTGTTCGATAATTTGGATCCTTTAAAGTCTCGGAAAGAGATATCAGTGAATATTTGATCCTCTAAAAGCTGCGGAGTATAATGTAAAGCAAAAATGAGACAAAAAAATACAAATTCTGATTGTCATTTACATATGACATTTCCCATTTCCCGGACTCTCATAGGAACAGGTGGAATTGGATATTTTCAAAAATGTTGTTGCCATGCCAAGTTTGAGATATGAGCAAACTCTGCTGCCAAGCAAAGTTGTGTTGCATCATTGTAACTGCTCTCATACGTTCTCATGGGTTCAAACTCATTTTGACGTGCAACAAATGTTGGTTGCATTGATTGTAACTCTAGCTTTACAATCAATGCAACACAACATTTACTGTCATCTGTCACTGGCTATATTAAAGAAATTGCTGTTCGATAATTTGGATCCTTTAAAGTCTCGGAAAGAGATATCAGTGAATATTTTATCCTCTAAAAGCTGCGGAGTATAATGCAAAGCAAAAATGAGACAAAAAAATACAAATTCTGATTGTCATTTGCATATGACATTTCCCATTTCCCGGACTCTCATAGGAACAGGTGGAATTGGATATTTTCAAAAATGTTGTTGCCATGCCAAGTTTGAGATATGAGCAAACTCTGCTGCGCAACAAAGTTGTGTTGCATCATTGTAACTGCTCTCATACGTTCTCATGGGTTCAAACTCATTTTGTTGTGCAACAAATGTTGGTTGCATTGATTGTAACTCTAGCTTTACAATGAATGCAACACAACATTTACTGTCATCTGTCACTGGCTATATTAAAGAAATTGCTGTTCGATAATTTGGATCCTTTAAAGTCTCGGAAAGAGATATCAGTGAATATTTTATCCTCTAAAAGCTGCGGAGTATAATGCAAAGCAAAAATGAGACAAAAAAATACAAATTCTGATTGTCATTTACATATGACAGTTCCGATTTCCCGAACGCTCATAGGAACAGGTGGAATTGGGTATTTTGTTGCCATGCCAAGTTTGAGGTATTTTCAAACTCTGCTGTGCAACAAAGTTGTGTTGCATCATTGTAACTGCTCTCATACGTTCTCATGGGTTCAAACTCATTTTGTTGTGCAACAAATGTTGGTTGCATTGATTGTAACTCTAGCTTTACTCCTATCAAAAACGAGTAACGTCTAAAGAAACGCTTGAAAAATCATAAGCGGCCTCAAGAGCATGCGACAATCGTTTCGGTAATTGACCTCTTTTTTATTGTATTTGTTCGCCAGCTCACAGCGGCGAAGGAAGTGAGCTTTTAGCTTCACTGGTAATGATTTGAACAGGAACGCACAAATATAGGACTTTGAGTAAACTCGACTGACAGTTTGGAACGCTCTGTAACGTATTAGCTACAGTGCGTTATATTGAAACGCGCAACGAGTATGATAACATACGTTGCGTGTTCCAATATAACTCACGGGAAGAACATCGTTCCAAAAATAACATGTTACTGGAACATGTTACTCGTCGGAAAATGTAACGCTGGAACGTGATACTTATGTTTATCGTTATTTCCCATTTCTAGTGAGAACAGTCAGAAGACGGACTACATGGAAGGATAGCCAGAATGAATTTCCTGGTAACGGCAGCTGGTATGAAGAAAAGCATGGAGCTCGCACTGGAGCATTTATCATAACAAACGGGAGCATTTATCACACTATCATAACAAACGATTCAATATGCGAAAGCTATGTGCCAAGTAGTGATGGGCTCAAAAACGCAAAACAGTTTGCTAAAAACGTTTGGCTGCAAAAAACGAACGAACAGTTATTCCAAATAGCAACAAACAGTTTTTCCAAATAGAGACAAACAGTTTTTCTAAAACGAACATTTTTTCTAAAACGAACAGCATTTCTAAAACGAACCGTTTTTTTAAACAACGAATAGTTTTTCCAAAGCCAATCGTTTTTCTAAAGCGAACGGTTTTTCTAAAACGAAATTTTGATAAAACCAATCATTTTTCTAAAACGAATCGTTTTTCGTTTTTTTTTTTTTTTTTTAAACGAACCGTTTTTCGTTTATTGAAATGAACTGTTTGACAGTGGAAAACTGTTTATAGCTGCGGAAAACAGATTTTCAGAGTATGTATGCATATATAATACGAGGTTGTCAGACTTATTAGGTGCGTATTTTTGAAGAGCTGGTTAGGGTAGGTGGCATGTAAAACAACAACAGTTGCTGTTGTTTTGAATGCTGCTTACCAGAACCAGCTCTCGATGGCATACGATCATGTATGTTGATTCTTTGACCATGTGTACTGATTGATATATGATTATACGGTTGGTCAAGTAGATAATATATTGGAAAATTGGGACAATACACGTATCAATTCAGATTGGAAGCGCTTAGCAAGGAATGTTTACGATACGATGGTGGAAGACATAATACATAAAATATACATAAGAAAAGCACAATACGTAAAAAATCATTGTACTGAATTAATTGAAGATTATTCAAACTATGAATGATGTTTCTGAATTAAACTACATACATTTCAAATATTTATGTTTCAAATATTTATGATATGGTCTAAATCCGGGGTTTTATACTTCCTAGTAAAGAGCACAATATCCGTCTTATTGGGGTTAATGCCAAGACCCACGGTATTCGCCCACTCCTCAACCAGCCCTAGAGAGTACTCGATGAGCTGACCAAGGGTCTGTGGAAACCTACCCGAGACTAAAATTGCAATGTCGTCAGCGTAGGCCACAACCGTGAGTCCCTTTTTCCAGAATTGAGTTTGTTACAAGGTTTCACAAGAGAGGAGATAACACCCCTCCCTGCGGAGTGCCTCTGCAGACTTTTCTTGTAATTTGCGCACCCGACCACTCCGCTGATATGAGCCTGTGGTTAAGCATGTTGCCTATGAAGCTATAAATAGCTGGGTGAGTGTTGTGTGTGTGGAGGCTCTCCATAATAGCTGTTGTGTGCACATTATTGAAGGCGCTTTCAATATCTAGAATGGCTCCCAAGGCGTATTCTTTGTAATGGAGTGCCCTTTCAATTTTGAGGACTACCCTATGGAGAGTCGTTTCAACAGATTTTACTTTCATATACGCATTTTGGGCTCTCGATAGAGTTTGAGTACCAAGTCTTCGTTTGATGTGAAGATCAAGTAATCTTCGAAAACTTTAAGGAGGAAGGAAGTCAGGCTAATTGGTCTTTAGTCCTTCCGATTCGCATAGTTGACTTTACCTGCCTTGGGTATAAATACAACTTTAGCAGTCCTCCAGGCTGCAGGTACATGGCTTAGCACTAGACAACCTTTGTAAATTTGTGTTAGCCAGGAAACAGCAAGCATACCTGTTTTTTTAAGCATGACCGGCAGAATTCCATCCGGACCTGGAGACTTGAAGGGCTTGAAGGTGTCGATTGCCCAGACAAGCCTCTGCCTGGTGACAACTTCGCCAATGCCTTCGATGTCATGCAGGTCAGACGCCTGCACACGAGTTAAAGGGGTGGAGTCATCCAAACAGCCCGGAAAGTGAGTACGAGGATCTTCAGCGTTTCCGAGCTGTTGCTCGTCCATCTATTTCGTTTTAAGTGCGTCCGTCGTCGCCAACAGCAGTCTCCGTTTCGTTTAGCTGTGAGCTCTGATGTTGGCCATCAACCTGTCCAACAAGGCTTACGTTTGTGGTCTCAGTAGATCAGCTTAGTGTCCAGCGTTATTCCTAGGTACCTTACCGACTTACTGGTCTAGACCTCTGTGGAAACTACTGTCATCGAAATTCCAGTTGGTATCTTCCGTTTCATTAGTATGCCAATCTCTGTCTCCGATAGTGCTATCTGTAGGTCATGGTCGGTCATCCACCGCACTAAGCTTCTCTTGACTGAGTCAAGTCTGAATTGGGTGAAATAGGCAATTCCGAAAGTGATTACCGCCGCCATATCGTGAGCGTAACTCACCAGAAAGACAACCGTTGGCATTTCTAGGCGCAGCAGTTAATCGTAAAAGATTTTCCAGAGATCAGGTCCGAGAATTGACCACTCCGCTGCTCCTGAGGTGATAAGTCTCCTCTTAACTTCTTCGTCGGTGTCGAACAGTTGCCATTTGGTCTGAAGATACTCCCACATCATGATCAACAAGTCCTCAAGAATTCGGAAGCAATGCACGTTTAAACTGACATTTTGGGCATCTAGAGTCACTTAGCAATCGGTCTGGCGCTCTGGCATTTTTACTAATGTTCGAAGAACATTAGTATTAAAATCGATTCGGCCAAAAATTCATATTTATATATATATATATATATATATATATATATATATATATATATATATATATATGTATATATATATATATATATATATATATATATATATATATATATATATGTATATATATATATATATATTCATATTTATATAATTCATATTTATATATATATATATATATATATATATATATATATATATATATATGTATATATATATATATATATATATATATATATATATATATGTATATATATATATATATATATATATATATATATATATATATATATATATATATATATATATATATATGTATATATATGTATATATATATGTATATATATATATATATATATATATATATATATATATATGTATATATATATATATATATATATGTATATATATATATATATATATATATATATATATATATATATATATATATATATATATATATGTATATATATATATATATATATGTATATATATATATATATATGTATATATATATATATATATATATATATATATATATATATATATATATATATATATCATCAAAAAATTTCAGTGAGATAATCTCGGGAACGCGCCATCCGATTGAACTGAAACTTTCAGGATACATTGGTGTATATGCAGAATAGGTCCAGGTCTCACTAAATGTCAGTTATTGTTAACCTTTTGGCGCCGGCGGCCATTTAAGTGATATTTTTAATATACCTATTATTTCGCACACAAATAATTTTCGCAAAAATAAATTTCGAACGTGTTTTACATGTGAATCGGATAATGTTTTGGAATTTTTTAACCCCACGTGTGCGCTGGGTGCCTAAAAAGAGAACGGGAAAATTTGAAAATTTTTAAATTGCGATAACTTTTGACAGAGCTGTTTAATAGTTACGAAATTTTCAAGACATATTTGCATTATTGTAGATTTGTGTAGCTTTTAATGAGCGTGCTGGCAACCCTGTAGCTAGGGCAGGTACTGAAAGTGAAAACCTCCAAATCATCGTCTCTCTTGAAAAAATGATGCTTCTTCAAAAAAAAGCCACTCATATGTAAATATTGTGCTTTGTTTACATAACCAAAAAAAAAAAAGATATGGTATAACGGACACGCCTGGTAACCCTTCCCCAATTTACCTATATTTTTAGCATCAAAAACTTCTGTTCACGGAAACTCACGATCCGATGAGCAGAATTAATTGAAATTTGCAGAATGTATTGGTCTTAAATAGGACCAAGTCTGATAGAAGTGATTTTGAAATGCAGGTGATTCTGTGCCATTGGTGCCATCTTGAAAAATCACTAAAAAAAGATAACTGCTTTTAGCCCTATAAATTCTGATTGAATCGTTCGATTTTGACGAAATTCATACAGTAACTGGACCTTACTTTAAACCACCACGTTTGGTAGAAATTTGGTCAAAAAATTCGGTTGGAGCTGCCAGCTATGATAATTTTGGTGTCTTAAATTTGAAAAAAAAAATTTGGAAGTGAAAACATTCAAACCATCGAATATTCAAAAAAATGTCCGTTTCTCACAATAAAACCAATCTGTATACAAATACTTTGTTTTATCTATACGTTCAAAGTAAAAGTTTGAAAATTTAATGTCGGACAAGAACGGTAACCCTCTCCCAGTTAGCCTATATTTTTAGCATCAAAAACTTCTGTTCACGGGAAATCACGAACCAATAATCACATACAGCTGAAATTTACAGAATGCGTTGGACTTAAGTAGGGTAGAAGCGATTTTGAATTGTAGGCAACTCTGTGCCAGTGGTGCCATCTTGAAAAATTACAAAGAAAAAAAACTGCTGTTTGCCCTATGAAATGTGAATTAGGTACCAGATTTTCATTAAATTGACACAGTAGCTGAACCTTACTATAATCTCTGTTTGGTGGAAATTTGGTTGAAAAATTTGATTGGTGCTGCCAGCTATGGTAATTTTTGTGTCTTTGGTTTTGTCAATTCGCTCAGGAAAATAAAACTTTTTGCCCTATAACTTCCAGTGCAGTCATGAAATCAATACGAATTTCATACAATTAATGAAACCTATCATAAACATTATTCAGGCCAAATTTGGTTGAAAAGCCACGATAGGGTTGCCAGCTATTGTTGGTTTTGTGTTTAATTGCAATATCTTTATTAAGCGGTTTTATCGTAGAATTTTCAAATGGTAATGATATTGTAGTGACAATAAACAGCAAATATTAAGTTTTCGATTATTTGAAAAAACTCGCTACAGGTGACCCTAAATTTCTTTATACTCCTATAACTTCGAATGTAATATAACAACGTGAAGCAGATGTGATATATTTTTGGCTTTGATACTGGCGAAAGGTTGCCAGCACGAGTCGGTTGTGCTACTCTTGTATCAATAAATGCTTACAGTTAGTATTCATACCGGAAACATTTACAATGAAAATAAATAACCGATGTTTCAATTCCGAAAGTTCTGCAAATTTTTCGGATCGCAGCCCCAAACACCAACTTCAGTTACAGTGCTGCAGGCACTGAGCATTTTCTTCATTGATGTTATATGAGATGCTACTTTCAAAATTATGTGAAATAAGCAACTGATAACGAATATAACTAACCCGTGTTTTGCTCTTATAAACGTTGAAATTCATGCCAGTGGTAATATCTGAAACCTTCCACCATATGAGTTATAATGCATTCTTGAGACCAAAGTAAAACGTGGCATTTGAAACAGTTTGGCCGTAATAAGCAGCATATGTGGTGGAATATGCACTCAAAACCTGCACGATTCTTCTACTGTTCTTCGAACATTAGTGTTTCGAGCGGTTCAGGTGCGCTAGAGTTTTTTACTTTATTCTGTGGAACCCATTTTCAGTCGATCGTGGCCATAAAACCAAATTTATGTAAGGATCTTTAAGGAGCATATCAAGAAGTGCCTACAAAAAGTGTTTCGAGGCACTAGCATGCGGGTTACATCAAATGGGGAATACTTTGAAGATGACAAAATAAATATCGATGGTAAATAAATATTAAAATAAATATTTTGCGTTTTATTTACGCTTTCCGGGAACTTATTTGGCGCAATCCGTTTTTTGCGTTCGTTGACATTCGTTCTCTTCTTTCTTTCACATAGTAGAATGAGTAGAATTTCTTAAATCCAAATTATTTGTTTATTTTTTTGAATATTAGATAACCAGCCCCATAATTTCAAATAAAATTTGAATATTTCTTGATTTGCAATCATGTAGCTGTGATTTAATAAACTTTTACAATAAAGATAATAAAATAATTGAATGTTTGGTTCTTGCAAGAAATAAGATAGAACAAATTTGTTCTGTTATTACGAAAGCAAGAATCATTTGCTTAAATGTATTGGATTAAGATTCAAGCAAGTGCAAACAATGCTCCAAACACAAAAATAATTGAGTGTCAACGCACAGCAAAAGTAGAGAAGATTGCTATTTCATTGAAAACATACGCAAGGAATTTATAAAATGCTAGATATTTCATTCACTTTTTCATTGCAGTATTTGTAGACGTTCTTTTCAAATATGTATTCACTTGTGCAAGCTATCAAAGGAAAAATCTAGATTTCATACCTAAGGTGGGGAAATACAAAGCTTGTGTTGTTATGAAATCCATCTAGTTTGGCAATAAAGATAATGTTTTTTTCTTGAATTGATTGTGACTGCAATAAAAGTGTCTGGTTTTACAGATTGTGCAAATACATTATATTGTCGTGAATCGTTATCTGCTGTGATATTTTAATATACAGGCTTTGCGAGCTTTGAATACAAGACGTGAGCGAATTTCACCATCAAAAGAAATCACCTAATCGCTTATTTCGTAAAATAGATTCGAATTGACGTATAATTTCAATATTCTACGATTCTTAGATGAATGTTTAGTAGGAAAGGGAATAAGCTTCCAGTTAAATCTCTGTCAAGTTTTATTTTTAAAATCTGGTAAAATACTAGCATCATAGCATCGAATTAAGCTAGACAAGATAAGAAAAAGTATCACATAGGAACTGTTAGATAGCCTGATTTTCGTAGTAACTAGGAGAGATGTGTAAATTCTGTTTCAGATTTTATATGCTTGAAATATTTACCAAGTCACATTATCCTTTACTTTACTCTGATCTATTTTTCTAGCTTTTAAAGCCAAATATTTTAGTTTTTACAGCGTTTTTTCCTTTAGAAGCTAGATATATTTCAATTTCTTAACAGATATCAATATTTCTAATGTAATCCAAGCCGCTTATTTAAGCTGGTTAGTTTAAAAACATAGATTACCCTAGTTTATCTAAACTTTCAAAAATACCAATCTAATAAATGTGTGTTTCTTCAATACTTCCTACTCGTGTAGTCTAGTGAGTAGAGCACTGGCTCCTAATGGGGTGCATCCCTAGTTCGGATAAGGGATCGCGCATCCAGATTATAGTTCACTTATCCCTGGATAGATACGTAAGTTAATCAGAGGTGAAGTGAGTCGTGAAACTAATCACTTCACACTCGTATTCACATTGATTGTAAATTTGTGCTCTTAGCTAGCTTCAATCCCTGGAAGTGTTGTCCTGGGATTACTTTACTTCACTTTCAGTAGAAACATAAAACTTTGCATTCGAATGCCCATCCAAAAAACAATACAGCAAATGATAACAAGCTCGCAGAAGCTTAAACAAAGAAATTGCGAGACGATTTTGTCCCAAATTGAAAGAAATTTGGACAAAAAGTCAATATATTGCGGAAAAATTTCTGTCCACTCATAAGAAATGGTACAATGATACTAGAGGAAATAAAATTAACGAAATCCGCAGCAGATTTTGAAGAGCAGACATCAACAAGCAGTAAGCTGGAAGCTAGAAACGAAGGCAAATACAAAGATCTCTCTGATTACTGCGAGAAAACAAAGAGACTAAAATTATTTATTTATTTATTAATTTGTTTATTTCACCAAGCAAGATGTACATGTATGTATAAAAGAATAAAAATAGTACATGCATAAAATTACGAAACAAACTAAAAAAAATCTATAGATGAACACAAAACTAATAAATAACGCATAAATAAATTAGTAACAAATAGATAACAAATAAAGTAATAAATATAATAAATGAAAAATAACTAAATGAATAGCATTTCAATACAAATTTACAAAATATTTACAAAATAAATATACAATACATATATATTAGTATGGTGGGGGAAGGGGGAGACTGTGGTGAGAGAGCCTTGATAATGTTATTTTTAAAAGTAGCTTTAGATATCATAGGGGAAAAGTTCTCGCTCATGCTATTGAATAGCCTGCAGTACCTATTTATTGGCTCGTTTGCTGCATATTTTGTGTTGTGTTGGTATTCAATAAGCAATCGTGGGGATCTAGTGACTCTCAAGGGCTGATTGAACACACGTTTCTTTCAAGTATACGACATTAACCACGTCTCTGATAACCTCGAAGCTTAATCAGGCAGATAACATTAATCTTCTTGACGACGCAAAAGGTGACAAGTTAATGCATTCAAGGCGATATTCGTATGGTGGTAGATTACTGAAATCATTAGGGTTGAAAAAATCTCTCAGAGCGAAAAGTAAAACCTGCTTCTGAACAGACTCAAATTTTTGGCCGTGAATTTCGAAAGCCGAGTTTCAGATAGTGCGCGCATATTCAAGAAGAGGACGCACGAGTGAAATATATATGGATTTAGTGGCCCAGAGATTCTTAAACTCTTTGGCTCGTCGCTAAATGAAGTTGTTTACTTGCGCGGGAAAACACTCTATCGTAATATAGATTTAAGCGAAGCTTTTCATCCAGGATGATACCGAGCTTTAATATGTTGTCAACGCTACTGAGTGCCGTGTTGCTGAGGCGGTACGTATAATGAACGTGTGCAATTTTTCGAGAGAAGCTAATTGCGTGGCACTTGGCAATGTTAAGAGGGAGCTTGTTCGCGAAGCAGCAATGGTCTAAAGAGTTCAGTTAAAAAAGGTAGCGTCATATGGTGACCTGATAGCATGGTCAATTTTGAAGTCGTCCGCATATAGTAAATGAGAAATTTCAGATAAAACCTCCGATATGTCAGATATAAAAATATTAAAAGGAAGAGGGCCAAGATGACTTCCTTGAGGTACACCGGATCTAACGCCGACTTTCTTAGAAAAAAGTGTCAACATAAACCTTTCTGGTCCTATATCCATTCCCTTAAAAAATCTCCCTCTATGCCTTCTGTGATGCACCTAAATGATTTGTCTGCTTCCCCGCCTCAAGAAATATGTGAGCTGTTTGATCTTTTCTTCTGCTACCTCCTAACTTAGTTCATCCTTCTCTGTCAATATGTCCTCTTCAGAACCAATTGGAGGTCGAACGTTTGCTTACTAACCTGGACAGTCGTGCCTGCTGCGGACCCGACGGCTTACCTAATATCTTTGCAAATTCCTTATCATCATCTTGTGTGTTCCTTTATCTGTTCTCTTTAACTTTAGTATTTCTTCCTGTACTTTTCCTTCGTCTTGGAAATCCGCAAATATTTTTCCTATCCTCAAAGGCGGAAATTGTTCCTGCGTCTCCAATTATCGCCCCATATCCCGTCTAAGTAAGCTTCTCGAAAGAGTTGTTTACAATAGAGTACATCCCATAATTTGACCCCTCCTCGCTTCTGAGCAACATGTTTCGTCAAAGGTAAGTCAACAGTTTCCAATTTACTTTCGTTCACCAATACTGTTGCCTCCGCCATCAACCAGCAAAAGTAAGGGGATGTATATATACAGACTTTGCCAAGGCTTTTGACTCTGTTAACCATGAAATCCTCCTCTCTAAGCTCGATGGTTTCAATATTTCGGGTCAGCTCCGTTGCTGGTTTTCCTCATACCTTCGCGATCGTGCTTGTTTTGTAACTGTTCACTCTTGTTCCTCTTCCCTCTTCTATTCTACTTGTGGTGTTCCCCAAGGCTCGATTCTTGGTCCTCTCCTTTTCCTGATGTTTATAAATGATCTTCCTTCCCACTTCAACTCCCCGTGTCTTTTGTACGCTGACAATCTGAAAATATTCAGGTTGATTGAATCAGTAGATGACTGCTCCCAGCTGCAAGATGACTTGTCTGCTCTGAGTAACTGGTGCTCTGTCAATTGTATTAAACTTAATGTTGTATAAATGCTTCCAGATGTCTTTTACATGTAAATTATCCCACATTACGTTTTTCATCCTTGGTTCTTTCCTCAGTCCTATTGATAATTTCATGGACCTTGGTGTTTTGTTTGACACTAAACTAAAATTTTATGTCCACATTTAACGTGTCACTTCCAAGGCCTCGTGCTTGTGCGGCTCATTCTTAGAGCGTCCAGACCTTTCACTGATATTTCCTCGTGTGCACGCCTGTACATCTCCTTCATGCGTAGTGTCCTCGAATATTGAAGTCAAATTTGGTGTCCTCATCATGAAGTCAAATTTGGTGTCCTGATTGATGCTGTTGAGTCTGTGCAAAGTTCCGCATTCCCTACTGTGAGTAAGGTATGCGTCATTCCATCCTTGAAATGCCTACCCTTCTGTCACGCAGAGTGTATCTTGACGACTGTCTCCTGCACAAAATTATTAATGATTCTGTTACATATATCCACAGCGCGCAGTTCTCTCTTCGTGACCCCTTACGTTTTAACAGGACTTTATTTTCCCTCAACATAATTGGTTGAATATTGGTCCGCTTCCCCCTTCGTTACGCACTTTTAAAGAAAAATAAAGAACAAGTGTTCTTTCGTACGAAATAAATTAAGTTGCTAAATTTCAAAATTAATTTCTTTATTGAATCTATGATTAGATTTATGCCTTTTATGCACTCTGTTTAATTTGAATTTATTGTCTGTTTTGTGCCTTATCTTATTTTCTTCCTTTTTCTGTGTTTTTTCTTTTATATATTTAAGTTTATTCTTTGTCTAGTTTCTAATTGGATTTGTATCTGTTGATATAGACATTAATAAATATATAAATAAAAAAGGCCTTGCAATTTCACGAATTCAAAGCGATCATGGAGGTAGGAGCCAATCCACTTTAGTAAAGATCCTACAATTGCGAATTGTTTCAGCTTGGGAATCAAAATGGAGTGACCAACTCGGTCGAATGCTTTGCTAAAGTTTGTATAGACTGTGTCAATTTGATCATCTTACTCCATTTTGCACAACACATCAGAAACAAGCACCATAAGATTAGTTGTAGTAGAACGACCTTTTCTAAATCCATGCTGCTGCTTGTTCAGTCGAGCGTCGACTAGAAAAGAAAGTTTGCAGTAGATGATTTTTTTCAAATACTTTGGGAATTGCAGATAGAATGGCGATGCCTCTATAATTTTGAATAAGACGTCTATCGCCACTTTTATAAATAGGTGTAATATAAGAAGATTTCCAATACAAAGGAAATAGTCCATAGGAGAGAGAATTATTGAATATAGTATGAAGAGGGCGAGATCAGTTGTTTTACACACTTGATCAGAAAAGTAGGAGGGAGGAGGTCAGGTCCAGGGCCCTTGTTACTGTCAAGCTCCATAATGGCAGTAAATATCTCATTCCTCGATATGGTCATATCCTAAGCAAATATTGTTTGATTCGCACCCGGGAATCGATGCAATGTTGGGATGCTAACTGGACCAAAAACTTCTTGAAAATGGTTAGCAAAAAAGTTGCAGATCTCTTGGGGAGAAGAAAACAACATCGAATTTTCAGTGAACATTGAAGAGAGCTAGCCGGCTCTTTTCCGCTTCATATTAAAAAAATCAAAAAAAAAATTTTGGGGTCGCGGATTATATTTTCTCCAGTAGTTTTAATTTATCGGTCATACGCTTCGGGAGACTTAGTATAGAATTCATGTGCAATTAAATCGTATTCTTCTTTAATACGTATTCTTCCCAATCGTATTCTTCTTTAATACGAAAATTACAAGAAATTCTAGAGTCAACTTCGTCGGAAGAGTTTTAGTATGTCCCCCGCATAGGTCTCCTTGTAGATGCAGCTAAACTCTTCGAACAAGAACCTTCAGGAACCCCAACAAGAGCTACAAAATTTAAAACAACTGCTTCATACGAAGGAACGAAGATTCAGCCTATTATTTTAGGTTTTGTAAAAAGCCACATGAGTGGCATCCATTACGGGTGCCAGCGGTAAAATGCTGATTCATGGTGGCCAAATGATCAATAATTCCTGTTTTCTTCCTATCGGGGTTTTAATGGAAGAATCTCATGAAAGCTTAAACAAGCAATTAAAACACTTCACAGAGCATGAAACCCAATGCTCCGATCACTAAATAAACAAGTATCGAAAATTAAACGACAAAAGATACAACAAAAATTTACCGAAGGAGGTGTTGGTATTATTTTACAACCAAAGTTCGAGCAAAGAACGGTAACAACAAAATGAATAAGGCCTATGTGACCGTGAAGAATATCAATACAGTGTCAATGATAGTTTTAGCGATTGTGACTAGATATTTAGGTTAGAGTCCGCGGCTGCCTCCTTCAAACACGCCCAAGAGATGGCACACTTAGGTATACAAGGGTCCATTGTGATACCGCATTACATAGTGCCCAACCCTTATTAAGGGAAGAGCCACACTGGGTGATCCCCTTCAGGTGCATCGATGCCATTTCGGTTAGGGAAGTAAATAAGTATGAGCCAAGGGATTTCGTCATTCTTGCAGCGAGGGCCGAGGAGAAGTTTCCTAGAGCGACCAATTTTAAAAGTTTTCCACAATTGTCTAACGGAAAGTTGAAGAAGGAAGGTTGTATCCAGGACTTCACCAGCGTCCTTTGAGTATTTTTGCTTGATGGTCTGTTTAATTGAAGCCATCGGACTATCGAGAGACTGCAGAGCACTTCCGGCAAAACCGTGTCAGCCCTTGCAAGTTACTCCGCTTCATAGTTCTCCTTAATGTCTCTATGTCCTGGCACCCAAAACAGCGGCATCATTGAATGTCTCGAATTCTCATTAAGAGATGTAAGGTATTCAAGGAACAGCTTTGAAGATGTGTAAACTCCAGTGAGGGACTGTATAACCTCTTGGCTGTCAATGAAAATGCAGATACTCACTGCGAATATCTGACTACATAACAGCCGATTGGCCGCCTCAAGAATCGTCAGCTCCTCCGCCTGAAAGACGTTACAGTGGCCCGGTAGGCAGAAGTAGGGCTTCGAATTAATCAGTTGAAAATATCCCGCACCTCACTCGGTCATTAAATTAGAGCCATGGGTATAAACTGGGCAAAAAAAGTTCGTGAACACTCACAAGCAAATGATCTGAATTCACTACAAGGGTCATACAAGCAATATTTTCAAAAGAAAAACATTTTGCTTGTATCTTAAATAGCACAAAGTATATTTCTAATATTAAACATTAATATTTTTTTGCTTGGATAATTTCCCAGAATTTGAAAATCAAAAAAGGCTAAAAAAATATTGCAAAAAAGTCTGTGAACACAATGTAAGTAGTAATTTATAAACTAAAAAAATGAAGTTTATACTTAAGTCAAAACGATGTTCGGCCACCTTTTTTTTGATTACTTCCAGGAGACGTGCTTGCATCGATCCAACTAGTTTCATTGTAATTTCTGCCGGAATTTGATTCCATTCTTCATTGATGACTCTTTTCATATCCTGCAAGGATTTTAGTGGATGTTTACGAATTCTGCTATTAATTTCATCCCACAAGTGCTCAATGGGATTCAGGTCTGGCGATTGTGGAGGGGTTTTGAGAAGTCAACCTACTCTGTAAAGCAACCATTCTTGAACCTTTCGGGCAGTATGCTTGGCGTCGTTATCTTGTTGAAAAACATCAGTTTCCTCTAATCCAAATTTATCTGGCACTCTCAAATAAATTGTCGCTCAGAATATCAAGGTACATATGCTGATTCATAATACCGTCAATTATGAGCAGTTTACCCACTCCTCCAGCACTCATACACCCCCACAACATTATATTTCCTCCGCTGTGCTTCACCGTAGAATTGAGGTTTTTGAGTTGTAGGGCTTCCGTCGGTTTTCGCCATACTTTCTGTCGTCCGTCGGACCCAAATAAATTGAATTCGCTCTCGCCCAAAAAAATAACACGTTCCCAGAACGAAGGAGGTTTGGATTGGTGTTCCTTAGCAAACTCGAGACGGCGTTTACGATTAAGATTAATTATAAATGGCTTCCTCGTTGGGACTCGACCGTGGAAGCCACTTGTGTGTAAATGGTTACGGATAGTTTGTGGTGTAACTGCCACTCCATAATCCTGCGATATGTTTTGCGCGATTGTCAATGGACTTGTATCCGGTTTCTCACGAATCACTTTTAAAACCTCTCGTTTATGGGCGGAATTCAATTTTGCCGGGCGTCCAGTACGAGGCCTGCTGGCAGCGCATCCTAATTCTTCAAACCGTTTTATAATTTTATGTACGGTAGAAGGATTTTTGCTAACAATTTTGCCGATTTCACGGATACTTTTTCCCTCTCTTTGTAGATTAACTATTAATTCTCGAACATATTCGGAAACTTCCATTTTCGTAGCTATTGAAGGACTAAAATGAACTCAAATTTTGGAAGGACTCATACCTTCTATCTCTCTAAGCCATGTGTCATAAGTAATTAAAGTTTAAAGCAATAAATGTTTTCCCAAACTGTTTCAATACCTTCATTAACACATGTGTTCATCGACTTTGTTTGCCTAGCCCAGTGATGCTCATATACTCAAAGTCATTTGAAGGGTCCTTAAATGGAAAATCCTAATGACCTTTTGTGCCAAACAAAATTTTATTGCTTTATTGAGTAAAAAATCCATCCAAATCCATAAATGAATGCAGCTGAATTTACAGTAGCAGATACCCGTCAGCTTCGATTGGTGTTTATGAACTTTTTTTGCCCAGTGTATATTTTGCACAGTACTAGTTTTTTATGGGGTTAACCCCCTCGCTCACACCTCTCTGCTTGGGAGTTGGGTCCCAAACCTCTAACGCAGAGATGGTTGAGTAACAGTGTAATCTATGACCGCTGCAACACGCATATCCTAAACCAAAGTTTTGGCATTTTATCTAAACATTTTTTTTGTCTAAAAATTCGATTTGTTACGTACTGAATCAAAAATAATATCGTGTTAATTTACTATCAAAGCATAAACTTTTAGCCTATAAATTATCAAAATATATACAGTAAATATGATGTTAAAGAAATAAATAATAATATCCTAAATAATTAAACCTTAAACCAAGCTTTATGGCGAAAATCGACATGTCATGCTAGATTTGCACTTGAAACTACTGTGCAACACCTTTGCGAGCAGCAATTCAGATCCTCCTCCTCCAATGAATCCAAAAAACAGTCTTTCATACGAAAGCAGCTTTAAGGCTATATTTCTGTTCCAAATATTAATGTTCCATGACCTACACACATTTTGCCATATAGTTCTCAACTGCACTGTACAAAAACGGCCAAATTCAGTCTGTAGAGCTCTGCACAGAGAATTTGTGTGATGTCATCAGATAGAGAGTTTTTGTTTACTCAAGTTACGAAAACGGGCCACTGATTTGAAGATATCTACTCATTGTGTGATTTTGGTCGATCGTCCATGGCTGGATTTGAACCAAGAATCACACATGCTACCATCTGTTGCAACTACACGCTCGGCAATTATAATATTTCTTCAGTACCATAATTTATCTTCGGCAGAAATGTGATGTAATGATTATGTATCTTAAGTAAAATAATAGCTTAAGAAGTGATAATCTCACCACTAAAATAATTTGGCACCAAAGCAAAACAGTAAGCGTGTTTGTTCAAGATTATAGTTGCATCAATAGATTCTAGATTACATAAGTTTTGATCCATTTGAAAATCTCGTATACCTCGCTGACGTCATCAACGAACTCAGCAAAGGTGCTCGAAGATCTAAGTGCTAAATATAAACTAACATGATTTATTTTTATAGTAGCCAGTGTAACATATGTATATCACTGCACTTTCAAGTTCATAATGTTTTGTAAATTCATCAAGGTAGAAAAAGACTCTCGAAAATTGATTCGAAATTTTCTTCGTCAATTTCAATGAAGTCTATGTGAATGCATTTTTCTGAATATGATATATCAACGATTTTATTGAAATAATTTACAAATTATCTTCATTCTTGATATCCTCGACGGGCTCGCGACTAGCAACTTGCTGACAGTTGCCATCCATCCGCATCCGTGCTAATTTATCGTAATTGCTAACTAGATTAAACGTAATTGCTCTGTTTGTATTGCCCGAGCCAATGAACAAAATGAATAATGCAATTGAGATATTTGCACTTTTGACGAGCTGCATTAACCTCACTCAATGACTACACTCCGGTACCGTGAAAATTGATGCTGTGAGGTTTGAATAAGGCGTTGAAACGCCGATGATGCAGATTGAAGGAAATAATGTAAAACACAGTTAAATTTGTGCAAAAAATCGATGCTTTTGGCTACCTAACAACCGAAGAGTTTCACCTGCGCAACGAAGAATTGTTCTTTCGAGTGATATGCTGCTATTATTACTCATAATCAGTATAAATGATGTGTGTACATTTCGTAATTTGATTTATTTTCTAAACGGGAAAGATAACGTGCACCAATTTAACTTGCAATCATTCCGTAGTACTCTGCGGCTTTGGTGTAATTTGATCAGGGAGAAAATGCTGGACCGTATCTTGAGATATTAGCGGCAATTGCCCGTAATGGAAAATGATGCAACGCTTCTTTTCCAAAAAACAAATCGTTTAACCGGTACTTTAAATTAAGCCGGTACCTTTTTGTTTCAAAAGACATCTGTGTATGCAATTTATTATTTGAAGAAGAAAGAATTTGTAGCTGTGCTTTTTCACAATAAACTCTACAACAGCGGGGATAATGGGAGAATTAAACAAAGTAGTCGTAGTAAATCGTCACAAATTTAAAGAAAAGAAAGCAGCTGATTTAAAATAAGAAGAAAACAGGGTATATATATATATATATATATATATATATATATATATATATATATATATATATATATATATATATATATATACATATATATATATATCATCATCATCATCATCATTGTCAGCTTGTCAATCATGCATACGGATCATGATGTAGCCTCCCCTAAATATTGGCTTTCCATTTCCCTCCATTTTTGTCTATTTTTGGCTATACGTGTCCAGGATATGCCGGCTAGCTTTCTTATGTCATGGTCCCATCTTAGTTTCGGGCGCCGTCTTGGTCTTTTGACTCCCCTTGGATACCAGTTCATGACTTTGGTGGTCCATCTGTTGTCCGATAGTCTTGCCAAATGCCCGGCCCATCGCCACTTGAGACTTCTGATTCTATTAATCACATCAGTTACCTGCGTTTTTGCTCTTATCCAGTCAAGTCTTTTCCTATCTCTTCTTGTGATGCCCAACATGCATCTCTCCATTGCTCTTTGGGCAACCTGAAGCTTTCTTGTGGTATCTGCTGTCAGAGTCCATGTTTCACAGCCATAAGTCATGACCGGCAGAATGCATCCATCAAAGGCTTTCTTCTTCAGGTAGGGCTTCATTTTTGATTTGAAGATTATGCAGTTTTTCCCAAACGCACTCCACGCTAGTTTGATTCTCTTGTTTATTTCGGGTAGTAGCGATCCTGAGTTGCTTATTGTTTGGCCCAGATACACATATTCGTCTACCACTTCCAAATCTGTGCTATTAATTGATATTCTATCCTGGCCTCTCGTTATGAATTCGTTGTACATAACCTTTGTTTTATTGAGGTTCATTCTCAGTCCTGCTGTCTTACTAGCTGAGTTTAGATCCTCAAGTAGGGTTTGTAATTCCCCCTGATTTTGGGCGAGAAGGACTATGTCATCTGCAAATCGTAGGTGGCTTAGCCGTTCTCCATCTATGATTAAGCCTTTATTGTCCCATGCTAGGCCTCGAAAGATTTCTTCCATGGTGGCGCTAAACAGTCTTGGCGAAATGGTGTCCCCCTGTCTAACACCTCTTTGTGTGGGAAACTCTGGTGTGTCATCGAACACTTTGACTTTCGCTTTGGCGTTCCTGTAGATGTTGGTCAGTGTTTCTATGTATGGATTCTCGATACCTTGGTTTGTAAGTGCTCTTATTATTGCCTCGGGGTATACTGAGTCAAAGGCATTCTCAAAGTCTATGTACGCCAGGGCGAGGGGAAGTTCGTACTCATTCGCTCGGCTCACAATTTCTCTCAGTGTGTGAATGTGGTCTATGGTGCTGAAGCCACTTCTGAAACCTGCCTGTTCTCGAGGTTGTTCTGCGTCTAAGGTTGCCTGTATTCTGTTATTGATGATTTTAGTGAATACTTTGTAGAACGCGGGGAGTAGACTTATCGGCCTGTAATTTCTAATGTCTTCCCTGTTCCCCTTCTTGTGGATCAGAATTATATTGGCACTATTCCAATGGTCAGGGATTTTCCTTGTTCTGAGGCAGCTTGTGAATACGTTCGCCAGAATCTTCCATGTTTTTCTGCCCGCGTATTTCATATATATATATATATATATATATATATATATATATATATATATATATATATATATATATATATATATATATATATATATATATATATATATATATATATATATATATATATATATATATATATATATATATATATATATATATATATATATATATATATATATATATATATATATATATATATATATCTATATATATATATATATATATATATATATATATATATATATATATATATATATATATATATATATATATATATACTGAAAGAATTTATTAAAGGTTTTTACGCTTTATTTCAAAATTTTTGAGCTACAGTAAATGTTCAAAATGGCCACCTTGATTTTGAATACACGCTAAAGCTCGTTTCGCAAGCGTTCTTTTCATATTCATACTTCTTAGCTGCTGCCTCACTACTGTTGCAGCCGCATCGATCCTGGTATTTAGGTCTTCCAATGTTGATACTTCCGTTGTGTAGACAAGGTCCTTCATCCGTCTCCATACAAAAAATCCATAATTGTTAGATCAGGAGATCTCGCGGGCCAGTGTATTGTCCTGTACAGTACTGGTACAGTCCATTTCTGCTGATCCAGTAATTGGTATGATTGGAATTCAACCAATCTCTGACTGGTCGGCCATAGTGAGCTGTAGCATCATCGTGTTGGTAAAACATGGAAGCCAATCGTTGTAGCGGAATATCTTCCAATAAGTCCTGCAGATCATGTCTTAAAAAATGTAAGTAATTAGTACTATTTAAAATAGGCGGGAGCCTAATAGGTCTAAGTAAATCGTTACCAATCACTCCTGCCCATAAATTTACGCTGAACCTATGCTGAAACGATGAAGTCCTTCTCGTGTGTGGATTGCTCTCAGCCCACGTATGTAAATTGTGGAAGTTTGTGATACTGTCCCTGGTAAATAAGGACTCATCCGTCCAGAGAATGGTGTTCAAAAAATTTTCGTTGTCTAATTGTTTCTCAAGGAGGCAATTGCAGAATTCCATCCTTTTGGGCAAATCGATCGGTAGCAGCTCCTGCACTGGTGTGTGATGGTAGGGATGTAAACGGGCTGCTTTTAAAATACTCCAAACTTTCCACGTAGACACGTTAAACTGCAACGCCAATCGTCGAATACTGATTGATGGGTCAGTTTCCACTGCAAGCAGTATTTCTTCATCGGTCCATACAGCGATTGCAGGCGAAGGATTTGCGTTTACTCGGCTCGTCCTAACGCTGCCAGTTTTCCGAATCCTTGTGTATAGTTGTTGAAATACTCTCCGTCCAGGAATCCGTCGATGGGGATATCTCTGTTGATACAAAGATTGCGCCGCTTGTGAACTTCCCCGGCACTCTCCATTTACGCACATCATACCTGCATATTCGTCATTAGTATAGTGAGACATTTTGAATTTATGTTTGAAATTTTAGTGATATCTTCTAGTTCGAGTAATGTACCGAAACTCACAATAATTTGAAAGTGGTTCTGTTTTTATAGGGTCTTAATTTTTTTTACGTATTCCATTAATAAAGGCGAAGAACTGTACCCAATTTTACCTTTAACATCCAGGTAGGTGCTTCAATTATGTTGAAACAAACTTTAATTTAGTTTATTTTATTGATAGCTTAAAAAATAATTGATGGGCAGTAAAAAAACTTAAGTACAAATAACAATTTTATCTATTCTTTTCAACGAGGGCCACTTTACGGCAAATTTACTTCTTAAGCGATATGTATTTTCGGTTACTGCTTTCGGAATGGTAAAATCTAAGTCATAAGTATGTATGCAACTTTTGTAGCCAACAATATGGCCTATAAAAAAATAAAATTAAAATGGCATCTTTTCATGAGATTTTCTGAGAAAAACGACATTGAACACAGAATTTGCGGGGTAGAAGTGCCAAAATTTTGTGTTTTCAAGTAAATATCTCAAAATCAGGTACATTTACAATTTAGGATGTTACATCAAATTAAAGGTAATTTGATTCCATAAAAAAGCAAACCATAAAACTATGCGTTATGATTATTAGTTTTCAAGACATAATGATTTTAGTGAGTCAGGGTACAGGTCCGAAACACTTTTATTGGCCACCCTGTAACTCCGTAGATTTTGAAAACCGGACCACCCTGGACAACAATTTTTTGCTCAAAATATATCAAGGAATGCCTGCTTACAAAAGTGTCCACCGAGTACCAAACACCCTGTATATATATATATATATATATATATATATATATATATATATATATATATATATATATATATATATATATATATATATAATATAATATATATATAATATATATATATATAATATATATATATATATATATATATATATATATATATATATATATTTATATATATATATATATATATATATATATATATATATATATATATTTATATATATATATATATATATATATATATATATATATATATATAAATAGAAAAATATTTATTTTTATGGATCGCTGTGATATCGGGCAGGGTTGTAAAATTTCGTCACCAAATCCTATGGAAAGTGAAAATATAAGCTCTAGCGGGTCTTTCCTTAAGTGAATGCCAGAAGCTGAAAGAGATTTGGTGAATAGTGAAATAATTTCACAGCAACGTCTTTTTTTGTATATTATTTTGCATCCATTTTGATTTTTCAGTTGGCTCCAAGATCTTCAATTAAGCTTTATAATTGATATCCTGTTGCAGACAGAATTAATCGAATTAAAACAGACAGACTTAATCGAATCTGGTGTAATGTTGGGTCGCCTCCTCGCGGTGCACCCCGGGTAACGCCAAATGGCCCAACAACAACCGGTACGACTCGGTTTTTCTCATGGCTTTACGATTTGATTGATGATTGGAATTTCTGGCAATGGCAGTAAGGATTTTTTATGGCATGACCTGGCTTAGCTTAATGGTTCAAGGCACGATCGATGATTAGCGAAAAATGTATGTGGGCTGGCGGTTATGGCATTCTGGACCTAGTCGATCTATGCGCGGTACCGCCGGAGTGAAATCCGAGCGTGAACGGCTCCAGGCTAATGTCATGCCGTCTCCGTCCCGTTAAAACCTGGCAAGTCTCAGAGTACGTTCGAAGCCCGCACCGTTGAGTTGGTGGTGCAGGTTCGGTTGACATTGTTCCCGATTAGCGCTGACCTGGCTCTGAGATCCAGCCCCATGAAGGCTGGTGATCAACCCTCGCGTCGGCCTCCCTGCTTTGCATAGATTACCACGAGGTCATTAAGGCGACTGCACATCCGGGTGGAGATAGCGGCTCTGAGTTGGGACCCAACAAAACTGAACATGTTACTTAAACAAAATAACACAAAAGACAAGACAGACGGACAACAGAACATGGGGACGACAGTGGCGACGCAGGGCGAAGGAGGCGCCGCCATTGACCGTTTTGCGTTTGCGAGGAGGCCAAGGGTCCAGAGGACCCCCCCTCCGACGCACAATACAACGCAAATAGAGGGATTGATTGGTTCCAGATGCTCAGTAGAGGCGCAGGAACCTCAAACTGCTGAATCCGCTCGCAGTGATCTGGAGACCCCGAAAAGTCATCCACGGGAGAGCACCGAAACAAGAGCTCCAGAAGAAAATATGCCACTTGCACGTGTGTCCCCTAGGAGGGAGTACATAAAGCGTGAGCGAGTGGCTGAGGAGGATATGTTGAAGAAGTGTCAACATATCCTACAAAAAATGCTCCAAGCCGCCAACGTGCAGAGAAATATCTCAAAACACGTCAAGGACGGTATGTTGGAGCTGGAGGAGGCCTTTGAGGTCATTTTCACCTGCCGAACGAACTGGCAGAAGGCAGAGGTAGATTACCAGCGGGTCTTGGAGGAAAAGATCGCTGAGTCAACCACTGTTGCAGGGGTCCCGGGGGTAGATCAGCCACGGCAGAATAAGCGCGTGGCTGAATCTAGCCCTGAAGATATTCAGGAAGTCCGGGTGAGGAAAGAGGTGCCAGTTTCGGACCTCAGGAAGTGGGTGACGGTTACCCACAAGAAGAAAAAGGGAAGCGTCGCAAAAACACCAGTGACCCCCGCTGGGACGGAAAAGGCCCAAAAAGAGTATAAACCACAGGGCAATAAGAAAGGGGTGGTGAAGAAAAAAAAGAAGAATGGCAGGCAAAGACAGCGAGGGAAAAAAATAGACGCTATCATAGTAAAACCGGCTCCGGGAAGGACCTACGCGGAGGTCCTAGGGGCCATCCGCCAAGGTGTTTCCCCGGATGAAACTGGTACGCTAGTAAAGCGTATCAGAAAGACAGCAGAAGGAGGGGTCCTTTTGGAGATCGCGCGCTGTGATGACCGCGCGAAATTGCAGGATTCGATCCGGGCCGCCGTAGATGGCCAGGGGGACGTGAAGCTTGTGACTCCTAGAGTCAAGATCGAGCTTCTCGACCTCGATTGCCTCACAGTCAGCGAAGAGGTGGCTTCCTCCATCAAACGCGAGGCTGGAGAGGAAGGAGCCGGCGAGGTGAAAACCACACTCTTCCCTCCTAACACAAGGGAGCAGAGGAGAGCTGTGGTGGAGCTGGATGAGGCAGCAGCATCCAAAATCCTCAAGTCTGGTCGAGTCCGGGTAGGAATGCTAAGTGCCCGAGTGCGAAGGTGGGCTGAGGTGACACGCTGCTACCGGTGCCTAGGCTACGACCACACAAGGCGTAGCTGCAAGGGTCCGGACCGGAGCACCAGCTGCTGGAAGTGTGGACAGGTTGGGCACCGGGCAGCAGACTGCTCTGCGCAGGCTCAGTGCATATTATGCACTGAGAAACATGGCGTGAATGACGCCAAGCATCTGATGGGATCGAGTACGTGTCGAGTTTTCAGAGACGCACTCGATGCCAAGAAAAAGCAGGGTAGGACATGAGAGTCCTTCAAGGCAACCTGCAGGGCTGCAGAGCTGCGGACGACCTCCTCACGCAACTAGTCCGCGAACATAAGGCTCAGATCATATTGATCAGCGAGCCTTATAGGGGGAGGAACTCGTCCGCTTGGCTAGCAGATGCTACGGGGTACGCGGCGATCTGGATCGCTGACGGGCAGAGGGCTCGCATCAGCGCCCGCGGCTCAGGCAACGGTCACGTGTGGGTGACATACGGAGAGATCACCTTTGTGAGCTGCTACCTGTCTCCGAATGACTCAATGCAGGAATTCGGAGTCAAACTTAGCTCACTAGAAGACTCTCTCCGCGGCATCGCTGGCAATGTCATCGTAGGGGGTGACTTTAATGCAAGGGCATTGGAGTGGGGTATGCCTACCGAAAACACTCGCGGACGGCGCATAGTCGAGATGGCATCGAGGTTGGGTTTGTTGGTGTTGAATACGGGTTCGACGCCAACATTCCGAAGGCCCGGTTTTGGCGAATCCATTCCCGATGTCACCATGGCATCGGAGAGACTTGCGGCACTGGTCAGCGATTGGAGGGTGATGGAAGATTACACTGCAAGTGATCATAACTACATCACCTTCCAAATTGCTGAGAGCAGGCAAAGACGCCAAGGCTCTTCCTGTAAGTGGAATGGCTGGAATGCCGCTAAACTTAACAGGGACGAGATGGTCGCATCGCTCGTTTCGAGTTTGGGAGGGGAGCCTCTAACATCTGGGTCCCCAGTGACCCGTGCAGCAGCAGAGGCCGCTGCTGACAGAACCATGGGGTGGATTCGCAGGGCGTGTGAGGCTTCAATGCCCAAACGGAAACCCTTTCGTAGGAGGCAACATGCGTACTGGTGGAACGATGAAATCGCCGAACTGCGACGCATCGCTTTGGCGTGCAGGCGCAGGGCACAGCGAGCCAGAAATAGGCCAGGAGTGGCAGAGCTATCTGCTGCTCACATTGCGGCAAAGAGGGAGCTGACCAAGGCCATCACAAGGAGTAAACGTGCCAAATGGCAGGCTCTTTGTGAGGAGGTCAATCCAGACCCGTGGGGAGATGGCTACAAATTGGTCACTCGCAGACTTGGCTGTATGCGATCTAGCACTCTCATGGACGCGATATCCATGGAGCATATCGTTGGTTCGCTGTTCCCGGTGCACCCGCCAAGGATTGATGGGCCCATATTCGTTAACCAGGCGGATGTTCCTCTTTTTACGGACGAGGAGCTGAACAGTGCGGTGTCCAGGATGAAGAACCGGAAGGCCCCAGGGCCTGACGGAGTGCCGGTCGAGGCACTTAAAGTCGTGGCGGAGAGTCAACCGCGTCTATTATTGGATTTGTATAATTCATGTTTAGTCGCGGGGGTCTTCCCGTCGCGGTGGAAAGTGGCTCGACTAGTACTGGTAGATAAGGGGAAGGGTAACCTGGGCTGCCCATCGGCATACCGCCCGCTGTGCATGCTGGACACTGCTGGGAAGCTTCTCGAAGGGTTACTAAAGCCGAGATTGCTGTCAGCTGTGAGATCAGCCGGTGATCTTTCTTGCAGGCAGCACGGCTTCCGGAGGGGTCATTCAACAATCGATGCCATCTCAGAGGTTGTTGGGGCTGTAGCAAGAGCGGAAGAGGCATGTTACCGGGCCAGACCGGTCGTCTTACTGGTAACGCTTGACGTGCAAAACGCCTTCAACTCGGCGAGGTGGACGGATATCCTTCGGGCCCTTGAAGGGAGGTTCCGTATTCCTGGCTACTTGTTGGCCATGATGCGGGACTACCTCAGGGACCGATGGTTGCTCTATGACACTGAGGACGAAGTCAGAAGGAGGCCTGTCACCTCAGGTGCGGCACAGGGGTCAATCTTAGGACCTGACCTCTGGAACATCATGTACGATGATCTGCTGCGCCTGGAAATGCCTGCGGGTGTGTTCCTGGTAGGTTACGCTGATGACGTAGCAGCTGTAATCACTTCTAGATCTGCCGATTTCGCTCAACTTAGACTTAACCAAGTTATGAGAAGGGTGGATCGGTGGATGACTGAGCACGGCCTCCAGCTGGCAGTCTCAAAGACAGAGATTGTCATGCTGACGAAGCGGAGGATACCAACTGTCATACCCATGACGGTTGGCTCCGTCGGGGTCCAGACCAGCAAGTTGGTCAGGTATCTGGGAGTGACACTGGACACCAAGCTGACGTATTGGGATCATATCCGCAGGGCATGTGACAGGGCTCTGGTAGTCGTCACTTCGCTGAGTAGGCTAATGGCCAACGTTGGCGGACCCAGTGAGACGAGACGGAGACTGCTGATGGTGACGACCAATTCCATCTTGCTATATGGCGCCGAAATTTGGGGAGATGCGCTTCGAACTAGGAAGTTCCGGAAGCGCATTGCCAGTGTCCAGCGCAGGGGTGCCCTGCGAATCGCGTGTAGCTACCGCACGGTCTCGGAAGAGGCTGTGATGGTTGTATCGGGAGTAATCCCGATCGATCTGCTAGCGCGAGAACGCAAGGAGGGGTACCTCTTTCGCTCAGAGCTGGACAGAACTGAGGCTTTGACGCACGCGCGTACACTGACCCTCCAACTTTGGCAACAACGCTGGAGTGAAAGTGATAAAGGACGCTGGACGGCTAAGCTAATTGGTCTTATTGAGCCTTGGGTTAGCCGGAGCCACGGAGAGGTAAACTTTTACCTTTGTCAATTCTTGACAGGGCACGGTTACTTCAGGAAATACCTGAACAGAATGGGTAAGGTGGTCACACCGTACTGCCGGTACTGTGTGACTGAGCTCGATGATGCTCAGCACACATTCTTTATGTGCAGTCGCTTCGTCAATTTGAGGCACACCATTGAGTCCACGATCGGCCTGGTAGCACCTGAGACGATCGTGAATGCAATGCTGCGAAACGAGGAGAACTGGCGCGCAGTCTCAACGTACGTTGAGAAAGTGCTGCGTATAAAGCGGGAGGAGGGTTGCCTTACCGACCCATAAGCTGTGGTAGTTCTTGAAGTCCGTGGTTACCAATGGGTGAGTCAGCACGACCGGGTCGAAGCAGTGCTTAGGCGGGTCCCGACTCGGAACTTCGTGGGCTTGTAGATGGTCCTTTTTTTTTAGTGAGTCAAACCTCACATACCCCGTGGTGATAGGTTACCCGGGGATCTGGTATGCAGATTTTTTTTTGCCATCTACACTAGGGGAAAAAAAAAAAAAAAAAAATCCAATTGTTTCTAGCATGCGAAAATAAATGTTTTTATTTTGAGACGAATTTTTCATTTAGAAGCAATATACATTTCAATGCCTTGGTATTTTCTTGAATTTTTCGACCATAATCTGTCTTCTTCTTCAGAGTATATCAGTTTGCCCCTAATGCAAGGGAAACATCTTTTTTATACTCCAGTGTAAACGTTATTTACCTCATTGCTTGCACATTTTCATTAAACTCTTTAATATATATTGCTGCAAGGCATGGTAACCATCATTCACCAGGCCTAGAGCGTGAAAAAAGATCGTTGCAATAAATGCAAGGACAGTCATCTTCATCATCAGCTGAAAAATCCTCCTTGGTCATTTCTTCATTATAATTAGCTGGTCACCTTGTCTTTCGAGTGGTTTTTTGGGAGCACTAAATCTCTCTTCTTCTACATCACTAGAAAGTAAATAATTGCTATCAAGATCATCACTGAACAGTGTCTTTTAACTTGCCGCTTTCTCTTTGCTGTAGATTTTTTTTGCGGATTCTTAGATTTTGTTTCATCCACCTTAAGCGGGAAAATACATGTAAAATCGAAAAAAAAATTGCTAATTTCAGATTGACTTAAAATATATATACTGTTTGTTCAGAAAATTATTATTAAAATATTAAATCCTTAAAGTACAAGTCTTATAGTAATTGAAAATATTTTATTAATAATTTTTCAACACAAAATGGCGGCGATGCGAGCTAATGAAAAAAAACACATCAAAAACATCCTCGTACAACTTAACGCCTTTTCCGGGGAACTTACAACTCACAACAACCTTTGCTGGGTCTAGGGGTTGAAGGTGGTAGAGAGCCTTATCACAAATTTGCAATCAATGTGAATACGAGTGTAAAGTGATTAGCCCCATGACTCACTTTACTGCTGATTAGTTCACCTGGATTCAGAGCTAGGGAAAAGCACGGTCCGTCGCCTGAACCTGGATTCGAACCAGGGACCCCACACACAAGAAGTCAGTGCTCTGCCTACTAAGCTACTCAAGCTTTCCCAACCTTATTACAGATGGACGATAGACCTATTATAGCTGTTTCCTGTTCTTTTTGCGTAAGCAGCGTTGTTAGTTGATTTCACTGCACTTAGTCTTTCTTCTTTTTAATAAGTTGTCCAACTATTCTCTCGTAAAATCCATTTTCCTTGTTGTGTGTTTGATATATTTGAAGTGTGAGCAATAGCTTTTTGGCCCATTGACACCGTTAACAGACGTTGAGTCATTGATTTGCGGGGCGTCATTTTTGGGGAATATCAACAGACGACATAGATGGTATTGTTTTTTGGTTGTGTATAGGTTTTCGGTACATATTGAACTCCAGAAAACAATCCTTTTCGATGATCACCAAATGCAAGAAGGGTATCATTTTGTTACTATCAACTTCCATCCAAGCCTAACATGTTTTGGTTTTGGCTAGAAATACTCAGATTTAGTTTCAAATTTTATATATATGGCTGAAATGTTGACGAAATCATTTTCCAGATCATCAGGTTGAGTATTTGGCACATGAAATGTTAATCCTAGCATTTGTCAGCACAAAAGTGGCCAAATGACCATGTGATCGCCACCGAAAGTTCGCTAAACATTCCAAATTTTGAAAGCAGCTTGTCCCAGGAATTTCATTTTGATCCAATGCCTGAAAGATACCCTATAGCTAACCTAGGGAACAGCGAAAACAATGTTTAGCCTCTTAAGTCCCAGGCATATTCCTTATTATACTTTCATTAATTATGATGAAAATAATAATTAAGCAACCAAGCAACAGCTATCAACATTTCAAAAGAATTACGTTTACTTTGTTCTAAACTTAGCACACAATCGTATTTTCACAATGCGTAATTCGCCCCTGATATGAGAAAAAAAAGTCTTAAGTACCTATTGTCTTGCTATAAATCCTAAATTTACCTAATCCTTAGTTTCCTAAGTTTTCAATAAGAGTCCACGAGGGTCGATAAGAATCCATCATCTATCCAGAAAAGTAATCACATTATTCCCCCGGACTGCCCTATCAGCAGGCAAATATTACTAATAAGTGATATGGTAAGAAAAGGTCACACATGCCCGGCTCTTACCTACGAAATTATTAGCAGCCTACGTTCATTGAGACGATGAAAGTGTAATGCTATCTGTTGTGCTAATCCAAATTAATTGCGTGTACAATTCATTAAAAACACCTTAACCTTTGGATGAATCACTTTGGATTTTGCATTTGAACAGTTATTTCTTATCTGCAATAATTTCAATAGTGCCAGCTTATCAAAAAATATATTACCCATAAATTTTTATTGCAGAGCTCAGATAGATAACATTGAAAACTGGGAATTTTCGGTAAGACGAATCATTCGCTAAATTGAACACTGATACTACGATATTTATATACAGAGCGTCTTATCACTCAATTCGAAAATAATTGTGGTTTCACTAACATATTCATAAACTTAATTTATATTTTGTTATTATTTCATAGAACATTTGCCAAAAAAGTACTTAATGAATGAAATGGTCATCTCAGGTTTGTTACGTAAGATGCCCCTGTACAAAAACAGTGATCATACAAAGTAGACCAAATTCCCATAAACTGGATCAGCCGATATTTATAGGCTTTTATATAGGCATACACTCAAAGCATGACGCTAGCTCTTGGTCTTAACGGCTATTTAAGCCCACTGCCGCCATACAAAGTGCAAACTGCTCACAAACAAAAACAATCATAACATTTTGAAAAATCTGTAAAATATGATAATTTATACTCCATTGAAAATAACTGCATCTGATGCTTCAGCAATAAAAATCAAATCAACTGAACCATCAATAAACAAAATACTGGTAAAATACTCTATAAGCATGAATAAATTAAATGAAGATGCCGCTAGATTGAAAAAAAAGAAATAAGTGACTTGCTTCATTGATCATATTACCATATATCCATTTGATACATCAGCTTTAAACATCAAAATAAAAACTAAATGATTTTTGATGTAAAATAAATATACAAAAATGTTTGCTGGGTAATTGAGTTCAATCGACTTATAGTCCAGTGAAATTCGATATAAAAAAGGCGAAACTTCGGAAAAATTAGGGGAAAGCTGAATTTTGGTGTGAACCTTGATACTGGCGTGTTAAACAAAATGTCAAAAGTCCCCATCGATCCGAGTGCCGCGTCACTTTTTATACGGGGTCAAAGGACACCAAAAGTGATCTTTTCTAAATATCTCAGTAACGGTCACGTTTTCAGAAAAACAATGTAAAACGAATTTGTAGTTTAGAAAATTTTCTACAAAAAAGGTTCTACTACTTTTTCTTGTAACCATAACCGTTTTTGAGATATATTGATCTAAACATTTTTAGCTAACAGTATCCTCTTCCTCAACGGCTTGTTTATATTATCCGATTTTGATTACAACTTGGAATATTTGTGAGTTTGTTTTTCTATGTTTAAGAGTCCCATAAAAAAAATGTAAACAGACTTATCTACCAAACTCCAGGATAGGTGGAAAAGTGTGCCCCTCCACTTTGCCATGCATTGTTTTTCTGAAGACGTGACCGTTACTGAGATATTTAGGAAAGGTCACTTGTGGTGACCTTTGACCTCGTATAAAAAATAAGGCAGCACTCGGATCGATGGGGACTTTTGACATTTTGTTCAGCACGCCATTATCAAGGTTCAGCTTTCCCCTAATTTTTGCGAAGCACCATGTTAAATTTTTCCGGATTATTAATTAATTAAAATCGGCCGCGAGGAGGCTCATAGAGGAACCACACGAGGACACAGCCTTCATCCAATTACGAACGAAAACGGGCAGCGTCTGATTGACTTCGCAGCTAGCAGGAATCTTCTTGTAAGCTCAACATACTTCCCACATCGAGACATTCACAAACGAACGTGGGCATCACCAGATGGTCGCACCTACAATCAAATAGACCACGTTCTCGTAGAAAAAAGGGTGGCCATCAGCATTCTTGATGTCCGAACACTACGTGGCGCGAACTGTAACTCCGACCATTACCTTATCAGAGCGAAATACCGATGTCGTATATCGAGGTGTGAAAAACACTCAAAATCACGAATTCCGAAATACGACCTAGAAAAACTCAAAGAAAACTCGGTAGCTATTACATACATGTCGACGCTCGAAAATCAACTCCAAGATATCCCGCTGGTGGAAGAAAACGACGCAGATATCGAAACCACGTGGACGAAGGTAAAAGAAGGAATCAAAACAGTAGCAGAAAAGACCTTAGGACATAAACGCCAAATCCCTCGGAATGACTGGTTCGATGATGAGTGTCAAGATGCTATCACAAAGAGAAATGAGGCTTACAAAGAGTTAATCCAACGACCAACACGGGCTAAAACCGAAAACTATAACATCTTCCGGCGACAGGCAAAAAAATGTGTCGTCAAAAGAAACGCCAACTTACCAACGACAAGATCCAGAAACTGAACGAAAACATGACCTATAACGATCTACGGGCTGCGTATTCCTCAATCAAACAGCTACGCGAGGGATACAAACCGCGAACGACCCTTTGTAAAGATGAAAGTGGATCCATCATCAGTAACTCGGCCGAGATTAAAGAAAGATGGGCACGGTATTTTAAACAGCTGCTTAATCCCGCGTCGACGATAAACTCAGCAGTTCCAAATACCCGAGAAGCAGAGCAGGACATTCACATCTCTCCACCAACATTCGAAGAAGTTCAGGCAGCCATACGTAACCTTCAAATAAATAAAGCTCCTGGAATAGATGGAATACCTCCGGAATTACTCAGAAATAGTGGAACTCTTCTTTGCAACATTCTCCACCAATTATTATTGAAAATTTTGGGCAGCAGAACAGTTGCCAAACGATTGGCGAAAAAGTATTATATTCCCCATTTACAAAAAAGGAGATAAATTACGTTGCGAAAACTACAGAGGCATCGCTTTAGTATGCCCGTCCTATAAAGTGTTGTCCAAAATTATAGAACGCAAAATGAAGCCCTTCTACTCGTATGATAACATCATATGAGAGTATCAAGGTGGCTTCAGGTCCGGACGATCTACGATAGATCAAATATTCTCAGTTAAACAGGTGCTTGAAAAATGCTGGGAGTATAATATCGACGCGCACCAGGTCTTCGTAGATTTCAAGCAAGCATATAATAGTGTAGATAGAAATACACTTTACCGAATCATGCTCGACTTGGGAATTCCAACAAAACTCGTCCGCATAACCAAGGTGACAATGATGAACGCCGAATCTCAGGTCAAAGTCAACAGTGACCTAACCAACAGCTTCCACACTAACTCAGGCTTAAAGCAAGGAGATGGACTTGCCCCGAAGCTATTCAACCTTGCTCTGGAACACTTCATCAGAAAAATACCAGCTGACACAACAGGCACACTACTGTTCAAGTCCACGCAAATAGTAGCATTCGCCAATGACGTCAACATTATGGCACGGACCATACCAGAAGCAAAGGAAGCTTTCCTAAGTTTGGAGTCAGAAGCTAAGAAAATAAATCTACGGGTCAACGAAGATAAAACCAAACTAAAGACCCAGACAAGAAAAATGGCGCCAATCAGACAAAGCTTGACCTTAGGAAACTACAACATCGAGAATGTAGATAACTTCATCTACTTAGGAGTCCACCTTGACAATTCAGGCAGTGAAAAGGACGAAATTTTACGACGAATAAATGCAGCAAACAAGGCGTACTATTCTATACTCCCCATAATCAAGTCTACGAACGTGCACAGGAATAATAAGCTTCGCATATACAAAACACTCATTAAACCTGTGCTTCTCTATGGAAGCGAAGCCTGGACTTTGACTACGGACTCCGAAAAGGCTCTGGACGTATTCGAGCGCAAAGGGCTACGACGAATTTTTGGCCCCATACAAGAAGGGACAGAGTGGAGAATGCCATACAACAATGAGTTGTACCATATATATGACGCCTCATCTGTATCGACATGCATTAAATTACAAAAATTACAATGGGCGGGCCCCGTCGAGAGGATGGAGGCCAATAGACTACCTAAAAGAACGTTGAAAGGTAGAGCACAAGGGAAGCGTCCAGTTGGTAAGCCGAGGAAACGTTGGGAAGACACGATAGACGCAGACAGCAGGTCAATACTGGGGCTCAATAATTGGAGAACCAGGTCGCAGGATCGAGACGATTGGAGGCGGCGGACGTTACTGGAGGCCAAGGCCCGACTTGGGCTGTCGTGCCATCGATGATGATTTACATTGGCCTTGTGACCATACCGTGGAACCTGAAACTCGCTGATCTGCAAAAGCCTCTGCCTGTGCGTAAAAAAACCCATTTTTCATGTTTTTATAATTGTAACACTGTAGCCATTAGTTCTTTCGGATATGCTCCCACTTCAAATTCTGACAGAGCTTAGGCTGTATTTGGTATACAGCAGCCAGCTCCTGAGAAGGTTTAAATTGGGCTATGAAAAGCCCGGACTAAGGTCTGAAGTGTTCTTCCTGTCAATTTCTTGACTTGTCGGTCCTTGTGGGGGACAGAATACGACAACGATTTCAATTTCAGGTCAGGGTGCTGTACCTCTACATATGAGAGTCCAAAGATTTTTAATACTTGGCATAATTATTTGCGTCTGTGCTTACTAGACCTTAGAATGGCCATTTCATTGACCGGTATGAGCGGATTTTTAAGTTTCTTTAGAATAATGACGGAAGAAGATGTCATTTTGGTTTGATTGTTCAAAATGGGATCAGACTATATTGCCTGCTACCTTGCAAGCAGTTTCTAAAAATGTTTCGAGTCGATCGCACGCTTGTAAGGCTTGTTTAGAAATCGCTTTGGATAAAAGTGTAGCCATATGTGTAGAAATTATTCTGGCTAATTTGACGGCTTCATTTAAATTTAGGTCCCATAGAAAGCTTCTGAAATGCCTGAAAATATTCGCTATTCTTCATGTAAAAAAATAAAAACCAGACTATAGAAGGTGAGTATTGACGCAAGAAATTTTTTTTTCAAAGTCCCAATAAATAATTATAATAATTTTATCTGAAAACATCTAGTAAATAGACACCCTTGGTTTCATGTGTAATCTTGAATGAAATTTAACATTGCAGTCCGAAAAAATCTTTCAATTTCATATGTCGACAACAAACACATGTTTTCGAGTTTCCAGTTAAACTAAAATACAGATAATAGATAATAAAAAATAAACACAGATAATAGAAAATAATATCGAAAGTCAAGTCTCTTCTTCCTAACCTAGCCATTGTTTTTATGGTTTCTAGTAATATTTCAGTTGCCAAAGAAATGTCAAAAGCACTGTTATTATCTGAAGAAAGCTCAAGCAAAACTATAGTCATTCATCAATCAACTTTCTGTGTCTGCAGATACATACGTATTCTGTTAGCAAAAACAAACTCATAGAATAGTCTCAGACTATATCGTACGTAAATTTATTCGTCAATGCAAATGCATCAGT